>CM076579.1:1093100608-1093462287 GCA_034641835.2 Pinus albicaulis | reverse complement strand
ATGTGTTGTTGAATATCATCGTTAGTGACAAGGACAATAGGTTCATGGGTGACTTCTGGCAAGAGCTATTCAGACTTGTGGGGACCAAGTTGACATCGTGCACCAGCTACAACCTCGAGACTGATGGATAGACAGTGATAGTCAACAAACGGCTTGAGGGCTATCTTCGGAATTATGTAACTGGCCAATAAAAGGCATGAGTAAATTGGTTGCATTTTTGGGAGCATTACTACAACACCACTTTCCAAATGTCCATTGACATGACACCCTTCAAAGCGTCATATGCGTCTGATGCCTCGACATTTGCAAACATAATATTTAGGGATAGTCAAACAACTTTGGCTAAGGACTGGATTCAAGAAAGCTAAGATATTTTGAAGGTCCTCAAGGACAATCTATAGATGGCTTAGAATCAACGTAAATTATATGCAGACAGACATAGAGTGGAGCACAACTTTGAAGTGGGAGATATGGTGTACCTCTGTCTTCAACCCCACAAGCAGTTGTCGGTCAAAACAAAAGGGGCAGAAAAATTGAAACCCGGGTTCTACGAGCCATACAAAATTGTGAGACAAGTAAGAGAAGTGGCCTATGAGCTTGAGCTTCCTGAAGGATGTAAGATTCACAATGCCTTTCATGTATTGTGTCTTAAGAAGGCCTTGGGACGACATGTTGTCACTTCCGCATAAATTCCACCGTTGGACGAGGAAGGAGAGTTGGTCTTAGTCCCAAAGAAGGTCTTAGGGACCAGGGAGAGGAAGCTGCGAAGTAGAACAATGAAGGTGTTCCTGGTAAAATGGAAGGATTTACCTGTGGAGGATGCCAGATGGGAAGGTGAGCAGGTGCTCAAACATCTTGAGTTAAAATTGTTTGGGGACAAGCAATCCATTGCGGGGAGGACTGTAACGTCTCCAACAACTTTGGAAGCATATGACGAAGTCCGCTAGTCTAACATGGTTCTTGTAGGTTAAGGCGGAGAAAATTTAATAAGGTAACTTAATTCGGCTAGAGAAACATTATAAAAGTTTAAGCGGTAAAAAGGGGGACACTTCCTAAGAAAATCAAAGGTCACTTTAATTTCATAAAGTGAAAATATTATAAAGTGACTTTTTAAAATCTAAAAGGGTAAAATGGCGACAAAAGTGGTCACAAGTTTATAAAAGGGAAAAAATGAGGAGACTTTCATCATTCATTTAGTTGCATTTTGAGAAAAAGAGTTTTTGAAGAGTTTTGAAGAGAAGCTTGGGGTTTGGAAAACACTAGCCCTAAGCAAATGAAAAGTCATTTTAATTTCATAAAGTGAAAATATTATAAAGTGACTGTAAAATTTAAAAGGATAAAATGGTGAGAAAAGTGGCCACAAGTTTATAAGAGGGAAAAGGTGAGGAGACTTTCATCATTCATTTAGTTGCATTTTGAGAAAAAAAGCTTTTGAAGATAAACTTACGGTTTGGGAAACCCTAGCCACCATAGCAGGTTTCAGTGTTGAAACTATACCCCAACTCGTTCAAGGAGTGGAACCACTAAGATTTCACCATTAGAATTCGAAGGAGAAGATGATTTACAGGAGACATTGAGGTAGAAAGGTTTTGTCAGTTAATCTTATTGTCTTAGTTGGTATTTTCTATCTCATCTTTTCAGGTTAGAGACAAATCTATGAAGAGCCAAGTATCCATGACCAAATCTTGCCAAGTTTTTCTCAGAAACGAAGATTCGAACCGGTGATGAAGGAGTCACCACCTCAACCAAGGAAACTTGCATAGCCAGTGAGGAAAAACTTGGTACATCATTCAAGAAATGAGTTTCCTCTTGAAGCATGGGTCGAGTTTCATCCTATAGTTGGACTGAGTAGTGGGTACACAAGAACAATGTTTATTGCTAAAGAGAAATCGAGTTTCCCTGTGCCATTGAGCCATCTCCACTAAGGAGAAGAAGACACAGTCATTTCTGTTCGTGTTGGTCGATTCTCACTAAATAAGAGGCCGAGTTCTATGATTAAAAAGGCCAAATTAGGTCACACTGCTTGCTGGTTGAACAACCCTCCAAACCTGTGCATATCAGACTTCACAGATTTTGAGATTGAGTGCACAAAGGGTAAATTTCTGAGTATGTATTTGCTGTTGGGGAGCTGATGTCCTTCACTAAACTATCTAATATACCCAGATCTGCTTGTTGGAACACCTACCATGTTCTGAACTGAGCTATTGTGTCTTGAAACTTGTGTTTTCTTTACTGTATATTGATAAATTCTTATGAATTCTAGGTTATTTCTATTAATGAAAAATGCTTCTCTATTGGCATATGATGAATATTAGTGGTATTTCCCTTGCTGAATGTTTGCAAATGGTATATTGCTATCTTAAGGCATTCTTGTAAATTTTTTAGCGACTTATTTGGGCTAAATCGAATAGAAGTACACCTAAATCACTGTCATCAAACTGTTTGACTAAACACATCACTGAAAAATCTCATTAACTCAGAAAACTCAGTAGTGTTTGCAGCCATTTTCCTAGAAGGAATATCTCAGTGGTATCAGACTGTAAGTCTAAGAGTAGCTTGTTAGTGATGACATGACAGAAGAAAGTCCTTTCAGAGGGTTAACTTACAGGAGGAAGTACTCACATAGGGAACCCACTCCCATTAGAGAAGAAGATAGTCCAGATAGTGAGGGTGAAGAAACACCAGAGAAGGGAAAATAGATAGAAGAAACACCTGAAGTAGAAGAGCCAGAAATGGGTGACAAGAAAGAAAAAGCCTTGAACAGTTTGCTCAGGGAAATAAATGATTTGGCTAAAGGCCAATAGGAGATGGTAGGCCTGATGAGAGAGATAACAAACAAAGGGGTTTCCACCAGAAATGAACCAATCAATGGAGAAGGGTCTAATAGTGCAGAGGGCAGACAAGTCCATACTACTACACAGATCCATTCACGCACATTTAAAAAAACACCTAGACCAAATGTGCCTCAATTCTTACATGAGACGACAAGGGCCAAACAAAGCAGTCTGGTCAAGGGATCCCTTATGCAGATTATACGGAGGAGTATAAAGCATTGGGATGTAACATTCAGGATTGCATGAGTTTCACTGATTTCTGGCAACTTCAGTTGAAGAGCGGACCCAAATCATTTCAGAAATCCTTGAGGCAGAATAATGAGCTACAAAAGACATTGGGAAAGTTGACCATCCCTTGCTTTGATGCGTCATTCAAGTGCTCAGCTCGGTCATGGGTACATAAACTGGATACATATTTCCAGTTGCATTAGATGAGAGAGCAGGAGGCAATCAAGCTACCCACATTACAATTGGATGGCGAGGCCCATGGGTGGTGGTACTCCTTCCGCTCAAACTATTAGGGGTCCTATAGAGACTCTGTTAGAAAGTTTAACTAGGATCGATATTCATATTGACTATATAATTATGTATTTATGTAAAGAAGAAGACAAAGATAATAATATATATTTTTGGTATGCTTGCCCCATGGGTTTCATGAGAAAGGTTTTATTATAGGTCAATAGACTTCTTCTTGATGTCTATTAGGATTTGTCTTCTGGTCTTAAATGTATTTAAGAGTCATGTATATGAAGAGTCTAGTCAAAAGAATATGCCTGAAGACCTTGTCATTTAACTGAGAAGAAATGGCTCAAGACAACCCTCAAGTCAACCTCCTTAACACTGGAAGATAAGCCCTACAAGTCGGCCTATAAACAGTTAGTAAGGTCAGCCTAAATCCTGAAGAAGTGCACTATATAAAGGGACAATCTGCTGCTCATTTGAAGAGGAACAATTCGGACAAGCTCTGAGATTTAGTGCGGGTTTTTTCAGGACTAAGACATAGTACGAAAGGAGTAGAACAGAATTGCGGATTGAAGCGTAGAAGGACAGATCTTCAAGAAGGTAACTCGGTTAAAAGGATTTGTGGTATATGCGAAGTTATAGGGTTATTCTTTGGTGTGGAAGAAGGACAGAGTTACAGTGAAGTATACAATACAAGAGAAAGGGATATCTATACATTGTGAAGAAGGCATGTTATGAGTACGATCTAGGGCTGCTTGTAAACAATAGGTACATAAATATGTACCTCTATCTTGGACATAAGAGTTAAATAAGAAGAAGCCAAGAATGATCCAAGGTAAAGGAGAAATTGAAGACTAGAGACTGAGCTCTCTAAGGCTGGTGCTAAACGGTGCAGATTGGTGCAGGAAGGTGCAAGAACGAAGGATCAGCTTAAGGAGTCATTGACGAAGTAGTGACAAGGTCTTGAAGGCATATAAAGGTCAAGGGTCTGTGTCATGGTCATGGTACTTGTGATCTGAAATTCTATAAGAAGAATTTCTTGTGGGTTTTCCTCTCCAAGAGGGAGAGGTTTTGGCCCTGGCTTGAAGAGCCTAAATTTGTGTCTCTTGTGTTTTTGATAGTTGACTTGATGAAAGATATAATAGCTAAGAAGAAAAGACATAACTGAAATACGTATGCTCACAAGTAATTATCAAGTAGAGAAATTGAATTAATCATCTCCCTACCAGATTCCCAACATGGTATTAGAGCTAAGGTGCTGAACACAAGGGCTACTTAACAAGGAAACACTCAAGGAAGCAAGAATCAAAGTCAAGGTCAAAGTCTGCATTGAAAATTCGAATCAATTTGCAAGGAAGATTCTTCAATATCATTCAAAGGATCTACTTATCAAGTAGATAATCTTTTCCATCAAAGATTTATGTGTTTGAAGACATTGTTGGAAGACACACCATCAAGCTCCATCCAGCAATATCCAACTCCTTTGAAGAAGTCATCATTCTGAAGACATCCTTTATCATTAAGGATCCTAGGCCACTTACTTGGAAGAATTCAATCTAAGAGGAAGTTCCTGACTTCATCTTCATCATCATCAAGGAAGCTGCTAGAAGGAGGAAGTCACTCTACTCAAGTAAGTATCTATGACCTTATCTAAATCTGTCAAAATGACTTATTGCAAAGAGAGCAACAAATTGGTTGGGTCATCAAACTTTAGTGGATGGAAGAACAAGACAGATTTGAATCTAATCGAAGACGAAGTTATGGGCTACATCGAAGGATCTACAATTCAACCCTCAAAAGAAGATGCTCCAACTGATGCCAAGTACATGAAAGGAGAAATCAGAGCCCAGAGGATTCTCATAGAATCCATTAAGGACTCACTCATACCCTATGTATAAAAACTGAAAACTGCAACAGAAATATATGAGAAACTAGCAGAGCTATTCTCTGTGAGTAGATGCAGGAGACAGAGAGGTTTCAGTGGGACCCAGGCACATTTTGCAGTATCGGCAGGGAGCATCAGCTAGAGAGTAGGCTTGTTCAAGCATTGCTTGAGAACAAGCAATTTGTGCCGGATGAGGATGCCACTTGGGAGAGCGAGCAGACTTTACAGCATCCATCACTTCAGTTGCTTGAGGACAAGCAACGTTTTGCCGGGGGAGACTGTAATATTCCCAATTAGCCTTGCTAATTGGAATATTTCATTTTTGCTTTATTTTTCCGCTTTAGCTAGAAATAATAAATAAAGTGAGAAATAAGAGGGGTCACCTCACTTTATAAATAAAGTGTTCTTTTCCTAGTAGATTGACGTTATAACTTAGAGAGGGGGCCTTGGGGGTCCACATGAGTATGATGGGGGGAGGCATCAGGCTGACCCAAGGTAAACTGCGCAGGTCAAAGGAGAGTAAGGACGCAGTTAAGTTTTGGAGGGAGTTTGGCATTATAAAAGGAGAGGTTCTCACCTCATTTGGATCATTCATGATTTGATATTATTATTGATAGCTGGACTTCTGTCTGCTTCAGCACGCCGGTTGTTTAGTCGGTCTGCAGCACTTTTTAGTGCACGAGTGTCTCCGGTCGGAGATCTCACCCTTAGCCTCGGGGGACTTCGAGTGCCTGCCCTGGTAAGGTTCTAGTTTCACCCTTAGCTTCGGGGGACTTCGAGTGCCCGCCCTAGTAAGGTTTGTTCTGAGTACATCTTTCAGTTTCAGTAGCAGAGTAGCAGCAGATTCTGGTGCGAATCTGGAGAGGGAGAAGCCCTCTTGTGGCTGCGCAGTTCAGAGAAGGAAGGACGCTGTCTCATCAGGAGAAAGGACGCTGATCAATTCAGGAGGGTGAGGACGCTGTCCCAGGGAGGACGCAGTCCAGATCTGAGCAGAGAAAACGCTGTCAAGGAGGAGGAAGGACGCTGACCAGCCTGGGAGTGAGGACGCTGTCCAGTTCTGAAGAGAAGGTTGCAGATCTGAAGGCATATTGTTAGATCCAGCCTTGGAGAGGGTAGATCTGAACAGATATTCGCAGATCTAGTAGTGTATGTTGCAGATCTGAAGGTATAGCACTAGATCCAGCGTGGGAGATTGCAGATCTGAGGAGATATTGGCAGATCTAGCCCAGATCTGAAGAGATAACATCAGATCCAGCCTTGGAGGCTGCAGATCTGAAAAGATATTGTCAGATCCAGCATAGATCTGAAGGTTTGGTGGCAGATCTGATATAGGAGGACGCAGATCAGGAGGGATAGGACACAGATCTGATTGGAGGCTTCAGATCCAGCAGATCTGAGCATTCAGGAGGCAGATCCATCAGGTAGGACGCTGATCTGAGGAGCAGAATTGTGTGAGAGGGCTCAACAGCGTTTTTCTAGCCTTCAGTGGCTGATCTATCTGTCTGGAGTTTTTGGTGCCCAGTGCTTCATCTGTTTCTGCGCTGTCACTAGCAGAGACAGCGTTTTTCATTAGAGAGGGTTTTGGAGTTGAGATCAGCGGTTTTCCAGTCTTCAGCCTTCAGAGCAGCTAGGACGCTGTCCTTGTTGCAGCCATTATTCTGTTGAGAGGGTCTCCACTTGCCTAGGGCAAGGATAGGTGCACTGACTCTGATTTTCTTGTGCTCCTCTCTATGTACTCTCAGATTAATAAAATGGCTCCGTTTTATGGCACACTATGTGTAATTGTTCAGTGATCTGGTTCAACCTTATATTTTCTATATCTGTTTGGTGTATTTCTGTTTATTACTGGTTATTTCCCTTTGGGGATATTACAAAACCTCACTGATAATAACATTGATAAAAGGAAGTCATCAAGATCAAGGGTCATCATTCAATAATCAATATAGAAACAGGTGCTGACATTTTCTAATGGAGTTCTCTATGGATTCACTGGTTAGAAAGAAAGCAAAAGGTTTTCATCGAGAATTCTATGTTACAGAATTCTGGGATTTGGATAAGATGACATATTGATGAAGCAGGTCAAGGGAATGAATTTCTTCATTCTAGTAAAAATTGTTGTAGGATGACTCAAAGTCTCAAAAGGAAAAGGATGAGGTACATATATCTATGTGCTGACACTGGATGTTGTGAAGTCATGTCGTATGGTTGCAAGCAGGGCTGCAGGGAAGCTTCACCCCCCCTCGTTCCTGCTCCCGAAATGCGCTCCGTGCGGGATCGTTTTGGGAGTGCTCGGAAACGCGCTCCCGAAAACGCTTCCTGAGGGGAGCGTTTTCGGGAGCGCGTTTCCGGCGCTGTAAAAACGCTCCCTGCCTTTTTGGGAGCGTTTCCGGAAATGCTTGGGAGCGAACGCTCCCTGAGCGCTTCCGGCGTTTAAAAAACGCTTCGGGAGCGGTCGGGGAGCGTTCGCTCCTCGGAATAAAAAACGTTTCCTGCCGAGCGGAAATTTTTTTTCAATGAAAATTTCATTTTGTTTTTATTGTTTGTTGAGTGAGTGAGAGAGAGAAAGAAGAGCTTGAGGAGAGAACTAGAGAGCTGAGCTGCAGAAGTGACAGGGAGAGCAAGGAGCAAGCTGCAAGACAACAGGAGGATTGCAAGAAAGAGGTAGGCCTTCTAATCCAATTTTGTATTTTCTAGGATGAATTTGTAGGTTGTTTAAAAATGAAAACTTGATTTTTTCTTGAATGTTGCATTTTATTGGATTTAAAACTTAAAAAATGAATTGTTTTTTTCCTATGTTGCATTTCCTATTCCCATTTGGCATTTTTCCATTTGTTTTGTAGGCTAGAAACTTGAAACTTGAAACTTGTTTCCATCATGGCTATATGGCTAGGGATTTTCCTCATGTTGGTTCCTTTCTTTGTGATAATGGTGTTGGAGAGTAGTAGAAGAAAGAGGCAAATCAGAGAAGAGGAGGATGAAGAGGAGGGTTATGGTGGATTTGAAGAAAATCCTGAAGAGGAGGAGGAGGATTATGTTGAGGAGGAAGTGGGGAGTGGAGAACATGGGGACACAGATTCCCCAACTAGACAAGACCAAACTCAGACACCTTTGTGGAAATATGTTTAGAAACAGGAAGGAGGGAAAGGTGGTGGAACCACTAAATTTATTTGCCCCCATTGCAATAAACAATACCATGGTTCATACACCCGTGCGAGAAGGCACCTTTGTGGGAAAATGCCAAGGGATGGAGAAAATAATATAGGAATCAAAATTTGTACTAGTGTGCCAACAACACAAAGAGAGAAATATAGAAAGGAAGAGGAGGCTGCCCTACAGAGATCTAAAAGATCTAGGGGTTTCATTGATTCTTATTCAGGCTCAACACGTCATGGACAAACAGGTTCAACTTCCACCCATGCCAGTGGTTTTGGAGGTAGTGGCACACCTGGATTAAGGCGTAGAACCATATCCGATTTCCTGGACGAAGGGTGCAGGAATGATGTGGATTCAAAAGTTTACCGGTTTCTATATGCATGTGGGGTGCCATTCAATGTTCTTCGCTCACCTTATTGGCATGAAATGGTTTCTGCCATTAATGATGCCCCTAAAGGATACAAAAGCCCTGGGTATGACAAGGCCAAAACTGTGGGTCTTGATCATGAAAAAGCTAAAATAAACCATTCTTTGGCTAGAATGACAAGTTCGTGGAATGAGCATGGGGTGTCCATTGTCTCTGATGGATGGACCAATGTAAAAGGAAAGCCATTGATAAGTGTTTTGGCTGTGTCGGTTAGTGGTGCAATCTTCCTGGCAGCATATGATTATTCAGACAAATTCAAAAGCGGCATTAACATTGCAGAACCATTACTTGATATAATTGAAAAGGCTGGGCCATACAATGTCATACAGGTCATCACTGATAATGCTGCTAACTGTAAGGCAGCAGGAGCAATTATTGAGGATAAATACCCCAACATTTTTTGGTTTGGGTGTTTGGTTCACACAATGAACCTTTTGATGCATGATATCATAAAAAACAAACAACCTCAATTCAAATGGCTTGGTGATTTGTACAAGAGAGGTAAAAAAATGATAAAATTTATTACAAATCATAGCAATATCCATGGGCTTTTCCGTACTCACTCCAAATTGGAGTTGTTGAAAATAGCAAAAACTAGATTTGCTAGCTATTACCTCACCTTTAGGCGCCTTTTGAAGGTAAGAGAGTCATTGGCTGCAATGGTATCAAGCCCACACTGGCAGCTATTAAAGGACAGGGCAGCAACAATAGTTGACAGGCAAGGTTTCGAACATGTGGAGGAGACCGCCCTCGACCCTTTGTTTTGGGCACGTGTGAGGGAAATTTTGAATTTTACCAAGCCCATTTATCACATGATTCGGTTTGCAGATACTGATAAACCAGTGATTGGGGAGGTTTATGAGCAGATGGACAACATGTTGGGGCAAATAAAAGATATTGTTAAGGATAATGATCCCAACTTGTATGCTATGATTCATGACTGTGTGTGTGCACGATGGAATAAACTCAATGTTCCACTACATGCCTTGGCATATATCCTTATGCCAAAATATTACTCTCCATCTTGGTTGCGCCAACTTGCACCTGGAGGTGGGGTTAGGGTGAAACCTCACACAAATCTAGAGGTACAAGAGGGGTACATGAAGGCATGAGACAAGTTGGTACCCGACAGGGAGGAGTGTGCTAGATTGCGCCTTGAATTAGGCAAATACTTCAGTTGCACTGCTAACTTTAGTTCTTTCCATGCAATGGAAGACATGGACAAATTTGATGCTCTCACATGGTGGGAAGCATATGGTGGCATGGGACTTTTGCCAAAGTTGGCTAAAAAGGTTCTCTCACAGGTTGTGAACACTTCTTCTGCAGAGAGGTGTTGGAGCACCTACAACTTCATACACAGTGTGAGAAGAAACAGGCTGAATGAAAACCGAGCTGAAAGCTTGGTTTATGTGCATTACAACTTGAGGTTGTTGAGCCATTACTGTGATCGGGCAAATGAGGATCAATCATACAGAGTCTGGGACAACAACCCAGAGGATGATAATTTGGAGGACGGCACGGTACATATGGAAGAATTGGAAGCAGAACTTTTTAGGGATGATGATGAAGCATCAGCAACACCACCACACACAGGGCCAGTCCCACCATCTATTGGTAGCAGTGCGGGTGCGGATGCCAGTCCCAGTGCCAGTGCCAGTTCTCGATATCAAACTATTGTTCCTTTGCAAATTCAGCATCCACCTTCTAGTCATGGTCATGGTACTCCTGAGAGTACTAGAAGACCACCATTTCCTCGTGGCTCGCACAAATTAGACATTTCTCGTGGGCGTGGCAAGGGGCCAGCCAATAGATAAAATAGATTTGTTGTTTACTAGTCTTTTCTATTTGTTGTTGACAGTTGAACAATTGAAACTTGACTCTTTCATATATTTAATGACAATTTAAGTTTGAAGTTTGAATTTGAAAGGTGAAACTTTGAAGTTGGCATTTATAAGTTTACTGTTTACAAGTCATTATGAATTATGAATATGATGCTTCATGAAAATTATATGGTGATCAATGAATCAATGATGATAAATGTTATATAATATCAATGATGATAAATGTTATATATTGAATTTTGAAATCAATGAATCAATGATGATAAATGATATAGATCAATGATGATAAATGTTATATATTGAAATTTGAAATCAATGAATCAATGATGATAAATGTATATTGAATTTTGAAATCAATGAATCAATGATGATAAATGTTAGATATTGAAATTTGAAATCAATGATGATAAATGCTATATATCAATGATGATAAATGTTATATATTGAATTTTGAAAGCTTGAAACCTTCAGATTGATGATTCGCGAGACTCAAGAGTCAATATGTTGTATGCTTCCAACTTGTGGGCGTGGTTGATGAAGATTATAACTTCTAGATGATTGAGGTTATATGATTCAATCTATGTTTTTATGTTTTTTATGTCTAATTCATCATTCTACATGTTTTTGTTGACATATATGCATCAAAATATATATATATATATATATATATATAAACGCTCCCAGAAACGCTCTGGACCGGAAGCTTCTAAAAATGGCGCTCCCGCTCCCGCTCCCAAGTAACCTTGGTTGCAAGTAATGGACTTCTATTTTTAGAAGTATGATCTATGAAGGAGGATCTCTTATGGTGCACAGGTTGCCACTAACAGATGAAATTAAATATGTCCTCATATGAAATATGAGGTGGTTGTATACAAACAAGGAGCTGGATATTGGAAGTTCCTGGGGATGAAGCTGTGCGTAGAAAGAATGGAAGAGATCACGAAGTGCAACCATGTAAAGAGGCGATTATCATCCAGAAGCTAAGAAGATGTGACTAGGAGATCTCTTGGGAATATATGCAGACTCTGATACAAGTATGATAATCAAGAAGACCCTTGACAAGACATATCTTTAGGAGATATGTCAATCTGAATAGAGGATTCCGATGCCTATAGGAAGATGTCATGGTGAAAAATCATCACTAAGGTAACTTTTGATTTAAAAGTTCTTATGTATATGTTTATCTGGATGAGCTTATGTAGGGCTGCCAATCATGTGGAAGGATGTAAGATCCTTGGGAGAGGGCTTGAAGGAAAGCATCATGTCGTAAAGGTGGACTAGATGAGAAAGACCGATGAATCACTTTATGATGGTTGACATGACTCGTGGATGAAACTGATGGATGATTTGTGCCCTATGAAGCCAAAAGTTGAAGATTCCTCAATATCGAAATCCATGACATCGAGGGGAGGAATTCTTCATGAGCAACTGGGTGTCTCACCATTGCTGCTGCAGGTCCCTGGTTGAGAGGGAGCTTGGAGGTAAGTTTCTTACTTGGAAGAAACTTGAAGTATGTCCTTCCTGAGTTAAGAGGGAGTGATGTATATGATTCTCTAATTCATGCGTCATGCACTAGACCAGGACTAACAACCGTAAGTCTTAGTGAAGGCCATGAGGAGAGAATGGATAGACACATCATTCTGGTCTTCACCTGGGAAGACAGAATGGAGGATTGGGTAATCATCTGGCATCCGATACTCTTTGAGAATGAGATAGGGCATTCAAGATAAGAGTAGTCGAGGACCGATATTCTTTGAGGGTTGGCTACCCAAGAGAAGAATAGTCCAAGAAGGTCATACTCAGGGAACACCTTGGTGGAGTATGTACCTTGGAGAGACAATGACTATGGTGTCTATAAGTCATGTGTCTCATCAGCATTGTAGCCCATTGTCTCGTTGAGAGATGGGGGTGTTAGTCAAGGCCTTGCACTAGGACAATGATGGTTGATAGGATGCTAAACAAATGTGATTACCAATCCGATTCTTCTTATGAGATTCTTCAGTTTGAAAGTGACCATGTACCTATATGAATACCTCCCTAGTTAAGAGGGAGTGTTGGAAAGTTTAACTAGTTTTGGTCTTCATATTGACTATGTAATTATGTATTTATGTAATGAAGAAGACAAAGATAATAAAAAATATTTTTTTGTTATGCTTGCTTCATGGGTTTCACGAGCAAGGTTTTATTATAGGTCAATAGACTTCTTCTTAATGTTTATTAGTGATTTTTCTTCTGGTTATAAATGTATTTAAGAGTCATGTTTATGAAGAATAAAGTCACACTTGTATGCCTCAAGACCTTGCCAATGAAGCTTGAAGACATGACTCAAATGACGCTCCAGATCAACGTTGAAGTATCTCCTCAAGACAACCTACGATCAATGGACAAGTTGGCTCATAAATCCCTGATCAAGTCGGCTTCATAACCTATGGACAGGTGGACTAATTTACAGGTTGGAACAACTATATATACCCATCTAGGCTGCACAAAACAGTCTAACAGAAAATCGGATTTCCTCTGAGTTTTTCGGACTAAATTGCAGGAAAGGAATTCGGATAAGTGCGAGGTACAGTCAGCGAGGATAGACCATTCAACAAAGATAAAAGGAGTATTATTATATTTTGTCTTGGGCTAAGTTCTGTAATAATATTGCGTGGTTCAATGTGAAGACAGTGCAAAGATCTCAGCAAAGATATAACAACATAAATAGGGTAAATATAGTGCAAAGAAAAGGGTGGCTTGACAACATAAGGAAGATCTCTGCAAGGAGTGCAAAGAAATGATAACCCAACCTCCATAATGGTTATATCATCTTGAACAAGCCCAGAAAGGAGTTCAAGGGTGCTCATCATATGAAGAGTATTGCAATAAGTAAGCTATCTTGAATATGGTAAGAAGGTCTACAAGGAATCTATTGAAGGTCGAAGTAAAAGAAGAGAAGCACATCAGTTAGAGATCGAGTTTTCTAGTGTCGCTGTAGGACGGTGTGGGATGGTGCAGAAAAGAAGGATCAACTTAAGGAGTCAAGGAAGAAGCTGTGACAAGGTCTTCGAGGCATACAAGGGTCAAGGGTCTATGTCATGGTCATGGTACTTGTCATCTGAGAGTCTATAGGAAGAATTTCTTGTGGGTTTTCCTCTCCAAGAGGGAGAGGTTTTGGCCTTGGTTCGAAGAGCCTAATTATGTGTCTCTTGTGTTTTTGGTAATTGACTTGATGAAAGACATAATAAGCTAAGAAGAGAAGACATAAGTAAAAGAAGTAAGTTCATAAGTAATTATCAAGAAGAGAATTTGAATTAATCACCGGCCTACCAAATTCTCAACACAGGGGGCTAGATGAATCGGGGTTGTTTTTTAATTATTTTAATGACCTTTTTTAGAGGCCAGGGGTTGATTTTTTTGGTGGGGGGTACTACCAGTAGTCCCCCTTTTCTGGGGTAAGTGCCTAGAAATTTCACCTGGCCCAACACCCCCCCCCTTTCTGCGAAAAAGAAAGAAGATAAATTCTCCCATTTTTGGGTGAAATGTTTCACCTTGCGTTTCCCAATGCCCTTTAAAAAGGGAGCATGGTGAAGCATATTGAGGACGTTTCACTTGTTAGAAAATTAGAAAGAAAGAAAGATTTTCTTATACTTTTATGAAGCATATTGAGGAGGTTTCACTTGTGTAATAATAATAAAATTTTATTTTCATTCTTTTTCATAAGTACATTTCATTGTGACTCGAATATAATTATGAAGATCGAACCTAGTTACATTTTTGAACACTCCCTCTTAACTAGGGAGGTATTCATAAGAAGTACAAGGATGATCTCAAACTATATGAACTATGAAGAGTTTAGGCACCGCAATGCCATTGACTAGATTCCTGACCAGGGCTATTTATCCAAGGTGGGACTAAGATGGACTAACGCTTTCAGCCTATATAGGTACCATCGGGCTTACTTGCTAACCATCAACCCAGGGATCCAGGTGCGTATCCAAGGTTAGAGCTCTAAGACCAACGCCACCCTCCCTATCAGACATGAACACATAGATGTCCTTCTAGGTAATGTGTCACTTACAAAGCCTCAACGCTCCCGATTATTCCAATTGGTGGCAAATCCTCCCCGATCAAACAGATCGGAAACAATAAATCTCATCTGATAAAACTGATCGATAACAATAATAAGCATGCAAAACATGCTTTCAAACCTCCTAGAGATTTTTTTGTACAAACACAACCCCAATCAGTAACAAACTTTCAAATGTACATGGGTAACACAAACCTCCGGGGTCTTTCAGACAACTTGATGTTGCTTCTCTAGTAGGACTTTCAACCGAGTCTTGACAAAAGATTCCTTCCTTTCCTACTTCTCATGCATAAACAAATTATATAATCATATCCCGCTTTCCTTATTTCAACAGTCATTCAAAAACGCATTCTCCAATTTCTTCTTTCAAGTTATGCATCATGACCATGACATGCCCTCCCTCTTAACTTAAGGAGATTTCTTCTATCCAGGCTCTGTCTCAACTTAGGAGGTCAACTTCCTTTTATGACATTGGAGAATTCTTTCATGGCTTCCATCCTTCTTATCAGAGTCATCTTGACCATCATCATTCATATATTTTCCTTCATCATGCTTATCATATAAACTTTACTTACGAACATCTTCACCATCTGAAGATTATGTACTTGCACAATTAGATAGCAAGCACAACCAAATTTATAGAAGCATGAAGTTAACCATATCAAAATCATATAATAATAGAAGAATTAGACTTTATAAACATAATCAACAAGAGACTTTACTTCTATATTTCAACTTCTTGCCCAGGTTTTGTTACAAGCCCTAAATCACATCAACTGTTTAATTAAGATATCAATCTCATTATATCTAGGGCTTCAATACCTCTTTCAACGATATGACAAATTCTTTCACATAACAAACCCTAGAAACAATTCAAACAAGTATAACAATGCATCTAACAACTTTCATAATTCATATGTTAGACTTCCTACTAAGATTTGATACAAACCCTAGAATTCATACAAGAGCTTCAACAACCAATCACAGCTCAATTTAAAGTTTAAACAACATGACTAGATTCTACTAGGGTTTGATGTAAACAGTAGATTTTCATTATTCCTCAACAATCACACAATTTCATAGATTCCAGTTTGTCATATGAAATACTAGAGAATTTAACTTCTACTAAGGTTTAGTTACAAAACCCTAGAATATCATCCTAGAATATCAAACTTTGACAAGGGCTTAGTTCCAAACCAGAAGACGTATGACCATCAATAATTAGGTCAACACATATATCTAGGATTTCATCATCATATACAAGCACAACATATGTTAATCAAACCTAATGACACAAACACATTCAAACATCTAACATATTTGATTAGATGGACAAACATATACCTAAGGATTCATTCCTAGGACATCATCTAAAATAAGGGTCTTGCTCATAAATCCTACCAAACCCTAAATATCTAGGATTTCAATACATGAGATAACAAACCCTAATTTACCAAAACCTCAAAGGTTTGGGATTTCAGATATCACCATTCAACCCTAAAAGATTAGGGTTTCCAAAACCATACTAAAATCCCAAACTTCAAACATTAAAAATCACATTTTCTTAGATTTCACTCATAACCCTAAGTAGGTTAGGGTTTCACATTATCATTGACATACCCTTAAGTTAGGGTTTTATAGAGAACCTCTTTAGGGTTCCACAAGAATAATCAAAGATATGAGAATGGTAGATTTATCTAATGATGAATCACCCAATTAAGAATCTTTATGATTGAAGAGAGCTAGACATAATAATGTTAGTAATCCAAAAAGAATCCAGATACTTTTATCATGAAGAGAGCAAAGCTTTATAATTTAAGGCATACCTTTGTTTCTTAACAAACCTTGTAATTCCAAAGCTTTGTCTTGTGAGGCTTTCTTCCATAATCCTTGAGTATACGACAAGCCTTTTCCTAATCAGGAAAATAGATATAGAAATGTGATTAATATTTAATATAAACAAACTTAGATAAGTAAGTGAAACCAAAATTTAAAAGGAGTAAGATACTTATCTTTGGAAGTTGGTGAGGGATCCCTTCAATTTCGAGCGATACCTATAACCTTATAAAAACAATTTAAAAATGTCTTTCCAAAAATATATTAAATCTACAAATACTAAAAATCAAGAATACAAATGAAACAACTAAGACTTAGGGCAAAGGCCTTAATAGTTCAAGTCCCTTATATCTGATTCTTCGGTTTTATTCTTCTTGGGAGATCCTTCTTCAGCAACATTGGCTTGGTCCTTGTCCCTTTTCTTATTCTTCGGATTGTCAGGGCAATCACTTTTATAGTGACCCATTTATGACATTGGTAGCATTCTCTTTTGGACATGTCTACCTTTCTTCTTGGTCCTCTTGACTTCTTGAAGTTTCCTTTCTTATGATGAGCAGTGTAGGCATTTAAGACTTCTTCATTGTTGGATACTAATGTTATTCTCATCTCTTCTTGGGTGCAAGTATTCCATAATTCTTTGAATGTGGGAGTTTCCTTCCAGCCGTTGATTCCTGAAGAAAAACACTCCAAAGTCGGTGGCAACCCTAATAATGCAGTAATCACTAGTTCTTTGTCTGGTACAATCTCATCTATGGCTAGAAGGTCATCTCTAATTCTAGCTATTTTTACAAAGAAGGAAGCCACAATGTCATCTTTAGTCATTTTTGTGGTCCTTAGTTCATTCTTGAAACTTGCTACTTGACCAATGTTCTTGATGGTAAAAAACTTTGATAAGGCCTCATGCATTTCTTGAGCATGGTCTATGTTGGATATATATGGGACAAGATTGTCCTTTATGCCTTCTACCATTAGTGTCATAGCCAATATTTCTGACTCTATGAACTTCACCTTATCTATATTACTATATTCTTCAGTAGGTTTCTTTACTTTTCCTATAACCAAATCCAATACTTTGTTCTTTTCAAGAATGAGGTCAATTCTCTTCTTCCATGACCTGCAATTTGAGGCTCCTTCTAATTTGTTCTCTCTCTTTGTTGAGTTAGACATTGTCCTTGAAGATGGTAAGCTTCTTTCTTATAAGGTCTCCTTTTATGATCCCTCTATCAACTTCTTTGAGATTCCTTTCTTTCAATAAATCCTTAAACTACCCTTTTCCTCCTTTTTCACGAAAGCTATGATACCATGTTAGAAAATTAAAAAGGCAGAAAGATTTTCTTATGCTTGATATTTACTTGTGATATTCTTTTGATCTTATTAACTTTCTTGTGTTCTTCTTTTATCTTAATTCATCAAGCAATTACCAAAATAGTAGCACAAAGATCAAGGACGCCAGATGTAGGCTGACAACCAAGGCAGAACCCCTCTCTAGGGGAAAACCCAGTCAACAGTTCTTCCTTCAATAGTTTTCCTGAGATAATCCAAGACTCTAGACTTAGACAGAGACTTCCTCCACACCAAGTCAGTCCTCTTCTTCTTTTGTAGATAATATTATCTTCGACTTAGCAACAACAACAACGACAACACTATGATGCAACACTTATCTTTGACCTAACAACTTCGATCTCAATGTAATAAATTTGATCTTGGAGCAATGCTTTCACTTGAAGCAACTGTTGAGAATTTGGAGGGGTTACGGTAAATATAAATTCTCTTCCTGATAATTACTTGTGAGCTTGTTTGCTTAAGTATTCTTCTTAGTTAATCTTTCATCAAGTCAATTACCAAAATGTACAGGACACAAATGTTTGAGCGGAAGTAATACTTTTGTCGTAGGACCTTCCTTACGTTACACTTCAAAATTCATCATAACCCTTACGCTTGGATATCTTAGTCCCGAGACATTCATTTATACCATTGCTGTATGATCGTAATCCTGTAGATATCTGCACTTCATCCTTATAAATATCCGTACTGCATTCTTAGAGATGTCCAACCTTTCTGTTCCTTCATACATCAACATTTTTCCTTAAACCAATCTGCACTTGCTATCTTAACTCTACACTAATCCGCAAACTGTCTCTTGGATATACCTATCTGTAGTTTGTCTTTTGCTTTACCTATTCGTAGTCTTTTTCTTCCTGTTTTTTCCTTAATATGAACCCTTCATCTACAATGAACTCTGTCCTTAGATCCGCATCTTTTGGCCGCTATGAACCTCAGACAGATCCACATCTTTTGGTCGCTATGAACCTCAGTCAGTTCCGCAAAACTTGTTGTTTTCTACGCAACATATGTAGGGTATAAATAGTTATTCTTGCCGGATAGTAAGCCGACCTTCCAGCCATTATGTAGGCCGACTTCCACATAGTTTGTAAGCCGACTTCCTTGCAGCAATTGAGCTTATCTTCCATGTTGAATATGGGCAGTCTTGAAGTGTATTTTTCCGCATTGTCTTGGAGGATATTCTTTCATTTCTTAATTACATTTTTCTTTTACATAATAACATATTCAACATGAAAACCGACCTAGTTACATTTTACAACAGCAACAACAATTGGCAACAACAACCTCGACCTCGCAGTGGCAACTTCGACTTGGCAGCAATTGGCAGCAACAACTTCGATGTAGCAGTAGGGACTTCAATTTTCTAGATAAACTCACATGAGAGAGAGACAGATAGTCCAAAACTTCGATTTTGACCTTTTCTTCCTTCTTTCCCAATTTCACACTCCTTCCTAGCCTTCTTCCTTACTTCGCATTGTTTCCAGCTCTTTCTTAGATATTGAACTAGTGTGAGTGAGCTTGCTCCAAATAAATTCGAACTGCTTCAATATATAGGCTTTTGGTGAGGTCGAATTGCCCAAATTGAGGCCGACTTGGTGTGGAGGTGACATAATTCATTTTTGACTAAAAAATAATACTTTTTACATGATTCAAAAGCCCAAGAAGGGTCTCTTTAAATGTACAATGACTTTATTGACTCATAAAAAATCCTAGAAGTCCTCAATGGGGACTTTGACCTAAAACATGATGACCCAAGCATGAAACCCATGCTTTAATAAGTCAATGTAATAAGAATAAAATTTTCTTTTCATTTTTTTCATAAGTACATTTCATTGTGACTCAAATACAATTATAAAGACCGAACCTAGTTACATTTTTCAACATCACTACCCCGCTAGCACAGGGAGCTATTGATTTTTTCTAGTACAATAGTTGCAAGTACTTATTTCTAAAACTTGATAATTACTTCCAATTATGTAGATGATTATTTTCTCTTTCAAGACTAAGCAATTATACATTCAGAAATTCAACCATAGAAAGCATTAGAGCAATAGATATCACAATTCACAGAGACAAGAAGCTTTTACCCTGGGAAAACCCACAATGGGGGAAAAACCCAACCGACCTTTTCCTTAGAGAATCAATGCAACAAGAGATACATCAAAGTCAACTAACCAGCAAGATGGCCAACCACCAAGTCAACCCTCCACAATTCTGTCCACACAGATCTCTGCAACAAGGTGTTAAAATTGGCAATTAGGGCCAAATTCCACCTTGGGACAACTCATTTGTTGGAGATGATGATTGCATTAAATTCCTCTTTTTGAGAGGACCAAAATTGATATAAATATCATCCAATTTGGACAAGCAGAAGTGCATTTTTAAATTTATGCCCACACGTGCAAATTGTTCAGGTCGACCACATCAACATGTAGGCTCAACGATTTGTATAAATACAAGTGACCTCTCACCTCATTTGGCATCATCATCACTCACAGATTCTCTCTTCTTCTCTCATTGGTTCGTACAACATTGGGCATTCTTTCCTCTCACACGTGTGGATCAAGAAGGACGAATTTCAGAAGCAAAATTACAGGGCCTAAATTACAAAGTTTACTGTAGTTTGATCAATGTTGACCAATGTTGACTTTGACCTTCCAAGGATAGTTTGACTTCGATTTTCTGGGAGATTATCTGTTTGGGCATGCCACATCTTTTGGCACAGAAACCGAGGTTTTCTGAGTACTTTGACCACAGATCAAAATTGCAGGTTGACCGCAAATTTCAGGACAACAGTTTGACTGTTGAATTTGACCTCCTGATCAGGCCGAGTTTGACTAGGGAAGACCGAGCTGTTTTGAGGACATTCTATTGCTGCTTTGATCAGTGTTAACTTTTTGGTTAGGGCTGAAGCTTGACTGCAGAAATTGACAGGGCCGTTTTGACTTTGAATTGGTCAAGTCAATTTGACTTTTGTACTCTCTCTCTCTCTGTTGAACATTTTGATATAATAATAAGAAGAATTGATCAAAGGGTTTTCCCCACATTAGGGTTTTTTCCCTGGCATCCGCCAAATCTGGTGTCCTCTTGTCTTCTGCATTTTGTTTCATGTTCTATCTACTATTACTATCAATGGGAATCTAAATTGGAAATTATTATTGGGTTGCTAAAGGAACATTGAAGTAATTGTGCTAAGCATAGAACATACCATTGTTAACTAACATTAACACAAGGTCTCCAAGAGAGCCGAAAAACGTCTAGAAAATATACCTCAGAATTTGCACTGTACCACAGAGATATGCCACAGAAACAAGGTCTCAAGAGGGCCGAAGTTCGTCCTCTATCTCAACTTCGAAGTTCGGATTATGTTACAGAGTTGGGGCCTCAGATCTACACAATATACCACAAGAACATCGCACTGTACCACATAGAAAATATGCCACAGATAAACGTCCAGGTCTCGACCTCCTTTGAATGCTAGAGCAATGGAAAATGAGTTATATCTCTTCCTTCTGTTCTCGGCCTTGTACTCATCCTCTTCACTGAAAACAGAGATATGTGATGATGATTCAAAGTGTGTCCTTAGAGGTAGACGAATAGGCTACTTATAGCCTTTTAACCATGCAAATGGGTGTCTCCCATGGGCAGGCTGACTTGACTCTTGGAGGGCCGACTTGGTCTCTTGTGGAGGCAAATATACAAAATTAAAAATTAAAATTTTTCTTTTGCAAGGGTCATGAAGAACATGACCTTCATAATTTTTCTTTTGAATATAAAATAAAATAAATATTTTCTTTTTCTTGCAAGCATGAAGAACATGCTTCATATAATTTTTCTTTCACAAATATAATATATATTCCATCATTACAAGTACAAAATAATATTATGAAAACCAACCATAGCTACAAAATTCAACACTCCTTAGCTAGGGAGGTATTCATAATGACTATCTAGATGTTCTCTGTATACATGATCTCTCTAAGGAAAGGTTCAACTCATCGATAACATCATCATCTAGGTCAACACCCTTGACCTACATTACCATCATCAATATGTACCATAACCCAGGTTAGCTCTAGTTGAGTGAGTACCATTGGTTAGGAGAGCTTGTTGTACATATTGATGATAAACATATGGCAGCTTGTTTGGCATGTTGTGAGGGAGTATGGCTTTGTAAGCTACTCTCTGGGAGTATGGCTTCGTAAGCCTCACCTCATGGTACTCTGACTAGTTCAGGATTGCCATCACTCATGGTCAAACCCTAAGGAAACCCATGTCCCAAATCCTAAGGCCTCACTCTAGGCCATGATGCTGAAGTGGCACCCACTCCATGAGTGTTTGAGCCTCAGGGACCATTCTTTCTAGAATGTTTGCCCCTCATGCTATCTCATCAACAGTCCGAGCTGTGCTCCTGTTGTCACTAACAGTCCGAGCTGTGCTCCTGTTGTCACTAACAGTCCGAGCCATGCCCCTGTTGTCCACCTATGAATAGTCCGGGCTATGCTCCCGTTGTCACCAATAGTTTGTGCCATGCTCTTGTTGTCATCAATAGTCCAAGCCATGCCCCTATTGATGTCACATCAATGCTCCCTCTCACTGATAAAGGGGTTCTCCACAAATCCTAGCTTTTCTTTGAAGTATACAAACTTCACCCGAGACATAGGCCTTGTGAATGTCAACTGTCTGCTCATCATTGTAGATATATTGGAGCCTCACTGCTCCCTTCTACACCATATCATGAATGAAGTGCTACTTATATTCTTCGACTTATCATGAAACACTGGATTTTCCAGTCAACTTCACACAAGTTTGATTGTCACAAAACAACACAGTTGGTTCTAGTATTTGGTCGAACAATCCAGAGAGTAGCTTATGAGGCCATGAGGCTGAAGTGGCACCCACTCCATGAGTGTTTGAAGTGAACAATCCAGAGAGTAGCTTATGAGGCCATGAGGCTGAAGTGGCACCCACTCCATGAGTGTTTGAGCCTCAGGGACTATTATTTCTAGAATGTTTGTCCCTCATGCTATCTCATCAACAGTCTGGGCGATGCTCCTGTTGTCATTAACAGTCCAAGCCATGCCCTTGCTGTTACTAACAGTCTAAACAATGACCTTGTTGTCCACCCATGAATAGTCCAGGCCATGCTCTTGTTGTCACCAATAGTCAGGGCCACGCTCTTGTTGTCACCGATAGTCCAAGCGATGCCCCTATTGATGTCACATCAATGCTCCCTCTCATTGATAAAGGGGTTCTCCACAAGTCCTAGCTTGTCTCTGAAGTATACAAACTTTGCCCAAGACATAGGGTTTGTGAGAATGTCAGTTGTCTGCTCATCATTGTAGATATACTAGAGCCTCACTGCTCCCTTCTGCACCATATCACGAATGAAGTGGTACTTAATATCGATATGCTTCGACTTATGATGAAACACTAGATTTTCCAGTCAACTTCACACAAATTTGATTGCCACAGAACAACACAGTTGGTTCTAGCATTTGATCGAACAATCCATAGAGTAGCTTACGAGGACATGATGCTGAAGTGGCACCCACTCCATGAGTGTTCGAGCCTCAGGGACCGTTCTTTTTAGAATGTTCGTCCCTCATGCTATCTCATCAACAGTCTGGGCTATGCTCCCGTTGTCACTAACAGTCCGAGCCATGCCCCTGTTGTTACTAACAATATGAGCCATGCCCTTGTTGTCCACCCATGAATAGTCCGGGCCATGCTCCTGTTGTCACCAATAGTCTGAGCCATGCTCCTGTTGTCACCAATAGTCCAAGCCATGCCCCTATTGATGTCACACCAATGCTCCCACTCATTGATAAAGGGGTTCTCCACAAGTCCTAGCTTGGCTCTGAAGTATACAAGCTTTGCCTGAGACATAGGCTTTGTGAGAATGTCAGCTGTCTGCTCATCATTGTAGATATATTGGAGCCTCACTGCTCCCTTCTGCACCATATCACGAATGAAGTGGTACTTATTATCAATATGCTTCGACTTATCATGAAACAATAGATTTTCCAGTCAACTTCGCACAACTTTGATTGTCACAAAATAACACAGTTGGTTCTAGCACCTGGTCGAACAATCTAGAGAGTAGCTTATGAAGCCATACTCCCTCACAACATGCCAAACAAGCTGTAATATACTTTGCTTCTACAATGTTGAGTGCGACAGATATCTATTTCCTTCTCATCCAGGATATCATAGCAGAGCCCAAACTAAAGCATACACCCGATGTATTCTTCCTGTCATTTGCACTCCCTGCCCAGTCAGAGTCCATATATGTCTACAAATGTATCTCACAACTTGAAGCATATCTCAAACAATAGCGAACAAAACCACACAAATACCTCAATATATACTTTGTTGCAATCTAATGCTCATGTCTCAGCTTCATTTGGAACTGAATCAAGGTTTTCACTGCAAAGCAAATGTCTGGTATGGTATTCACCAAATACATCAACGATCCAATCAACTTTTGGTACATAGATGAATCTACCAGATTAGATTCAAAATCTCTCAATTTTCTTAGATTTGTCACCATAGGAGTTGCCATAGACTTGCATTCCATCATGGCAAACTT
This sequence comes from Pinus albicaulis, assembly GCA_034641835.2. Classification (NCBI taxonomy): domain Eukaryota; kingdom Viridiplantae; phylum Streptophyta; class Pinopsida; order Pinales; family Pinaceae; genus Pinus; species Pinus albicaulis. Next base: position 1,093,437,841 of record CM076579.1, on the reverse strand, counting down.
CTGAAGGATCTTGATCACATATTTTCCTTGCCTAAGAAGGATTTCACTAGGTTTTTGCTAGACTTTCAGTCCCAAATAGTAATGCATCAAGCCAAGATCCTTAATGTCAAATTCAGAGGCCAACTCTCTCTTACACTGAACAATAAGATGCTCTACACTTGTTAGGAACAAATCATCAACATATAGTAGCAACATCACTGGTTCACCCTTCACAACCTTGATATAAAGATTTGGATCAACAACACTCTTGGAGAAACTAAGTCTTGTCAAATATCCCTCAATTCTCGAATATCAAGATCATGGAGCTTACTTCAGTCCATACAAGGCATTCTTTGGTCTGCACACATGAGATTCTCTATCTTGAACCTCAAAGCCTTGAGGTTGCTCTGGGTACACCTCTTCCCAAATCACACCATTTTGGAAAGCGGTCTTTACATCCATCTGATGTAACTCCCATCCCATAAATGAAGCAAGAGAAATAAGAGATCTAATTGTGGTGTACATGGCAATTGTGCAAAGAATTCATCATATTCTTCTCTTTCTTTATGGGAGAACTCTCTAGCCACAAATCGTGCCTTGTATTTATCAATGCTCCCATCAACTGCATGCTTGATCTTATACATCCAGTTTGAGGTTACCACAAACTTTCCTTCAAGTCCTGGGAACAATTTTCTAGACAACGTTCTTCATAACATATTGGTGTTCTTCCATCATCTCATCCTTCCACACTTGCTGGGTGGCTGCTTCCTTGAAGTTGGAAGTTTCAAAATCAATCAACTTAGTCATTAAAGCTACATAACCAAAATACCTCTTAGGTCTCTTAGATTCCCTGAAGGTGCCTTGTGGAGACACATATCCTTCTGCATCCTGCAATGTAGATTTGAGCCAAGCCAATCTTTTTTATTTTTGGGAACAACCACAGGATCCATCGGTTCACAAGGTCCTTTTGGAATTTCTTCATGGTCTTCAAAATGATTTGGGGATGTGAGAGGACTAGTAACGTCTTCTTTGGTAGCCACACACCTCTTCTCTTCATCTTCAATGTCCGAGTGTTCTTCTTTGGGTTTCCAATAAGTGGCATCTTCATCAAAAGTCACGTTCCTGCTTACTTCAACTTGTCGCTGCCTTGGAACATATATTCTGTAGGCTTTTGATGATTAATTATACCTAACAAGTATCCCTTCTTTCTGGAAGGCTCTAGCTTATTTCTCTTATCCTTGGGTACATGTTGAACACTAGACAACCAAAGATTCTCATATGAGCAACCTGTGGTTTTTGACCGATGAATGCTTCTTCAAGGGTCTTGTCTTCCAGAATTCGATGAGCAATGTAAACAATTATCTTGGTTGCTTCTCCCCACAAGAACATTGGTACATCCTGATCATGTATCATTGCCTTCATAGACTCTTCGATAGATTTGTTCTTTCTTTCGGGCACTCCATTTTGTTGAGGATTATGGGAACTATCAACTCCCTCTTAATGCCAACTTCCTTACAAAAGGAAATGAGTTCCTTGGAGGTGTACTCTCCTCCATTGTCTGATCTCAGGATCTTGATTCTCTTTCTTGTCTGGTTTTCCACTTCAGCTTTGAATTCTTGGAACATTTTGAAAACTTCATCTTTTGGCTTCATAAGATAGATCCAAGTCTCGCGAGAGAAGTCATTGATAAAGAATACATAGTATAGAGTGCCTCTTAGAGATTTCATTGAAATAGGACCACACATCAGAGTGGAATAGATCCAAAATCTCTTTGGACCTATGTTCACCCTTGGAAAGGGTTGCTTAGCATTCTTTCCAAGAGCGCAACCCTTGCACACTCCTTTATGATCAATTTGCAAATTTGGTACCCCGGAAACAATCTGCTTCAAAGTTGGCAAGTCTGTACAATGGAGGTGTGCATATCTCTTATGCAATAGCTCACTTGGATTAATATTATTATTTACTAAAGCTTGGGTAGATTGCCCGAGGAGTTTATACAATCTTCCTTCACGAATCCCAATAACCCTAACAAAGGTTATACTAGAGCCCTTATCCCACACAAGGACTTTTCCATCAATGAAGTTTACTCTATCTCCTCTATCTTCTAAACATGAAATTGAAACCAAATTCCTTTTCAAACCCGTGACATAGAGTATGTTGCTCAAGTGAATGCTTTCACCTGTTTCCAACTCAACGAATGTTGTGCCAATTCCTTTCACTGCATAGTTGTTGTTGTCACCAAGCCCCACCTTTTGTGCCAATCTTCTTTCCATCAAGCTTGTAAGATGATCACACTCTCCTATCATGTCTTGAAGCGCCATCGTTGATCAACCATATGTTGTTGCCATCTGCAAGACATCCTACAAGCGCGGATATTAGAAGTGGTCTTTATCTCCTTCAACCTTGGGTCTCTCAGGATGTTTTTCAAGTTTTGCCATAGAAGCATGCCAGTTCCCTCTTTTCTTCCTATCATTGAATCTTTCAGGACATCGGGCTTTGAAGTGACCAAATTTGTTGCAACAGAAACATTGAATTTTTGACATATCTTTCTTTCTTTGAGGATTAGGTCTTCTATCAAAATCCCTTTTATTCTTCCAAAAAACGGACTCCTTTCTTCCTCCAAATTTCTTGGAATGCACTGCATAGGTTTGAGAATACTCTTCTTCCTTTGGCTTTCTTTCTCTAGACAAAAGTCTTGTTTCTTCTTGAGCACAAGATGCCCGTATTTCTTCCAAGCTTGGCGCTTCCTTTTGGCTACTTATACCTGCTGCAAACAAATCCCATGAACATGGTAGTCCATTAAGCGCTGAATTCACGAGTTCTTTGTTAGAAACAATTTCATCAATGGCTTCTAGTTGATCTCTCAGTTGAGAAATCCTTACAAAGTATGAAGCCATTGTATCGTTCTTTGTCATCCTTATATCACGAAGCTCATTTCTCAAACTCCTGACTTGGACAATATTGTTGACAATATACTAGGGCATCATACATCTTCTTTAAAGTGTTAAGCTTTGAGATGTATGGAATAAGATGATCCTTGATGAAGTCCACAAAAATACTCATTTTAGTGATGTCATATTTCTTGTACTGCTTTCTTGATTCATTTGTAGGTTCAGTGACCTTGCCTTGCACAATTTCCAAAAGATCTTCCCTTGCGAGAATTAGGTCAACTCTTGTCTTCCAAGCCCTAAATTTAGTAGCCGCCTCTAGCTTGTTCTCTGATTTCATAGTAGAAGCCATGGATGCAAAATAGATCTAGGGTTTCTACAAAGTGATCTCAAGGTAGGGTTTCTCAAGGAGTGATCTCTATGCTCTTTCCTTCACCAAATCTCTGATACCTTGTTGATTTTTCCAGTACAGTAGATGCAAGTACTTATTTCTGAAACTTGATATTTACTTCCAATGATGTAGAGATTATTTGCTCTTTCAAGATATCATCAAGCAATTATACATTCAAAAATTCAACCATAGAAAGCACTAGAGCAATAGAGATCACAATACACACAATGACAAGTAGATTTCACCCTGGGAAAACCCACAATGGGGGAAATGCCTGTTACCACTCAAATCAACAGGGGACCTAAAGGGGTTCCTAATAGGGCAACTGCTAGACCAAGGGCAACGGTGGAGGCTTAGCCCACTGTCACCACGGCTAAGACTCCCTGCTCTTTACAGACTTTCACCGATCGGAGGAGCTCGATGTTTTGGGAAGCCACTTATAAAGGATACGTCAAAGAATGGATATGAAGTGATCCCAGAAAACCTTTCCCATGGAGGAGGTGAAGAATGGTACTTGCTTGCTCTTTAGGCAAGGGACTTGTCTTCCAAGGGAGAGGGGTGAGGATAAGGGAGAGGGGTCCAACTTGAAGGGGTACTTCCCGATCCCTAAAATCCTATATGAACTTAGTTTCCCAAATAGCCCTTGATGATTTGTCTTTGATAGGAAATGGGACCACATGGGACGAAGTGGATCAAGCACAGGTTCGGGGATGGAATATAGCAACTAATGATGTTCCTACCCTGGACAAGGTGAGGGGAAAGGATCAAACAAGAAATTTTGCTTCAAAAGGTTAAATTGATCATACTAAGGTCTAGCCTTGGGGATGCCTTGACAAAATTTGGTCCTAAAGCTAGGGTTTGTGATTCTCGAAGATTCCACCTTGGGAATTGCCTCAAATTCAGAGGGGAGGGAAGGGACCCACCAACGCAGTAGCTTCCAAGAGATCGAATTTTTCCTGGGGGTGGATTCATGGGAAAGTGATGCCCTAGGTGACCTATCAGGGCTATATTTGGGGAAAAGGGGAAAAAGGTGTAAAAGGAGGGGAAAATGACCACCTTTTTGAGGGTCCAATGCATATTTCCCTTGGGGATATGGAGTCAAGGATGATAATGATTGGGAACTCGGCTTTTTGATCATGGAGGCTCGGAAAGTCAACTTCGTCCAATGTGAAGGGAAAAGAAGAAAAGCGACCTTCAAGCTTTATACTTCATGTAAATAGTGCAAGCTTATCGAGATAAAACAATCTCTAGGGCATTTCGTTCATTTAACAATGGCCCATACTTTAAACAAGCTAAATAAATACTCAATTCCACATTCCAATGATGCAACAACTAGCCCTAATTATAGCGAAGTTCAACAGTATGCAACAACAAGAATATATCATTAAAATTTACTTACAGTGTTAGAGAGTATATCCAACCAACATCACATTTGCAAAAAATGAAGCTCCAAGTTAAAAATGTCCCAAATCCATACATCAAAATTCATCCATTTATCCAAAATGATCCTCTAAGAAGAAATGCAAAATTCTCTAAGAGTATAGAGATCCCAAGTGAAGTGATGATACAAATGAATGTAGCTAACATCAATATATACCCTCGTAAGGAGTTCGAATTAGCCTATGGGCCTACATTAGCCCCTAATGATAAAATGATGTGCAAATAAAACCCCTATTGGTGACAAGCCCACTAAACTAGCTCATAAATGGAAAAAATAAGCCTCACAGGGGCCAAGTAATAATATGTACATGTCATGGGGCCCTCCAAAGACCTAATAATGTCATGGAGTGCCATAATGAGGAATAAATTCCTCAGAATATGATGGACAAGGGGGTGGCCTCTTGTTCTCCAAGTAGTAGACCTGTGGTGCTCCTAGTGGGTATGGGGGCACACAAATGACCCCATGTGTCTCCATATGAATCAGAGATGCCTGTATATCCTTTGCAAGGGCTTGAATGATGAAATGAACGCTGCCATGAAATCATGCATGTCTTTGGACACCTACTAAGAGTGTGGGGCTCCTGTGGGGCCTGTTGGGCATAGTGTACCAAGCACATCATGATCATCCCAAAAGTGGATTGCCAGTAGTCCCTGAACATCAATGAGGATCCATGGAGTGGTGTCTGTTGCTATGGAGACCCATGACTCTCTACGCACACCCTATGTGTGCCAATGTAGCTCTCTGGGGGTTAGGATCTTGTATAGGGAGACCAAACCCAAATGGAAACCACCTGCAATCTTGTATAAGATCCATTGTGTCCCCTAGATTTCCAGTACAACAAGTCATTAAAGTAATCGTGTAAAAGAGCTTACAAATCATGGATAACAAAGTGGACACTTCACAATGGCATGCCCTTTCGTAGTGGGCTTTGGCATGTGCTAGTGTCTCCATACTCCAAAGGGGGTTAGACATGCACCTTATTAAGTGGTTTCAACCTTTAAAGGGGATAGTAGGTCCAAGGTACATCCTTTGAATGGGGGTGATAAGTGATAAATAAGTGAAACGAAGTAGGGAATGAGAGGGGCAATCCTGGGCCACATATCGGGGCATGGGTGTACCCAAATAAGGGGAAGGCCACACCGGGGTATATAATGTGTAGGAGCGAGCAATCATGGTACATGAGGTGTCCCAGCCATGGTTTTTCCGCCCTTCTCTATATGCCTTTTGCCTTTTATGAATTTTCTTTAATTAACTGTTCGCGGCTCAAGGATAAGAGTATGATGTGTCAAATATAGCAGTGGTTACCCCTTTAAGGTAGGGCAATTCATTGCCCTCCAGGGGTTGAGACAATCATGGGTTCATGTATGACAAAGGAGGCTCATCTAGGGCCTATGGAACCAGGGTGATGGCCATGGGTAAAGGACAAAGATCATGCATTGGCTTTTGCCCACGTGCTAATTATTTTTTTTGTCTCGACCATCTTTTGCATTTTGTAGTACAATTTCTTGTTAAGTGTGGCCAATTATGCTTTTCTTTTTCTTTTAGTTGCTTCAACCTCCGGGGCATCATTCCAAGGCTGACCCAAGCCTGACCCAAGGTGGGGGCAAGGGGATAGGGAGGTTGACCCTATGTGGACCTAGGTGGGAGAAAGGATGAATGGGGGTATAATAAGTGGAAGGGGAGTAATATATGCGGATAAAGGAGTGGGATCACACACCCAAAGTCAGGGTTTCCCAAGTAGTACCACCCTAGAACCAAATGGTCAATAAAGGAGATCCCATGGGACTAAGACGCAAGGGTAGCACCCAAAAGAGATCAAAGGGATAGGAGCACAAACTAAGCCCACTCTTTCCGCAAAATCCCCCCATGAATCCATGCCCAGAAGTATCCATGATAAGTAAACCCAATACTCAATTACCAAATGACAAGACATACCTATAGATTCGGGAGGCCCACCTTCAAACATACGATTAATACAGATGGGTGATGGACCACATGGCTGGCTCAGGTGGCGGAGAAATGTCACAATGAGCTAGAAGGAGGCAGCAAGGGGCCGCTGGCTGCCAGCTGAGGTCCATCGTGGAGAAAAATTTCTCCTAGGGATATCACCCACGAAGTGGTGGGTAACAATGCCCAACCAACTTTTTCCTTAGATAATCAATGCAACAAGAGATACATCAAAGTCAACTAACGAGCAAGATGGCCAGTCACCAAGGACCAAGTCAACCATCCACAATTCCGTCCTCAAAGATCTCTGCAACAAGGTCTTCAAGAGAGCTGAAAACATGTAACAAATCTACCTCGGAATTCGCATTGTACCACAGAGATATGCCACAGAAACAAGGTATCAAGAGGGCCGAAGTACATCCTCTGTCTCAGCCTCAAAGTTTGGATTATGTTACAGAGTGAGGGCCTCAGATCTGTGCACTGTACCACAGAGAAAATATGCCACAGATAAACGTCCAGATCTCGACCTCCTTTGAATGCTAGAGTGAGGGCAGATGAGTTGTATCTCTTCTTCTGTTCTTGGCCTTGTACTCCTTATCCTCTTTCTCAAAACAGAGATATGTGATGATGATCCGAAGTGTGTCCTTGGAGGGTAGACAAATAGGCTACTTATAGCCTTCTAACCATGCGAATGGGTGTCACTCATGGGCAGGCTGACTTGACTCTTGGAGGGCCGAATTGGTCTCTCGTGGAGGCAAATATACAAACTATAAAATTCAAAATTTTCTTCTGCAAGGGTCATGAAGAACACACCTTTCATAATTTTTCTTTCGAATATAAAATCAAATAAATATTTTCTTTTTCTTGCAAGCATGAAGAACATGCTTCATATAAATTTTCTTGTACAAATATAATATATATTTTATCATTACAAGTACAAAAGAATATTATGAAGACCGACCATAGCTACAAAATTCAACAGGAGCAAGGGGACTTTGCCCCTATATAACATTGTTTAATTTGAGAGCGTCTCGAGGAAGAAAATCAACTTTTAAGTTTTATTTTGTTGCTGTTGATGGTAGACTGAATGTTCCTTTCCTTTGTCTTTTTGTTGCTTTTTAGGAAGTGCTTTCAGCACCAGGCTTGAAGCTAGTGGACAACGATGAGTATAGTGAATCGGGGAGAGCTGTTTATCCAGATGGCTTGTATCGGATGCTGCTTAAATTTCATGAGAGATATAAACATTTGAATCTTCCATTTATTATTGCAGAGAATGGTGTTTCTGATGCAACTGATTTAATTCGTCGACCTTACATTTTAGAGCATCTTTTGGCTGTACGTGCAGCCATGAACAAGGTTCTTATAAACATATACCATACCATTTGTTTTATTGTGTATGTTAAAGGTTGCTTGAACTCTTATTCCATGTAGCTGTCGTATAAATATTGATTTAATTACAATATTGTGTAGGGTGTCCAAGTTCTTGGTTATCTATTCTGGACAACGTCTGACAATTGGGAATGGGCAGATGGTTATGGTCCGAAGTTTGGATTGGTAGCTGTAGACCGCACAAACAACCTTGCTCGGATCCCCCGTCCATCTTATTTTCTCTTCAGCGAAGTAATTGTTTATTATTTATTCTAATTCTTTCTAAATTTTTTTGCACATGTAACTTGAAGAGACTGCTTTGCGCAAGCTAGTTGCCAAAATTACTCCATAATTCGTTTATATGTTAAATGCAGAGAATGTGAAAACCTGATTTATTGGGCACCATTCCCTGCATTTTGTATCTCGTTGATGCCATTATTCAAACCTTGATTGCAACATATTTGCTAGAAGGAAAATCCAATAGAGTGAACAAAACACTTTTACTGTTATTATAGCAAACTTGCAAAGTAATTCTGTTGGCACCTGTAAAGCTGCATTATAAGGACGCAAATTTATCTTCAATTTCCATATATTATCCTTCTGAATTTGGAAATTTTTACAGGTGGTCAAAACGGGCAAAGTTACTCTGCAACAAAGAGAAATTGCATGGAATGAACTTCAGATTGCTGTTGACGAGGGGAAGACACGGCCCTTCTATCGGGCAGTGAATAAACTTGGTCTTATGTATTCTGGTATTGTTAAAAGAACCATAATAAATGCAACTGACAAGATACTTATGCCCTTTTTGTCAGACCTTAACAAGATTATTATCCTGTGATTTTTCATTCATATCATGATTCTTTAGGATGGTAATTGGTTGATTTGATTAAAAGCTAGCATGAAAGAAGGATTACATTTTGATTGAATAATTTTAGGTTAGAGGGAATACCTTTTGACTTGTGCTCTTGAAATTGAAACTGTTTATCAACTTCAGTATGGCACTCATCTGTGTGCAAAAAGTACACAAAGCTACGCTGCCTAATTATTAGAAAATTAAGCAGACTGTGGCTTATGAATCTTAAGACTCAAGGTTTATTTAAACCCATAAATCCCCTTTAGTTATTTATCCACCTAAACAACTCTTGTATGGTAAGATTACTGAGACAGGGAATGAAAATGATAATGCAGTGCAGAGAAGAGGAAATATATACTATATGATACTTAGACTTGGGACACCCTTGAAATTGATTTATCGATTTAGGAACCAACACCTCCGATAAAACCCTATTGTCATGGAGGCATGGTACCTGTTGCCTCAAAATCTAGCAGGTCTTGTGAGATGCCTCACAAGGCAAAGGCCAGATCAAGACACAACAATGAGGTGGATGCCATTGTCACCTCAACAATCCCCCTCTTGCTTTTTAGTGGAATTTCACCACATGGGAGGCTTCCCAGTTTAAGGTCACCTAAAGGATATTCTTGATATGGGGTTCAAAGGTGACCATTGAAAAGGATTTTCCAAGGTACTGAAGCTAAGGACAAGGCTCAATTCTACAAGACAAGGAATAGCGTACCTTAGAAGCAACCTATAAAGGACTTCCAACCCAGGGGTTGATGTATGACACAAAAAATAGCACAACTAGGCATACAAGGAGAGAGAAAAGGTTTGTTATAATAATATAATCAACAACAAGATCCACAAACCTTCAATTGACTCTAAGTTGAAGCCTTGGTGCTGAATTAGGGTTTTTCTAGCCCTAGAATTTCATGGGGTTGGTGATGTCAGCACTAAGGAAGGACTTCCAATCATGCAAAATGCTAGATTTTGATGTGAGAAGGCCCAACAAGGTAGAATGGCCTCCAACCAGCTCAACATTCATGCCCTAGTTGAATTCATCCTCAAACCCTAATCCAAGTGGCTTTCCTTGAAGGGCTGAAATTTTAGAGCCAAGAAATTTTCAGGGCCTGAAATTTTAGGGGCCAAAATTTTAGGGCTGAAAATTTCAAGGCCGAAATTTTGGGAAGAGAAAAAAAAGAGGAGATTTTGAAGCTTTTTGATTTTTGACCATCTATATGGAAGCCAACGCCTACTCACTACTTGGGTGATGGAGTTGTTGTTGCTTAAAATGTACACCTAAGCGTGGGAAAAGTTTTCAACCCCACAAGGTATAATCTTTATGGCGCAACGCTCAAAGTAGGGGCTGTCACCTATTCCCTACTCACTCTGTTTAAGCTCTCTCCTAGACAAGCTATGGGGGGTAGTCCCTAAAGATCATTAGAAACGAAAAACTTGTTGAAAACAAGTTCTAGGAGACTAAGGGCAAGGCAATTACTTCGAAGTAACTTGAATTTATGGATTATTTAGCAAGCATGATTATTTAAATGAGCAATATAAATATTACCAAGATGGATTCCAATAAGATCAATATGACAATGATCAGATAATAGTGATAAACTAGTGCCTTAAAACAATGCTAAATAAAGAAATAACACTTGCAAAATAGAATGATACTTCAAGTTACAAGACAAGGTTAGTACAAAAGATATTGAAATATGAGCAGTGAAATATAACTTGCAAGATGAATGAAACTTGTACTATTTAAGAGATGCTCATAAAATATAGAATAATACCATAAACAAATGAGCAAGTAATTGAAAATGATAAGTACAGGTGAAGTATGATACAAGTATTGCAAGTAAAATAAGATACAAGTATGATACAAGTATTGCAAGTAAAATAAGATACTCACAAATCAACTTGATGCAAAATGAGAGAAAGCTAGATGAATGGATGCAAGATCTATCCATGTGTGATGCAAGGATCTTGGTTAATTTTAGTTAAATGCGTAATCTATGGTGAATTGTTTCTCCTCAATTGTTAAGACTAGTCTTGGAACAAGGTTGTTGAAAGAAGTGTTGGGGAAGGAGGCAATGACCTCATTAACGATACCTACTCAGGGCTTCTAGCTGTAGAAAAAGCATAACTAGGTGCAGTCTTCATAATGACTTGTAATTATGATTTTATGAAAATGAAGAAGACAAAGAATAATAAATGTATTATGTTACTTGCTTCATGGGTTTCATGAGCAAGAAGTTTTATTATAGGTCAAAGACTTCTTCTTGATGTCTTTTAGGATTTGTCATCTAGTCATAAATATAATTAAGAGTCATGTATATGAATTCACGTTACACATGTAAAAGACATGTCAATTATGTAAAAAATACACTCCAAGACACTTGTCACTATGCCTCTTATAGTCGGCCAAAAGATGGACTATATTCTCCTTATGAAGAAGTTAGCCTACCTCCACGATCATGTCGACCTAGATAGCAAAGATGAGTCACTATATAAAAGGTGCTCGGCCTCCTTGTTTCACCATCCATCTCGATTATCTCTGCAATACTCAGTGCAGATGTCAGTGAAGTAGAAGGTCACAAACAAGTGCGTAAAGGTTCTCATAAAGTTCGGATTAAGTTTGTTATATTACCACTGCAATCTCAGCGAAGGCCGAAGAAGATTTTAGGACGACTTCAGTTCAGTTATATGGTATAATCTAGTGCAGAACAATGCTGGAAGGTGATCGAAGCAAGGATGCTTTTGGAGACCGAAAAGGAAGTTTGTTGGAAGCCGAAAAGACTGTGTGAATGGTTACAAAATTAAGAGATCGAAACTCTCTCAGTGACAATGCTGAATAGTGAAAGAAAGAAGGACAAAAGTGTGAAGGCCGAGAAGTATAAGCGATAGTAACAAGTGTCTTGGAGGTAATCTTGTGTCAAGTATCTTTAGTCAAGGGTCTTGGTATTCTCAATTGGAGTAACTATAAGAAGAGATTTGCGGGTTTTCCCCTCAAGAGGAGGGGTTTTGGCCCTGGCTTGCAACCTACATATTGTGTCATTGTTCTTATTGTTTTGGTAATTGTTTGATGTATTTTTTATTGTAATAACAATAATCAAAGAGAAAGAGGCTAAAGTATAACACGAGCTAAACATTGCCCTACCAAATTCTCAACATGGAATCAGAGCTAAGGTCATTCAAGGGCATCATGGAAGTCATCAAGAAGATTGCAAGCCATCTTAAGAAAGGTTTCAAGAAGATCTAGAATCCCTTATTCTCTTCCAAGGAAGTATCAACCATAAAAGATGAAGGTCTTTTCTCAACCCTCTCTGGTACATTTCAAGAAGAAGGCATTTGGGTAATTGGCAGTGGTGCTTCAATACATATGACTGGTTACTCAAAACAATTAAAGACTCTAGCAAAGGGAAAATCCACTTATTCTATGGAACTTGGAGACAACAACAACTATCCCGTAAAAGGCATTGGATCTACATCAATCAAGCTTGAAGACGAAAGCAATATCCACTTCAACAGTATTCTATTTGTTCCAAGTTTGCATAAGAAATTGCTTTCAATTTCAAGTTTAGAAGACAAAGGAGACAAAGTAGCTTTCATTGATGGAAAGGTTGTTGTTTGGGGAAATACTCAAATATAAATCAAGCCAAAGTTATTGGCATTCGAGAAGGAAGACTCTACGGATTGTTATCCCCTTTAGCCCAAGCCCTAGTTCACGTTGAAATCAACCCCTATGACTATGGCATCGAAGATTTGGTCATCTCCATTTCAAAATCCTTCGCTCTCTAAGCTCCATTGTACATGGAATCCCAAATCTTAAAGAAGACCATGAAGGTTTCTGCAAGGGATGTGCATTGGGCAAGAATGTCAAAAGACCATCTGGAAGCAGTGCTTCACGGTCAAAAGATATTTTGGATCTCATCCACTCTGATGTGTGTGGACCTATGACTCCAAAATATCTTGGAGGTCATCTTTATTATGTCACCTTCATAGATGATCATTGAAGGAAGACTTGGGTTTATCTATTAAAAACCAAGGATGAAGTTTTCACAAAATTTCAAAAATTCAAAGTTGAAGTAAAAAATCTTACAGAATGAAAAATCAAAGTCCTCAGTTCTGATAATGGAGGAGATATACATCCAAGGAGATCATAACATTCTGTAAGGAATCAGGGATTAAGAGGGAGCTGATAGTTCCATATTATCCCGAACAAAATGGTGTTGCAGAAAGAAAAAATAGATCCATTGAAGAAAGTGTAAAAGAAATGCTTCATGATCAGGATCTACCAAAGTTCCTATGGGGAGAAGCAACTAAAATTGCAATCTATATTCAAAATAGATGTCCTCACAGATCTCTAGATAATAAAACTCCGGAAGAAGTATTTACCGAAAAGAAGCCCTCTTTAGATCATCTCCGAATGTTTGGGTGTCCTGTATATATACATATACCAAAGGACAAAAGAAAGAAACTGGATCCTTTAGGGATGAAAGGAATCTTTGTTGGATATAGTAACTCATCAGAAGCATATAGAATCTACATGAAGGATGGCCATCACATAGAAGTTAGCCGTGATGTCATATTTGATGAAAGTATAACATTCAATAAATCAAAAGATCTTTCCACATATTCTGATGATGAAGGTTTTCCAATATTTGAGGAAGAAGTGAACCAAGAAGTGGAGGAATCTCACCATGAAGAAGAAGGTCCCAATGAACCCATTCAACCGGTGGTCATACCTGAAACAAGGAAAAGACCTAATTCGTTGAAGTCCACACTACTTGATGTGGAAGGTCATGGAGAAACGAAGGGAACATTTAGAGAAAGTAAGAAGCCTAAGAAATACCCTGGGTATGTTGTATACACGACAAAACTTATAGAAGTAGAACCATCCACTTTTGAAGAAGCAGTACAAAATCCCGAATGGAAGAATGCCATGAATGAAGAATACCAATCTATCATGAAGAATGGTGTATGGGAGATCGTACCTAGGCTCAAAGAAAAATCTGTGGTTACTTCCAAGTGGATCTATAAGATCAAACATGCCATTGATGGAAGTATAGATAAATTTAAAGCAAGATTTGTGGCCAAAGGTTTCTCTCAAATTGAAGGCATTGATTATGAAGAAACATTTGCTCCTATCACAAGATATACAACAATTCGATCACTAATTTCTCTGGCAGCATCAATGGGATGGAACATCCATCAAATGGATGTGAAGACTGCATTTCTGAATGGCACAATTGATGAAGAAGTCTACATAGAACAACCCTTGGGATTTGAAGTCAAGGATAGAAAGGCATATGTGTGCAGGTTAAAGAAAGCACTATATGGCCTAAAGCAAGCACCAAGGGTGTGGTATGCTAGGATGGATGCATATCTTCAAAGGCTAGGCTTTAAGAAAAGTTCTGCTGACTCAAACTTATATGTCAAAGTGGAAAAGGGTGAGCTGATAATTATTCTTCTATATGTAGATGATCTTCTCCTGGCAGGTATAGAAGGACGAATCAAAGAATGCAAGAAACAACTAGCAGCAGAATTTGATATGAAGGATCTTGGCTTGATGCATTACTATTTGGGACTAGAAGTCTGGAAAGGACCCGATGAAATCTATTTAGGTCAAGGAAAGTATGTGATCAAGATGCTGAAGAGGTTTGACATGATGGATTGCAAGCCTATGACCACTCCGATGATCACAAACTTGAAGAGACTTAGGAGTTCTAATTCAAGCCCCGCGGATCCTTCCAAATATAAACAATTGATTGACTCACTGATGTATTTGGTAAACACTCGGCCAGACATATGTTTTGCAGTAAATATTCTCAGTATGTTCCAAGTGGAACCGAAGCAGGATCATTGGATAACAATAAAACACATTCTAGGATATCTTCAAGGAACCGTCAACTACCGTCTAAAGTATAATAGAAGGAATGATGTCCAACTAATTGGATATACAGATTCCGACTCAGGAGGTAGCGAACAAGATGGAAGGAGCACTATCGAAGGATGCTTCAGTTTGGGATCCTCTATGGTCTCATGGATAAGCAAAAAACAAGAAACTATTGCTTTGAGTAGTGCTGAGGCTGAATATGTTGCAGCTTGTGAATTAGGCAAAGAAGCGGTCTGGTTGAGGAAGCTGTTATCCAGCTTATTTGAAGGACCGATGAACCCTACAATGATACTATGTGATAACACCAGTTGTGTACGTTTGTTTGAAGATCCAATATTTCATGGAAAGACAAAGCACATCAACAATAAGTATCACTATGTTCGAGAACTAGTACAAAATGGTGTGCTACAACTTCAGTATGTTTCCACTGATGAACAGGTAGTTGATATATTGGCAAAATCATTTCCAAACAAGAAGCTTGTGTATCTAAGAGATAATCTTGGTTTGGTGGATGTATCCTCCCTATGTGAGAGGGAAAAATAGACACACATTATTGTCTTCATTGGAAGAAAGAATAAAGTATTTTGGGATTTGGTAACCATCTGGCATCAGATAGTCTTTGAGAATGTGATAAGGCATTTCGATAAGAGTAGTCGAGGATGGATATTCTTTGAGGATTAGCTATCCCGATAAGAATAGTCCTATGATGGTATACTCGGTGAACACCCAGGTGGAGTATGTACCTTGGAGACAATGACGATGGTGTCTATAGTCATTGATCTCAAAAACATTGTAGCTCATGGTCTCATAATGAGATGGAGCTGTTAGTCAAGGCCTTGGTATGTAACAATGCTGGATTGATATGATGCTAGAAACATATGGGTTACAAATCCAACTCTTCTTGTGAGATCTCTTCAGATTGAGAATGACCATGTACTATTATGAATAACTCCCTAGTTAAGAGAGAGTGTTGAAAAAGTGTAACTAGGTGCGGTCTTCATAATGACTTATAATTATGATTTTATGAAAATGAAGAAGACAAAGAATAATAAATGTATTATGTTACTTGCTTCATGGGTTTCATGAGCAAGAAGTTCTATTATAGGTCAAAGACTTATTCTTGATTTCTTTTAGGATTTGTCATCTAGTCATAAATATAATTAAGAGTCATGTATATGAAGTCACGTTACACATGTAAAAGACATGTCAATTGTGTAAAATATACACTCCATGACACTTGTCACTATGCCTCTTATAGTCGGCCAAAAGATGGACTATATTCTCCTTATGAAGAAGTCGACCTACCTTCATGATCATGTCGGCCTAGATAACAAAGGTGAGTCGCTATATAAAGGGTGACTCAGCCTCCTTGTTTCACCATCCATCTCGGTTATTCCTGCAATACTCTGTGTGGATCTCAGTGCGAAAGTGTTAAGGGTTATACAATGAAGTAGAACGTCACAAACAAGTGCGTAAAGGTTCTCATAAAGTTTAGATTAAGTCTGTTATATTACCATTGCAATCTCAGCGAAGGCCGAAGAAGATTTCAGGACTACTTCTGTTCAGTTATAGGGTATAATCTAGTGCAGAACAGGTCTGGAAGGTGATCGAAGCAAGGAGGCATTTTGAGACTGAAAATGAAGTTGTTTGAAGTCGAAAAGACTGTGTGAAGGGTTACAAAATTAAGAGATCGAAACTATCTTAGTGACAGTGCTGAATAGTGCAAGAAAGGAGGACGAAAGTGTGAAGGCCGAGAAGTATAAGAGATAGTAATGAGTGTCTTCGAGGTAATCTTGTGTCAAGTATCTTTAGTCAAGGGTCTTGGTATTCTCAATTGAAGCATCTGTAAGAAGAGATTTGCAGGTTTTCCCCTCAAGATGAGGGGTTTTGGCCCTGGCTTGCAACCTACATATTGTGTCATTGTTCTTATTGTTTTGGTAACTGTTTGATGTATTGCTTGTTGTAATAACAATAATCAAAGAGAAAGAAGCTAAAGTATAACACAAGCAATTATCAAGTAAGAGAATTGAACTAAACATTGCCCTACCAAATTCTCAACACTAGCAACCCAAGTCCCTCCGTTCCTACAAGGGATTAGGTCACAGGTGAATTGCAAGGTCACTTGTATTAACCGTTGTTCAAGGGTCAAGCCTATTAAATTGAATATTGGAGAAAGTTGTCCTAAGATTTCTATTCAACCAAGCTTAAGCTTGGAGGTAGATTTTAAGGATGCAAGCCTAAGGCTATTATGCAAATGATGAGGCAAATGCAATGCTTCAATGAGAAATAATTAAATCAAATGCTTCAAGAAGAGATATCCACAAGGCAATGATAAGCACTTAGAACGAGCTTGGCTCACACAGATGACCAATAAAAGATATAACGATTACTCAATGAAACAAGAAATGACAATTAGAATTAGATGTTAAAGTAGTAACTCAAAATACCCTTTAGTTAAAATGCTTTTAAGATGTTCTTTACTTATGTTAGACAGGGAAACCAAGTAAGAATTATGATGAAAGCACAATTAAGAAATGACAGATGAGATTGGTAACAAGAAGATAGAGAAACTACTTTAGATTTACTATTGGAAGTGAAACATAGACAAGAGATATTCCAAGTGCACTTAGATCAAGTAGCTAATTAGGAAATGGAAATTAAGAGGCGAAATCTAGGATGCAATGATTAGCAATGAAAGAGACAAGTTAGCCAGTTAGGTCTAACATTAAGAGACAAGAAACATAAGGCCTCCCTTTTAAATAAGGAGATAGGATACCATAGGATTGAGACCCCAAGCTCCCTCAAGAAACAAGATGACTTTTATTACCAAAATTACAATGAGAGGAACCCTTTGACAATGAGAAGGGTCCTAAAACCTTGAAGAGGGATTGCAAATTATGAATCTTTAGACAATAAAGGAGATCCTCTCAAAGTTAAGGAGTAGCAAATGGATTATACAAGAAACTTGCTCCAAATCTGAATATGATTCTCACTGGAATGAAAACAATCCTTCGTTTGCTCTCGTCCTAAGGGACAAAAGACCTCAAATTTGTCAAATTCGAACTTCAAATAGTGTTATAAGTCCCTCGAGGCAAAGGCTTGAAACTTAATAATAAACTCTTGCAAAATCACAATGTTAACCCCAAAGGAACTCACACCAGGTGAGAGAATAAATCTCGGCCTAGATGAAAATAAACTTCAGATGCTCACGACCTTGGAGAAAAAGGGCTTTAAAATTTTATTTAAAATCTTGTAATTTTTTAAAGGGAAATCTATTAAGGTTCCAAGGCTTGAGCCTTCAAAATTTTGGCACTTTGGCAAAATGTTCAAGCCTAAATGAAGCTCTCGTACCAATGGAAGAAATTCACCCTGTTACCGCTCAAACTAGCAGGTGTCCTAGGAGGGGATCCTATAGCTACTAGGTTAAGTGGCAACAATGGAGCAATAACCCACTGTCACCTCAGCTAAAGCTCCCCGCTCTTTACGAACTTTCATTGATGGGAGGAATCTCGATATGAGAGGAATCACTAGGATAGATGGATCAATGATAGGAGGTAGAGTGATTCCTAAAGCCTATTCACAAGAGAGGCTCAGATAATGGGCTAACTTGCTATAAATGCAAGATGGATGGCTCTCTTTGAAGGTCTAAGAGGATGCCTAGACCTAGGGTTTTAGGAGTGTTACTTGAAAAGAAGTGCCCCAGATCAAGGAATCCTAGAAGACTAGGGTTTCTAAGTGATCTTTGTGAAATTGAAGTTATAAGGTAGTGGGACCATCAAGAAGCCCAAGCGGGCCCAAACGAGGTCAAGGGTTTGGATTGGAGCAACAAATTTATGATCTTGACCAAGTTAGGGAGGATAATAGTATCAAGGGAATTGAATTTCTCTTGGAATTTGAGTATAATGATCCTAATGAAGCTACCAACCAAAGGGAACCTAGGGATGAGAACGGTCTTCAAGCTAGGGTTTGAAATATCTTGAGATTCCACTGTGGGATCGACCTCAAATTTGGAAGACCTCTCAAGAAGATGCCAACGCAGTAGTTGACCAATTTTCAAGGATTTTCAATGGCTAGAAATGATTTAAGATGATTCCCTAGGAGGCCTACTAGGTTAGAGCTTAGAAAGGAGGGGAGGTGAGAAGTATATTCTTTGGTGATCACCTTAGGACTAGAATAATGCATAGCCAATTAGGAGAGTGGAGTTAAATGAGATCAATGCTTAGATTGGCTTACTTCCAACCAAGGAGTTCCCCAACAACTTCGTATGGCCTTAACAACAACTAGGTTACAAAGGAAATTTATACCTATCTATGTTGGAAAATGATGACTTATCAAGGCAAATCATGAACAATCATGTACCCCTAGGAGAAAAATTCAACATAATTCACAATAATCACATGAAAAATCCCTCACAAAGACAAATTAGCAACTTCGCATAAGCCAAAGAGTAGCTACACCAGCGTCATGAACGAAAATATTTCATAGATTATTTCATGAGACAAAATTACAAGATAAACATGAAAAAGTACTCACAAGTATAGCGAAATTATTCCAATCATCAAGATGCAAGAAAATCGAAGCTCCAAGACAAGAAATTAAGCTCTTCCAAACATCGAAATGCATTAAATATACAATTCCTCCATCTAAAGGCCTAGCGAAAATACTAGAAGAAACAAACAATCCAAATCCTAGTGATGATGAAATTCAAATGAGCTCTCATCAACCTATATCCTTCCTAAAGAGTTCGATTTGCCTAATTAGGCCTAATTAAGCGCCAAATGATAACGTAATGTACAATAATGACATGGGTTGGTGACAAGCCCGATGAGATAGCTCCTTTATACAAAGATAAGTCACTAAGGAGGGAAAATAGTAAATACAATGAATCGTTGGGCCCTTGAAGAGGCCTAGTGGAGTCCAAAGTGTGCCAAAATGAGAGAATAGGCTCCAAACATAGTAACTAAGGGGGTGGCCCCTTGATATCCAAGAAAATCAAATGTGGTGTCCCTAATTGGGTGTGGCGGCATAATGACATCCTCATGGGTCTCCAAGTGGATCGATTACGCCTATATACCATCTGTAAGGGCTAGAATGATGACATAAGCCCTCCCATTGTCTCCAGCAGAGAGACACATCTTCATTTGGGCCCTGGATTAGTTGCCAAGTGTGCGGTGCGAAAAGTGGAGCCGATTGGGCAAGGTGGTCTAAGTGCATCATCATCAACCAAAAGGTGGAACATGAGCAAGCAATAAGTGGAACTGAAGGATTCCATGAAGTGATAATTTGCTTTGAGCTATGGTGGAGACCTGTGGCTCTCAACGCTCACCCTACAAATGCTAATATGACACTCCGGAGGACTTGGATCCCGTATAGGGAGACCAAGCCCAAGACGAAGACCCACCTGCAATCTTGTATAAGATCCAATGCGTCCCCTCACCTTCTAGTACAACAGATCATCTGTGAAATTGAGTAAATAAGCTTACAAAGCATGGAACCAAGTAGACACTGTGGAAGAATGTAACTAGGTTTGGTCTTCATAATTGTACTTGAGTCAAAATGAAATATATTTATCAAAAGAAAGCAAAATAAGTTTTATTATTAATTAAATTGACTTGTTAAAGCATGGGTTTCATGCTTGGTTCAATTGTCATAGGTCAAGCCTCCATTGTAGGCTTTTAGGGTTTTTATAGAAGTCAAAGTCAAATTTATTTTGTCAAAAGGCTCCTCCATCAAGTCACCTTGCAAAGTCGACCTCCAAACAAATCCTCCAAAAGTCAACTTCACAAAAAGATCAAGTCTGCTTATTTTATAGTGGGAGACAACTATAAATAGGAGGGTAAACTTCGCTCAAATTGCAGAGACATAAGTTCGGTATAAATTTCAGAGAAGAAGTTCGGTGGTCACAGTGAAGTATAAATTCAAAAATTGTAGTGAAGAAGTTCGGTAAATCATAGTGAAGTATAATTTAGTGATCTAGAAGGTTGAAGTATCATTTTAGGTTAAAGTATAAACATTTTATGGGGATACCATAAAACCGAAACTAAGGCTACTACCACAAGATCGAGGCATGACTGCATTGCGGTGTTTGTTATCATTTCAGGACCGAAACTTTGGTTATCACCACAAGAGCGAGGCATGAGTGTATTGTAGGATAGTGTGTGCTATCATTACAGGATCAAAGTTCACTGAAGGAATGTATCATCATATGTGTGCTTCAATACCAGATCAAAACTTATCATGCCATCAAATGATTACTACCATCATAGGTGCGAAGCACATTTGGAATGGCATAGAACTAAAGTATCGAAGCTTGTTTGGGAATGTCACAGGACTGAAGCATAATTGAGATGCCACAAAACTGAAGCATGATGTGACAAGGTTGACTTGATGGAGGGAAAAACTCTTTGGTCTAGGTTGTGATGGTCTTGGTCCTCTCAATTTTGTTTTAAATCTATTGAAGGAAGAATTTTTGACTGGGTTTTCCCCTACGTAGGGGTTTTGCCCTCGCTGCGTGCCTACATCTCGTGTTCTCCTCTATTTATTGTTTGGCATTAGTCTTGATGATAAGAACAAGATAAATTGAAAGAAAAAAAATCTAATAATGGAACATCACAAGATAATGTCATAATAAGAGAAATCAATTAACTTGCCACCCTATTGGATTTCTCAACATGGCATTAGAGCTATGTGGAAGAAGGTTGAAGATCACCTTATTGGCGAGAAGGAAATGCAGTTACTCCCGAATCTATACATTGAAGGACCAAATGGTTAATTAAGGATCGAGTTGTCTAGAGTAGAAAGCAAAGGTGTAAGGCTCCTTTTTAAGTAGTCTGAAATACAAAACTTGTGAATACAACATCATCAGATGTGGTGCCCTAAACCGGGTAATTTTAACCATAAAATTATTTTATTCCAGATTGAAGCATAACCTTAATTTTACAGACTTAATATGAAATTTGAGACAGACAGAAAAATTAAATAACAGAGGAATAACTGGGAAGAACTAGAGATGTATTGGGTCGTGGCTCTTCCCGTCGCTGCAACTGACGTGATTACCAAACCAATCTTTACCTCCCAGCCAATCTAGGATCTACCAGTACGATCCTTAGATCCATAAGATATCTCTTCTGGCCCCTGTGCCCATAATTCCAAGAACAACTGAGACTTTGTCCAAGAACAAGTTTGAACAATCAATTCTTTTCCTCCAGTCTACAACTCTCTCCTTTTGTGTAAAGAAAAACTCCCCCTTCCAGGTTACGGGTGCAGGTATATATTTGTTAAGGTCGATGGTCACCGCCCTCCTTATTACTTAGTCATCTTTTGGTACTACGTGGAGCTTTAATATTAGATTACGTATAGCAAAAGTTTGCTATTTTAGAATAGTTTATTCAGTTAATTTAATCACATTTTATTTAAACATAATTGAAATTATATCATATACATATAAATCATAAATTATGTTAATTAAATATTTATAACCTAAAATATCTTAATTATGATATTTATATTAAAATGAATACTTTTATATCAACAGTATATAGATGATGTGATTTTAATTAAAAAATTGTATAATTACATAGGGCATTACATCAGAGAAGCTAGCTATACAAAAATATATTTTGTGAGAGAATATCCTCTGTTCAAAACCATGAACCTCGACAATGATATAGAAAGTTGACCTTGGACTGTCATATAAATTCAAAGGCTGAAATCTGAATGAAAGAAATTGATCCTTGTAACCAAAAAGGACAATCATCCTAGGCACATTCATAATATGGACAATATCTGATCTTGAAGTCTCCTCAAACAAAGGGTATTCAACGAACCAGATCAAAGAAATCATGTAAGTTTATCACTGTTCTTTACTTAACAAATGCATATGCAACAAGTCTAATGCACTATCAAATCAACGGTATGTAAACATGAGGTACGTATATTTACTTCATGAGTTTCTAGGATTTCAATATATCTGATATTATAACATCCTAGATGGTCCACATAAAACCCCTTGTTTATAATTAGTCTAGGGTAAATCCCTAGATGACATACAAGAACCTTAATCCTCATCTTTTAGGGTTTATAGGTAATCTAGGATGTCAAGTGTTGATTGGAAAGGTAACTTGATTTTTGATATCATAGGATTCTATCCTCCATTATTGCATAGAAAATCTAGATTGAAAAATTAAAATCATGTTCTTGATATCACATGTTTTGCTTGAAAGTATTTATTACAGGTATAAAAGATCATGGCTTAATACAAAGAGAGCACTTCAAGGAATCCTTACAAGGTTTGACAAGAAACATCTCCAGGTACGTCTTAGAATATATGCTTTATAAAAATCTCCTAATATATGAGGTACGTTCATTATCTTTTGAAGATTCTGTTACGTTACTAACATCGTTGTGTCTAGCTCCCCAAATCATAAAGATTCTTATTTGGGTGATTAATCATTAGATAAATCTACCCTCTTTATATCTTTGATCATTCTTGTGGAACCCTAAAAAGGTTCTCTATAAAACCCTAACTTAAGGGTATGTCGATGATAATGTTTGAAACCCTAGCCTACTTAGGTTTATTGGTAAAGTCTAAGAAAATGCTATTCTTGATGTTTGAAGTTTTTGATGATGTCATTTTGGGATTTTGGTATGGTTATTGAAACCCTAATCTTTTAGGGTTGGATGGTGATGTCTGAAATCCCAAACCTGTGAAGTTTTGGTAAATTTGGTTTTTGCTATGTTATGTATTGAAACCCTAGATCTTTAGGGTTTGGTAGGGTTTATAAGCAAGGCCCTTATTATAGATGATGTCGTAGGAATGAAACCCTAGGTATATTTTGGTCCGTTTGATCAAGTTGGCTATATGTCTAAATGTGTTTGTGCCATTGGGTTTGCCTGATATATGTTGTTATGATATGCTTGTGCATGATGATGAAATCCTAGATATGTAAGTGTTGACCTAATTGTTGATGGTCATCAGTCCTAGGGTCTGTAATTAAGCCCTTGTCGAGGTTTAATATTATAGGATGATATTGTTTAGCCTTGATGATGAATATAGGGTTTACAACAAACCCTAGTAGAAGCTAGTCATGTTGTTGAAACTTTAAATTGAGCTGTGATTGGTTTTGATTATTGAAGCTTAATGGCTCATGTATAAAATCTAGGGTTTTGCATTAAATCCTAGTAGAAGTCTAACACATTCTAAGGTTGTTAGATGCATTGTTGAAGTGTACTTGTTTGAATTGTTTCCGGGGTTTGCTATATGTTATAAAAGAATTTGTCATATCTTTGGAAGAGATATTAAAGCCCTAGATATAATGAGATTGGTATCTTGACTAAGCTACTAATGTGATTCAGGGTTTGTAAGAAAACCCGTGAAAGAAGTTGAAGTATAGAAGTATGTGTTTCTTGCTGATTATGTTTAGGTATGTAGTGTCTAAAGTCTAATGCTTCCATTATTGTATAAGTCTGATAAGGTTAGCTTCATGCTTCTATGAATTTGGTTGTACTTGCTATCTAAGTTGTGCAGGTACATAATCTTCAAGATGGTGAAGGTTCGTAAATAAAGTTGATAAGCATGATGAAGGAAGCTATATGAATGACGATGATCAAGATGATTTTGATAAGGAATAAAGGCATGAAAGATTTTCTGATGTTATAAAAGGAAGTTGATCTCGCTAAGTTAAGAGGGAGCCTGGATAGAAAAAATCTTCCCAAGTTGAGAGGGAGGGCATATTATAGTCACGATGGATACCTTGAAGAAGAAATTGGAAAATGAATGAAGAGGTGCTGCTGAAAGAAAAGAAAAAGTAGGATTTGGTTGTACAATATGCTGCTGCATGTAAAGTAGGAAATGAAGCTATATGGTTAAGCAATCTTCTGTCAAGATTCATTTGGAAGGTTTTGAGTCCTACTCTGAAAAATTGAGAAGCAACATCAGGATGTCTAAAAGACCCCGAAGGTTTGTGCTTGCTTATGAGTATTTAAAAGTTTGTCATTGATTGGGGTTGTGTTTGTATAGGTAAATCTCTCGGAGTTTTGATAACATGTTTTACATGCTTATTGTTATTGATTGGTTTGATCGGGAGAGTTTTTTGTTATTGATCTGTTTGATCGGGGAGGATTTCCTACCGATTGGATTAATCGGGAGTGTTGAGGCTTTGTGTGTGATACACATTGCCTGTGAGGACATCTAGCTGGCACTATGTGTTGATGTCTCGATCGCGAAGTAGGGATGATGGCATTGGTCATAGAGCTCTGACCTCGGATACGCACCTGGATCCCTGGGTTGATGGTTAGCAAGTAAGCCTGATGGTACCTAGAGAGATTGAAAGCTTTAGTCCATCTTAGTCCCACTCAGATAGATTGCCCTGGTCGAGAATCTAGTCCATGGCATCGTGAGTGCCTAAATTGTTTGAGGACCTTAGATAGATTGCCATGGTCAGGAATCTAGTCCATGGCATTGCGGTGCCTAAACTCTTCGTAGATCATGTGTTTTGAGATCTTCCATGTACCTCTATAGTTATATGTAAGTATGAATACCTCCCTAGTTAAGAGAGTGTTGAAGAATGTAACTAGGTTCGGTCTTCATAATTGTACTTGAGTCAAAATGAAATATATCTATCAAAAGAAGGCAAATATATTTTATTATTACTTAAATTGACTTGTTAAAGCATGGGTTTCATGTTTGGGTCAATTTTCAAAGGTCAAGCCTCCATTGTAGGCTTTTAGGATTTTTATAGAAGTCAAAGTCAAATTTATTTTGTCAAAAGACTCCTCCTTCAAGTCACCTTGCAAAGTCGACCTCCAAACAAATCCTCCAAAAGTCGGCTTCACAAAAAGATCAGGTCGACTTATTTTATAGTGGGAGACAACTATAAATAGGAGGGCAAACTTCGCTCAAATTGCAGAGACATAAGTTCGGTATAAATTTCAGAGAAGAAGTTCGGTGGTCACAGTGAAGTATAAATTCAGAAATTGTAGTGAAGAAGTTAGGTAAATCACAATGAAGTATAATTTGATGATCTAGAAGATTGAAGTATCATTTCAGGTCGAAGTATAAACATTTTATTGGGCTACCACAAAACGTTGGCAAAAAAACGTTGTTCTTGCCACCTTGCATACCCCTAAGTTAGTGAGAAAAGCTCTCAACCCCACAAGGTGTGGTTGGTGGCAAAACCTAAGAGATGGGGCTATCACCTATTCCCAACTCTCTCCTTTTAAGCTCTCTCATAGGTAAGCTAAGGGGGGTGGTCCCTAATGAAAAGCTAATGGAAAAATGATGTGAGGTTTCTAGGAGATGTTAAGCTCATTTGGATTACTTTAGGATTATGAGCAAGTTCAACAAGTATGATACGAAATACAAGACATGAAATAAAAGATATTCTCCATAATAATCAACACATAATAAAAAGATAAGCATGTAAACCAATGCCTTCAAGATTGCTTCAAAATAATAAACACTTGCTCAAGAATAAAATGTTTTAAAATGAAACACCAAGTAGCCCTGCAAATCAAATGAATGTTAGAAAAGATGATATCAATTTGCATGATATAAAGTTGCTCTTAAAGAAATGCTTTTAAGCAAAATATAACCATTCACGATTCTAAAGCATGTAAAGTAGCAATGTAAAATAACTTGCAAATATGATATCAAATAAACTAAAGCTTTTCTTGCATAAAAGGATAATACACTTGCTTGTTGAATTTCCACAACCTTGGGTCGAGGTTAGAGCCTTAAATCACTGACACTACCAAACCAAGAATCTCAACCATAAACTACTTTGCACAACAGAAATATAAAGTAGCAAATCACATATGCACAATATATCCAAGAGAGTGACCCTCCACACATACGTTGCCCCTGTCTGCCTGTTTGACCCCAAATGCAACACCTAGTATGGCCCAACTGCGGGCTATGGCCTGCGACGTAGCACAACAATTGCTGTAGGGTAATGACTCCCTTAAACACTCCACCAAACAACCTCTAAAACAACAATACCATGCTCCTTTAGATTGGGAATTTCCTGCCCAGCAAACACACCCAGGAACAACCCTTAATATGCCTTCACATAAACCCTAGATCACTTTGTTGTCTCCTACAAGACTTCAATCTCCCACTGCTGTACCTCGGCCTCCTCACGCTGTCCGTTGGCTCCTTTTTCTTTGGCTCAACCTCTTTCAAATTCAGAGTTCTTCTCTTGTTGTGTATTGACACAATGGATGCTCTAAAACACTCCCAATCACCTTGTATTTATATCAACACAAGGGCTCCTCCAACGTTGTAAATTAGGGGCTTCAACCACTATCCTATGTCAACTTTACACCAAGCCGACCTTGACATATACGTGAAACATCCATAATTTATCTTCAAAAATTCATATCTCCACTACAACTCGGAATTCGACAGTTCTCTAAGCGTTGGATTCAACTTTCCGCTCTCTATCGTCTCATGCCATGACATGTAGAAATGTGCTTACGGAAATGCCCCAAAAACAATTGGGTGCAAAACCCCACACTTGGGTTCCAAGCCCACAAGCTGCCCTTGTGGTGCCTTGCCCTCCAAACCCTGAACCCTAGGGCTTGGAGTACCTCCCAAGCTACACAAATCAACACTCCCTCTTAGCGAGGGAGGTACCTCCACGACTAGGAAGTACTTCGTCTTCATCATCACTGCTCATAACACTTGCCCAACTCTTGGCGTTCACAATCGAAACAATCCCTATACAATGAACTACGCCCTGCTCGGAAGTGTCGCTGTCACTAGAAGCCTCCTGCTTCTTTTTCTTCTCCTGTATCGCTTTCCAATCTCGCCATGATTCCTTCTTGCCAGATGTAGAAGCACCCTTGCTCCCTCTGACCAAGCTCTCTTCTTGGGCTGTAGAGTCTCCCATTGAATCTGCAAACTCCCTCTAGAACTCGACTCCCTTCGAGCCTCTGGAACTTGGACCTTCTCAGAAAAGTGTACCTTCTTCTCGAGACCCTGTACCTTCTCCTTTGAAGCCTGCACCTGCACCTGCTTCTTTGGAACCTCAACCTGCCCCTGCTTCTTTCTATGATCCTCAGGCTTGCTTGTCAGCCTGTAGAGACCATTCTCCTTGACTCCAAGCACAATCCCATTGGACTTAGAACCCTATATGCCTGAGTCTTTCCTGCTCATCCTGGCACAAGACCTCAAACCCTTTCCTCTCCATCGTTGAGACGAAAATCACACTATATCTGAGTCCTGGTACAAACTGTACATCCTGGACCCACATTATGTGTCTTGTCTCCATCCTGAATGGCACCACTCCCAATCCTCGGATCTCCAACTTACTCTTGTTAACACCATGTGCAACTTCGAGTCCCATTCAGCTAGAGTCTCAAAAACCTCTTGTGACCCTGTCATGTGCTTCGTCGCACCACTGTCCACTTACCATCCATCCTCTCAGATAGTACCCAACGAGAAATGAGAAATCATAGCGAAATCCTCCTCTTCCAATCTCGTAGAGAGATCATCTATCTCTGCTAAAGCGAAGATCTGCTTTCCTTTCCTTTTCCCTTTCTCGTCATCTCTTGTCTTCAACGGACATCTCGACGAATAGTGACCCATCTTGCCACAGTTGAAACACTTGATTTTACTCAAGTCCTTCTTTGGCTTACCCTTCATTCTCGCTGTAAGTGCCACATTCTCATCTGCCTTCCTCGATGGCTGAAGATCCTTGTCTCACAACTCTTCCTGAATGAAGTCGTCGCACAGTCTATTCTAGTGTGGCAAATTCTCCCTGGAAATGATTCCTTTGATGAAGAGCTTCCATTCCTCGGTGAACCCTTTCAAGGAAATCCTTACCATCTCTGCATCTGAAACTTTGACACCGACGACAGCAAGCTCATCTCGAACCTGAGACAACCTCGTTAGATACAAAGTCGTTCCTTCACCCTTTATCATCTTGGTGGACTTCAACTTATCTTGTAATACAAATACCTGGTTCTCGTTCTTATTCTGGAACAAATTCTGAAGAGCCATCCACATCTCATGTGCATTGTTCTTCCCAGACAAATGAGGTATTAAGGATTCCCTCACACCATCAAGAATGATCAACCTCGCTTTCGTATCCAAATATTCTCATATTTCCAACTCCTTAGGGTCAGTTGGAATCTTGATCTCCTTTACGACAAAATCCCAGATCCTGTTGACCTACAAGTCCAACTTGATCCTTTCCTTCGAAGGAGTGTAGTTGGACAACCCTTCCAACACGTCGTCATATCGTAGACCTGCTTGCAACTTCGACATTGTAGTGACTCCTTCACTAACAATGTGACCAAATCCCTTTCATGCTGTACTTCGTTGCGCAAACTTTGATTTATTGACTTCCAAAGTAGCTCAGACATGCTTTGATACCATGTTGAATTTCCACGACCTTGGGTCTAGGTTAGAGTCTTGAATCACTGACGCTACCAAACCAAGAATCTCAACCAGAAACTACTTCGCACAACGGAAATATAAAGCATTAAATCACATATGTACAATATACATAGTTTTAAACAAAATTGTACAATAATGTACAATCACCAATCTTCGTTATATTAAACCAAATCTGAATAATACAACAGTCTATGGTATACAAGATACAATGACAAACACAATGTAGTATGTCGTCCTGCCCGTCCTTCGCTTTCATATTGCTCACTAGTAGTGCCTTAGTTCATCAAGGCATCTACACATCGAGACTCCAGGAGGGTTGCCACCTAACACTGTTGCATGTCCATTTGTAGAGTGTACATGGGTTGATCCAATCTGCTCTCTGGGTAGGCCTAATCCCGAGCTCCAATCTGCCAGTCTAGCAACAACTTTTGTCCATCAAATTGTTGCACTTCGACACCTATCTTCACCCAACTTTCAGTTGCTCTTCGTCCTTCAAGATAACTTGTCTAGGGCTACTTTGGGTAGCAAACACGCTGCCCTCCAACAGACTTATGGCACCCAATCCAATCACTGCTGAATCTTCTCCTAATATGACACTTCACCATCTCAAAAGGTCATACACATGGCATCAACAAGTTGCTCAACACACTGATCCAATCCGGTCACACCTTGACCCAATATACATCTCCAAGCACTGCGTTTCACCTTGTTGTATTGCTGCAATGCTGCATCACTGATCAGGGCATCATCTACAACCCTACTACATGCAAATCAACAACCAAACCTCTAAAAGACTGCAGTCCTCCAAGAGAGTGTCTCTCCACACATACGCTTCCCTTGTTTGCCTATTTGTCCCCAAACGCGGTGCCTAGGATGGCCCAACTGCTTGCTATGGCCTGCAACCTAGCACAACAAGTGCTGTAGGGTAACGACCCCCTCAAACACTCCACCAAACAACCTCTAAAACAACAATGCCATGCTCCTTTAGACTGCGACTTTCTTGCCCAGCAAACGCACCCAAGAACAACCCTTAACATGCCTTCACATCAACCCTAGATCACTTCGCTGTCTCCTACAACACTTCGATCTCCCACAGCTGTCCCTCGGCCTCCTCAAGCTGTCCCTTGGCTCCCTTTTCTGCGAGTCAGCGTCTTTCAAATTTAGAGCTCGTCTCTTGGTGTGTATTGACACAATGGATGCTCTAAAACATTTCCAATCACCTTGTATTTATATCAACACAAGGGCTCCTCCAATGTTGTAAATTAGGGGCTTTAACCACTATCCTATCAACTTTACACCAAGTCGACCTTGAAATATATGTGAAACCTCCATAATTTATCTTAAAAAATTCATATCTCCACCTCTACAAGTCAGAATTCGACAATTCTCAAAGCGTTGGATTCTCCTTTCTGCCCTCTATCGTCTCATGCCATCATATAGAAATGTGCTTCTGGAAATGCCCCAAACACTATTGGGTGCAAAATCCCACACTTGGGTTCCAAGCCCACAAGCTGCCCTTGTGGTGCTTTGCCCTCCAAACCCTGAACCCTAGGGCTTGGAGTATCTCCCAAGCTACATAAATCAACACTCCCTCTTAGCGAGGGAGGTACCTCCAAGACTAGGAAGTAGTTCATCTTCATCATCACTGCTCGTAACACTTGCCCAACTCTTGGTGCTCACAATTGCAACAATCCTGTACGGTGAACTATACACTACTCGGAAGTGTCACTGTCACGAGAAGCCTCCTGCTTCTTCTTCTTCTCCTGTATCGCTTTCCAATCTCACCATGATTCATTCTTGTTAGATGTAGAAGGACCCTTGCTCCCCACTGACCAAGCGCACTTCTTGGGCTGTAGAGTCTCCCTCTGAATCTGCAAACTCCCTCTAGATCTCGACTCCCGCTGAGCCTCTGGAATTTGGACCTTCTCAGAAAAGCGTATCTTCTTTGAAACTTGTACTTGCTCCTCTGAAGCCTGCACCTGTACCTACACTTGCTCCTGATTCTCTGGAACCTAAACCCTGTTGATTTTTGGAGAAATTCCGCTCAGAATGAATGTTATTCAAATAATTAATTATTTTTAATGGAGCCTAAGTTAAATCTTAGGGAATTAAAATAATTAAAGTGAATTAATATAAATGTGGGTGAGAAGCTTCTAAGTGACGAGGATCAAGTCTGTTTTAATCTTAGCCGTTGATTAAATATTAGATCACAGTCGTTGATTTCTCAACACGAAAAGTATAAAGGAAGGCTTGAGGGTCAGTTGGAGAACACACACACACAGTGAGTGAATCTGGAGATCGAATTTCTCTGACGGAGCAGTGCTCGGACGAAGATAAGATCTGAGTGATTCAGCAGGAGTGAGGGGCAAAAGAAGTTATTGGTCGGAGGACCAAGAGTACATAGCAGAGAGGCAGCAGAGACCACAAAGGAAGCAACACAACCACCAGGAGAGGTGACACAGTCCCCAAAAGGGGTGACATAGGCTCATGCAGGGGCTGCGCAGTGGGTCCAAGGGATAGTTCGAATTTTGCTGGAGATCGGGGTTTCTGAGTCGAGAGGGTTGAAACTCGATTCTCTGAGAGGCAGATCAATGCATAGAAGAGGTGACACAGTCCTCAGCCATCCCCACGCAGGCCTACGCATCTAATGCGTAGAGGCAACGCGGAGGGAGCTGGGGTTTCGCCAGTTCGTATCCGGATCAGTCGAGACTTGCTGTGTGAGGTTAAACTCACTATTTTATCTGTCTGCCGAGATTTTCTCTATTGGGTGAGCCAAATTTGGCACCCTAGTTGTACTCAGAAAACTGCTTCTTAATAATAAATCCCTCAGATCTGCTGCACCAGTTTTCTCGTATTGGGTTTTTATTTGTGTAGGCTGCAGTGTATTTGCATTAATATTTACTGAATAATTCTGTAAATAAACTTGTTAATTGAAGAACACAAGTAGGAAATGCAAATCGGTTAACTGCAGTAGGATTTCTGTTTGTTAGATTCAGAAATTTTCACACACCTACCCCTACTTCTTTCCATGATCCTCAGGCTTGCCCGTCAGCTTGTAGAGACCATTCTCCCTGATTCCAAGCACAATCCCATTGGACTTAGAGCCTATACGCCTAAGTCTTGCCTGCCCTTCCTGGAAAAAGAACTCAAACCCCTTCCTCTCCATCATCGAGACGGAAATCACACTATATCTGAGTCCTGGTACAAACAATACATCCTGGATCTGCATCATGCATCCTGTCTCCATCCTGAATGGCACCACTCACGATCCTCAGAGCTCCAACTGACTCTTGTCGCCCAACACCATGTGCAACTTCGAGTTCCATTCAACTAGAGTCTCAAAAACCTGTTGTGACCTTATCATGTGCTTCGTCGCACCACTGTCCACGTACCATCCATCCTCTCGGATAGTACCCTACGAGAAATGAGAAATCATAGCAAAATCCCCCTCTTCCAATCTCCTGCAGAGATCAACGACAAACGGATTTCCTTTCCTTTTCCCTTTCTTGTCATCACCTGTCTTGAATGGGCATCTCGACGAATAAGGACCCATCTCGCCACAGTTGAAACACTTGATTTTACTCAAGTCCTTTTTCAGCTTCCCTTCATTCTCGCTGCAAGTGCCACATCCTCATCTGCCTTCCTCGATGGCTGAAGATCCTCGTCTCACAATTCTTCCTGAATGAAGTCGTCCCATAGTCTATTCTAGTTTGGCAGCTTCTTCCTGGCAACGATTCCTTTGATCAAGGGCTTCCATTCCTCGGTGAACCCTTTCAAGGCAATCCTTACCATCTCTGCATCTGAAACTTTGACACCGACGACAACAAGCTCATCTCAAGCCTGCGACAACCTTGTTACATACAAAGTGGTTTCTTCACCCTTTATCATCTTGGTGGACTTCATCTTATCCTGTAATACCAATACTCGGTTCTCGTTCTTATTATGGAACAAATTCTGAAGAGCCATCCACATCTCATGTGTATTGTTCTTCCCGAACAAATGAGGTATTAAGGAATCCCTCACACCATCAAGGATGCTCAACCTTGTTTTCGTATCCCATATTTCCAACTCCTTAGGGTTGGTTGGCATCTTGATCTCCTTCACCGCAAAATCCCAGATCCTGTTGACTTGCAAGACGAACTTGATCCTTTCCTTCCAAGGAGTGTAGTTGGACAACCCTTCCAACCTGTCCTTATACTGGAGACTTGCCTGCAACTTCGACATTGTAGTGACTCCTTCACTCACAATGTGACCAACTCCCTCTCACGTTGTACTTCGTTGCACAAATCTGATTTACTGACTTCCAAAGTAGCTCAGACACGCTCTGATACCGTGTTGAATTTCCACGACCTTGGGTCTAGGTTAGAGTCTTAAATCATTGACACTACCAAACCAAGAGTCTCAACCATAAACTACTTTGCACAGCGGAAATATAAAGCAGTAAATCACATATGCACAATATATACAGTTTTAAACAAAAATGTACAATAATGTACAATCACCAATCTTCATTATATTAAACAAGATCTGAACATACAACTGTGAAATTTTTTGAATTTACTAAACAGAAACCCTACTGCAGTAATTTGATTTACTTCTCCTACTTGTTTTATTTACTTAACATGTTATTTTTTCTGAATTAATCAGTAAAACATCAAAGTAAATACACTGCAACCTACACAAATATACAGATCAAGTATTGAAGAATTAAGCACATTTGACAAAGGACAAGATTTTTCGGACAAATGTCCCTAGAAAAACCCAATGAGGGAAAACCGGTGCAACAACTCTTGAGGGTTTTTATTATTATGCAGATTTCTGAATGCAAACTAGGGTACTAGTAGTGGTTTACCCAACAGAAAAAATCTCGACAGATGTACTTCTATTTCTAGAGACAGATATTATGGCTGATTCAGCTCAGAATGAAGAACCCCACAGGTGCTTATGCAGTCCCTGTCACCCTTCAGTGTGGCTGCGTCACCCTTTCAGATCTGCTGAATACGAGCCTTATCTGGCCCACTAAAACTCCAACGCTGGTCACTGAGTGACTGTGTCACCTTGGCTAGGCCTGCGTACGTCTACGTGAGCCCTTCTGGCTCTGCGTCACCCCTCCTGGGCTTATGTTGCCTCTGTGTCACCCCACCTGGGCTTGCACTCTCTCTGGTAGGGATCTGCCTCTCTGCTATTGTATTCTCGGCCTTAGGCTCTGAAATCCCACTGTCGAATTGCCCCTCGCAGCACTGCAAGCTCACTCGAAAATTCTCAGCAAACTGTGCCCCAGAATTTCGACTTAGCTCAAGTGCTGCCATTTGTGTGTGTTCTCCAATTGACCCCAAGCCTTCCTTTATTACTTTTCCTGTTGAACATTCAACAACCGTGATCTAATCTCTAATCAATGGTTAAGATTAGAAAAGACTTGATCCTTGTTAGTTAAAACATTTTCATCCACATGTCTAAATTAATTCACTTTAATTATTTAATTTCCCTAAGTTAGACTTAGTGATCGAAATCTAGATTAGGGGCGAAAATTTTCCAAAAATTCAAAGTGCTCAGAATCGCACCAAACCAGAACGACCGGATCGGGCCCATCGCCAGGAATCCGGCGCAATTCGTTTCACTCAAAACAAAGTTCGTATGAGGAAGTTAGAGCCTGTTGATCGCCGTGCCAAATAGGCAAATTTAAAAAAAAAAGGGTCAAAGGTCAAAATTTGGGAATATTTCTCCAATTTCGCCCAATGACAATATGCCAAGTGTCAATTTGTGGTTGGTGGTCTAAGTGGGTGATTTGTGGTGTTTTGATTGGTTTGTGGAGGAACCAATGGCACGAAGAAACATGGCGGCCTCTGGGCCAACCACGTTTCAACTTATGGTTAAGTTTGAATTTTTGAATTTTGTGGTTAAGTTCGAATTTTATATGGTGGGTCGGATATATCATATGGTATAGTTTTATCCTTTGGTCGAAATATCATATATATATATATCATATGGTATAGTTTATACCATAGTCCGAATTACATATAAGGTTGGATATTAATGTTTTTGGAGCAAAAGTTTATACAATGACGGAAGGGTGGATGTTGGGGCTCGACCCCATGACCTCCCCCGCACTAATGCAAGCTCTTACCAACATGCCACAACAATATTTCTTACAATACTATGCAACCGCATTATATTTCAATACAATGGTTTGAACCGACGGGGAAATGGAGGGGGCTAGCCCCCTCCCCACAGGGCCTCTATGCGATGACCGGAGGTGGAGCTTATTCCTTAAATGGTGGGATTAACCACAATGTGGGGTTAATTAACCCCTAATCCCATGCATTAGCACTAAGACTATTGTTAATGCAGATTTTTATTAATTGCGCAATTAGCGCTAACCACCTTTTAACACTCACTTATCATTTAATTAAACCAACGTTAATCACAGATTAAGTTTGGCGGCAAATTGGCGGTTCCGCTAATTTCGGCGCTGCCCCCAAATTTAGCGGGCTTAACTGGAGTTGCTCCAGTTTTGGTGGAGTTTTCCTAGGGAAAACTGAAGAAGCCATAACTTTGGCATATTTCGACCAAATTGAGTTGAAGAAGAGTCATTCCAAGATGATTTGGATGCACTGAGAATGATGGTGCAGGTTGCAGAGGCGTTGGAGCACTTTTGAAAGTGTTTTTCCCTCTTTGAAGATTAAAGAAGCCGAGGGCCACCAGGAGAGGAGGTCATGCCTAGATTAGCTGAAGACCATTTTCAGAGCTTGAAGAGTCAATTTTGAGGTTTTTGGGTCTTATGAAGCCAATGGAGCAGATTACAAAGCCATTGGAGCACTATAGGTGCATATAATAAGACATTTGACCATTAATCCCAAGAGGGCCTAGCCAGTTGAAGCTGGTCCATGGAGATGTAGCCCAGGAGGGGTGAACTCCGTTATCAGCTATTGTGTAATGTGTATGTTGTGTGTTATTTGTCTGCATTTTATTTGTTATACATGAGTTTTTAACAACTAATTAATTCATAAATTTCTTATCAAGACACTTAAAAACTTGACATATAAACCACTTCACAAATGGCTAATTTGAGATGATCCTAAACACACTATTTTTATACTGATGATGGAGCTAGCACAACAAAACTAGATTGCCCATATTTAGATCACTTAGGGTCTCCATTAAAATAATTAATTATTCAAAGAGCTTAATCTCCGGGTGGAATTTCTCCAAACGATTTTTGGGTCTTGGAGATCTCATGTGTTCTAGCCCCTCCACAAAGTTTCGGAGCTAGAGCACATTCGATGCTACCTAAAAAATCAACAACAACAATCTATGGTGTACAAGATACAATGACAAACACAATGTCGTATCTTGTCCTGTTGGTCCTTCACTTCCGTACTGCTCACTAGTAGTGCATTAGTCCATCAATGCATCTACACATCGAGACTCCATGAGGGTTGCCACCTAACACTGCTGCATGTCCATTTGTAGAGTGTACATGGGCTGATTCAATCTGCTCTCTGGGTAGGCCTAATCCGGAGCTCCAATTTGCCAGGTTAGCAACAACTTTCATCCATCAATGTGTTGCACTTCGACACCTATCTTCACCCAACCGTCAGTTGCTCTTCGTCCTTCAAGATAGCTCGTCTAGGGCTACTTTGGGTAGCCAACACGCTGCCCTCCAAAATACCTATGGCACCCAATCCAATCACTGCTGAATCTGCTCCTAATATGACACTTCACCACCTCGGAAGGTCATACATAGGGCATCAACAGGCTGCTCAACAAACTGATCCAATCCGGTTATACCTTGACCCAACACACATCTCCAAGCACTGTTGTTTCACCTTTCTATAATGCTGTAATCCCGCATCATTGGTTAGGGCACCATCTACAACCCTACTCCTCCATGCAAATCAACAGCGAACCCTCTAAAAGATTGCGGTCGTCCAAGAGAGTGACCCTCCACACATACGCTGCCCCTGTCTGCCTGTTTGACCCCAAATGCAACACCTAGGATGGCCCAGCTACTGGCTATGGCTTGCGGCCTAGCACAACAAGTGCTGTAGGGTAACGACCCCCTCAAACACTCCACTAAACATCCTCTAAAACACCAATACCATCCTCCTTTAGACCGCGACTTTCCTGCCTAGCAAACACACCCAAGAACAATCCTTAACATGCCTTCACATTAACCCTAGATCACTTCGCTGTTTCCTACAACACTTCGATCTCCCACAGTTGAACCTCGACCTCCTCACGCTGTCCCTTGACTCCTTTTTCTGTGGTTTAGCCTCTTTCAAATTCAAAGCTCTTTTCTGGGTGTGTATTGACACAATGGATGCTTTAAAACACTCCCAATCACCTTGTATTTATATCAATACAAGGGCTCCTCCAATGTTGTAAGTTAGGGGCTTCAACCACTGTCCTATGTCAACTTTACACCAAGTTGGCTTGTACATATATGTTAAACCTCCATAATTTATCTTCAAAAATTCATATCTCCACTTCTACAACTCAGAATTCGACGATTCTCGAAGCATTGGATTCTCCTTTCTGCCCTCTATTGTCTCATGCCATCACATGTAGAAATGTGCTTCCAGAAATGCCCCAAACGCGATTGGGTGCAAAACCTCGCACTTGGGTTCCAAGCCCACAAGCTGCCCTTGTGGTGCTTTGCCCTCCAAACCTTGAACCCTAGGTCTTGGAGTACCCCCCAAGCTACACAAATCAACATTGCTCAATGAGATACTTCAACAAAATGATCACTTCAATAAATGTTCATCATGACAAGCATATAAATAAATTGCAAGTAAAGTACTTTGAATGTAAAGTGAGTTAAGATGTGATGTACATAACTAAGGTTAGATGCAGTTGTCTTGATTAATTTTAAGCTAAATGCCTATTCTAAGTGATATATCTTCTTTTTAAACGCTTGCCAAAGGGTAAAAATTGCGATGACTGTAAGAAGAGTGGCTGATGAGTCACTAGTAGTTTTTAGCGATAAACTTCCCCTTAGCCTTATGAGCCAGTGTGTGCCTTCGTTTCTACAAGGGGACAAGCCACCTTCATAACTGCTGGGTCACACACTTTTACCTTATTTCGTACTAGTTGGAAGAATTCTCCAAGAAATTTTTTGCCCTATGATGTCTATCAACCAAGCTTATGCTTGGAGGTTAATTAAGTTATAAATGCAAACTATGCTATAATGCCTAGATGAAATGCATGTAAGTTTTCCCAACAATGGTTCAAAATAATGAAAATGATATAGTGCTCAAAGTAAATTGCAAATGTAACTTCAATTGGAAAAAAAGAAATTAGCTTGATTGCAATTAAAGTAATACACGTAAGTTGCTTGAAAAATAAAACTTGTTGATGTAATGATGACATAATGCTTCAATATTCAAGATGACAATGTAGCATAGCAATGAGACATGTACTCCAAATGATCATGAAACAAGTTGCCAAGCTAAATGGAAAGAAATCAATAAACTAAATTCAAAGCTTGCTAGAAATGTAAAATGTTTGCATGTGGAGAGTAAATTACTTGAACTAGAGTGCTGACTTGTAGCTCAAAGAAACATGAAATAGATTGATGCAAGTATCAAATAAAATCGTAGCAAACTTTAACTTAGAAAATGAAATGGGAGTGCGCGACTTTAACTTAGAAAATGAAATGTGAGTGCGCGGTTGTGTTAATTCCTAATTAGAGCTTGCATATAAGTTAAAAGAAAACTAAGAGAATAAAATGCAAAGAGTCAATCGACCCACATATTTCTCTCCCTAAATGGAGAGAGAGGATGCCATGGGTAAAACATATGCTTCCACAAGAAAAGAGATCTTTTATTAGCTTGTTACAATGAGTAGAAGACTCCTTAGTGGGCTGCCCAAAAGATGGAAGGGAAAATTACAAGATAGAAATCTATGGGAACCAAAATCTCCTTCCAAGAAGTGGCAACCACAATGGCCAATGAACGAATCTTGAAATCTGAAAATTGCAAATGTTAGAAAATTGTATACTACAGAGCAATGGAACACATAAAATATGAAGAAACACAAACACAAAAAACATATAAAACAAGAGAGACATAGATATATGTGGTTCACCCAGCTTTGACTACATCCATGGAAACAACCAATCCTTCCTTTATATGATCCAGCAAAATGAAGAGACACAACCTACAACAGATCCGCTGTAATATCTTCTTCTTACTCACATAATCCCACTTTTTATTTCTCGCTCAGAATATACACACAATACACAACTGCAATAAAATACCCTCATACAATAGAGGGGGGGTTGCCTTCTAGGGCAAAAAACCCTAAATTAAACATAACTTCTACCATAAAATCATACGCCTAATGAACGACCTATATTGACTACGAAATTACAATATTTTACAAGGCCCCCCCTGGAGCCCCTTGACGGTGATCAACCGTTAAGAACAGAGGTCCAACGCAGCGATACATCTAATTAAGGAAGATAATCAGGTTCCACACCCAACAACAAAGACCCAAAGGCCCACAACCAAACTAGTTTCCTGCTGTCCAAGATTTCCCATGGCCTCTCTAAAGTTGATGCTCAAGTGCTCTTGGGGTCCTACAACAAATAGTTAGAGTTTCAAACTTTAGTTTCCTCAATCCTGCCAACCAACATAAAAGGTGAGCACAATAAATAAATCTGAATTTTACCTACAAAGCCAACTCTCAAAGTTAGTGGAAATGAGAGAAATTTTTTAGCAAATATAATTTACAAATATTCTACAAAATTTAGACCAAGGAATGGAGCAAAACTCCTTTCCTTGCCTAATTTTCAACTTGCTCTTCAATAGCAAAATCAAATCGTTATTAGCACAAGAAATTGAGACAAATGATTTTAAATGAAATTTGATTTTGAAACACAAGCTAAAGGTCAAGGATCCTTGCAAACCAATGTTATCAAAAAACCGAACCGATTTTGCAAAACCGGCTGGTCCGACCGGTTTGGAGGCAAAACCGGTGTGAACCAGCCCTCCGAACCGGAAAAGACTAGTTTGGTACCGAACTGGTCGGTTTCCGTATGGAACCGGCTGGTTCGGTACCAAACCGGTTCGGACCGGTTCGATGACTGGTTCAACCGGTTCAGCTGGGCCCGGCCGTACGACCAAGGCAAAAAAAAATCGATTTTTTTCAATTTTTATTTTTTATTTTTTTATTTTAATTTTAATTTATTTTAATATTTTATAACTAACCTAGGCCCCCCCCCAATGCTATTTAAAGAGCCCCACCCCCTCTATTTCACTCACACTATTCATTCAAGTATTTTGCAATTCTTGAGCTGAGTTCAGTGAGGAGAATTTTTGCAGGGTTGTTCTTAGAGAGCAAAGAGTCTCCCGGTTAAGAACTTTTAAAATTTGCAAATTGTTGACTCTAAGTTTCAAGTTTCAAGTTTCAAATTCATTTGCTAATACTTTTTTTCCTTCTACCCTTTTTGCAGCCTATTGGTGGCAACAATTTGGTAGTGAATGCCCTCAATTGCAAAAATTTGCAATTCGAATTTTGAGCCAGACATGTAGTGCTTCAGGGTGTGAGTGGAATTGGAGTGTGTTTGAGTGCATACACACCAAGAAGATGAACCGTTTGGAGCAAAAACGGTTGAATGACATGGTTTTTGTTCAATACAACCTTAGGTTGAGGCGCAATCAATTGCTAAATAAAACCCCTGAAACAAGCAACATTGTCTTGGATGACTTTGATCCAACATCAGAATGGGTTGTGGAGAGTCAAGCACCAGTGTTTGACAATGAAGACCTTTCTTGGTTGGACTTGGACCCACCTCCATAGGATGCAGAGGAAAATACATTAGAAGCACTAGTTTTAGCTTCAGGGCTAGGGGAATCAAGCCATAATCCCATTGTAGACTTGGATGATCATGCTACTCATTCTTCAGATGAGGAGGATGGTGATTCTTATGATGATTGATGATTTGATCATATTTAGCTTGTAGTATTGTAGGCTATAGTATAATACTATGATCTAGCATGTTATTTTGGACTATAAAGGCCTTTTAGAGCCTGCTTCTTGATGTTTGTTACATTTTTGGTTCAGCGATGTTTTGCACTAAGTGTTATTTTGGCTATCTGCACCTATATAAATGAGAACTTTTGCATATTTGTGTTTAAATGGTTTGGATTAATATGGATGTACATGAATATATCTGGTTTTTCTTTAAAATATGAATATTTTATGTGTTTTTAGTAAACCGGTTTTTTTCCGGGTTTCGGTCCGATTCCGATCGGTTCCGGGTCCACAAGGTTTTCCGGTTCGATAACTGGTTCAGTTCCGATAACATTGCTGTAAACACAAAATTGCAAGTTAGGCCTTGGGAGATGACAAATGCGGGTTCTTCAATGTGCTTGCTCTAGAATGGGATGATTCCTTCGAGAATTTCCCCTCACGCTTGAGGCTTGATCCAAGATATGTCTCTACACAACTTCAAATACACATTAGATCCACATGGGTTAAAATAAATACAATGATAAATAGATCTTAGAGATTTATTGGAAAATCAACTAAAACTTTCTCTATCTAGAGCAAATTCTCAAAACCAAATGCCAATGTGAGATAGCTACACATTAACAAATCTCTAAAAGCAATATGGAAATCATGGACATAATAACATAAGTAGAAACATGAAGCACAATGATCAAGATATTACCATGTCAAGAGGAACAACACCTCATAAATGAACCCCAAAGTCTGTTATTGCAATTGAAAATAAGTGTACACGAGCAAAGCTTCCCCAAGCATAATAAATCGTTTTCAATGATTACATTGTGAGAGCTCAAGACTCTATTATATAGAGAAATGAGAGCGAATCTCAATGTAACAACCAAGTGACAAATGGACATGGAGAAGATCCCAAGAAAGGAACTCGAATTCCAAGTGTGGATGAGAGATGCCAAGTGTGGAGCCTTCACCAAATCGAATTCCATAGGTGGCCATCAAGATATCTTCAAGCAAATCGAATTATTCATGTGGAGAGTCAAGCAAAGCCAAGTGTGAAATGAGAAGGAGTTAAATCCCAACAATCAAGTAACCAAGTGACACCTCTGCAGTGATGCCTCCCATGAGCCATGCACAGATCTCCTCAAGGAATGCATATGCCCTCCTTATGCAACTCGTGGTACATGATGAGATACTAAGTGTAGAGGAGTAGGAACCAATGTGGAGACAAACTCCCAAGAAAATATCTATCAAATATCCTCCAAATATTCTCACATGTGCATTAACTCCAAAAAATCAATTTTCCAAGTCAACAACTCCTTCATTTATTG
Organism: Pinus albicaulis; assembly: GCA_034641835.2. Classification (NCBI taxonomy): domain Eukaryota; kingdom Viridiplantae; phylum Streptophyta; class Pinopsida; order Pinales; family Pinaceae; genus Pinus; species Pinus albicaulis. Next base: position 1,093,395,394 of record CM076579.1, on the reverse strand, counting down.
CCGAGAATTCGATTTCCTTGTGTGGGCCATGTATTTATGATGTAAGGTGCCAAATCATCATCCACTTGTCCCTTGAATTATTCCTTTGACTTGAGATAATTTCCAAGTCATTTCCATGCCATTTTGGCACATGGAGTTATTTATTTCTCTCCATTTAATTTATTTCTGGTTTAATTTATTGCTAGATTTCCCACTTAACTTAGGAAAAGTGGGTTTTGAGGGTCTATAACTTATTTTTAACCCCTCAAAGTGTGTCATAGTAGACAGTTGAGGGTGAGAGGTGTAATTTTGAGCACACACCCCATATAACTTCTCTAGACATCAATTATTTCATTTTACATTCAGATTTTAGTTAAATTTCTGCCCTACGAGAAATAAAAAAAATGATCCCTAGACCTAATCAAATTCCACAAAATTTTTCGAGTGATCTAGTATGGTAATATTTAATGAATCTAGACACTAGGACTCAACCAAGGCCTTACCATCAAGTTACACTCCGACTTTGGGGTTATGCTTGGAGGAAAAAAAACTCAATTAATTATTAAGTCTCCATAAACACCTAATAATTAACCAAGTGAAAAAACACTCCCAAAATAAACTCACTTGGTGACAAGGTCCCAACTTACCTAGGTTTGTTACATGACTCAACTCATCATACTAGCATCACTTTACATCATTTTGGTAGGGCTTGTGGAATCTGAGTACAACAAAAGAAGATGAGAAGAAGAAATGATTTTGAAAAACTCTAATGATATAGTGAACTCTGATGGTACATGAAGCCTCTGATACATCCTCCGGCATGGAGTCTTCAAAAATCTTTGGGTACACTTCAGTGGTCAAAATGACAATCATGTGTTCCTTAATGATGAAAGGGGGTCAATATGAGGGACCCTAGGAACTAGGTGATGTCCATAATGATAGGGCTAGAGCTCATGTTTGGATTTTTGCCACGTGCTAAATGTTAATTTTTCTTAGGGCTATATTGTTCTTTGCTTTGATAATTGCATTTCTTCATTAACACATTAAGTTCACCCTATAACATCATAACATTATTCAGATTTACATACTTATTCAACAATATATGCAACTATGTAGAAAGAACAATATCATCATCATCAATCAGCGGAACATAAAGGAACAATAGAAGAAAAACATTTACATATAGAGACACCAGGTTTTGTCAAAGACCAGGGAAAAATCCACTATGGGGAAAACCCTTTCAAATTCTTCATCTTATTAGATCGTCATCAAATGATTCAGCAAAAGAGAGTACAATGATCCATATCTTCATCTATGCAACTAACCAACAAAACAACTACAATGTTCATGAAATGAACCCAATAATGTATATATTCAAAATTCTGATTCTGAAGTCTGTAATGAACTATCCCTGTCTGCAGTCAACTGCCGAACCCTGCGGTCACTGAGCGAAATCTTCAGACAACTGAGATTCCATCATTTGAGTCTCGGTCACATGGAGGAGTCATGCAAGCGACTATATCAGCCCTGTCGCACCCTTAAGCCTGGAAAGCGAGCGACTGGGGCCAGATCTGAACTGTGGTGAGCGTGTCACTGTGTCTGTGAAAACCCTAACTCTCGGTTGCATGCACAGTGAGTTGTTCGTGCTGTTGGAAGGCTCCAGTGGCACGCATGAGCCGCTATGGGAGCGATTGTGATCGAAATCCTTCTGTCTTGTGCTTGCGACTATGGCCCAAAACCTTAGATCTGAAATGCGAGCTTCAGACCCTTCAATTTCACCTGAGAGTGAATTATTCTTCCGTGGACGAGCCTCAGACCCGTGCGAGCCAAAAACCAAGATAGAAGAGTGTCTCATGATTGTGTCCAAATGAGGTAGAGGTCACTTGTATTTATAACCTTCTAGGAGGGTCCACTTTGTTTTAGGGTCGACCTTATCAAATATGCACATGTGGGTTTTTATTCATAAATACACTTTCCCTTATCCGATTTGAGTGATCTTTAGGTTGATTTTGGTCCTCTCGAAAATAGGAATTCAATGCAATCATTATCTTCATCAAGTGAGTTCTCCAAAGTGGAATTTGACCGCAGTTGCATGTTTTTAATAATAAATGTGTATATCCCAACCATCTTTTGCATTTTATGGTACATTTCCTGTTGAGAGTGGCCAAATTATGTTTTTTCTTGTTTGTTTAGCTGCATCAACCTCCATGGCATTGTTCCAAGCCCGACCGAAAGTGTGGACAAGGGGAAGGAGAGGATTACTTGTTAAAATTGGCAAGTAGGGCCAAATTCCACCTTGGGACAACTCATTTGATGGAGATGATGATTGCAATAAATTCCTCTTTTCGAGAGGACCAAAATTGATCTAAAGATCATCTCATTCATACAAGCAAAAGTGTGATTTTGAATTTATGCCCACACATGTGCAAATTGTTCAGGTCAACCTCAACTAAATGTAGGTTCAAGAAGCCCAATGAACATGTCCCTTCACCCACAACAAATTGTATGAATACAAGAGACCTCACACCTCATTTGGACATCCATCACTCACACATTCTTCTCTCTCTCTTCATCAGATTGGTTTGTACAGCTTGGGCAACTTCTCTCTCTCTCTCACACGTGTGGCTAGGAGGAAAGAATTTCTGGGCTAAATCACAGAACCGAAATTGCATAATTTCAGAGTATTTGACCAACGTTGACCAAGGCTATTTTGACTGCGGTTTTGAGGGCAAAATTTCAGTTTCTTTAGGCCGCATTGACTGGCATAAAAATCGAGGATTTTGGAGCTGTTTGACTTGTGTTGACCACAAAGTTGACTGTAGGTTGATCGAGTTTGACCAGATTTTTTGTGACCGTTTTTGGGTTGACTTTGACCACTGTTGGAGGCCGAATTTGATTGCCTTTGATCGAGCTTCAAAGGAGGTGTTTTATTGCTGTTTTGACTCAAGTTGACTTTCTGGTCGGGGCTAAAGGTTGACTGCAGAATTTGATAGGGATGTTTTAACTTTGAATTGGGCAAGTCAATTTGAATTTTTGTACTCTCTCTTTCTCTCCTGAACTTTTGAATAATAATAAGAAGAATTGATCATAGGCTTTTCCCCACATCAGGGTTTTTCCTTGGCATCCGCCAAATCCAGTGTTCTCTTGTCTTGGCTTGTCTTCTGCATTTTGTTTTATGTTCTATCTACATTTATTGTCAATGCGATGAATGGTTAATGTGATTGCTACTGGAAATTATTGGAAATTGTCATTAGGCTACTAGAAAAACATTGGAGTAAATTGTGCTAAGCTTAGAACATACCATTGTTAACTAAAATTAACATGGTATCAGAGTCCAGGTGAAGACAAAGCCCAAGCAAGAGAGAGAAAAGCAATCACTAAGATCTGTCGGATAAGGACAAAATCCTCAATGGCTTCTACATCTTACTTCAAATCTGAGGATAAGCTCAATGATAAATCTGACTATTATGCCTGGAAGATACCTTTGGAAGAAAATGATGTTATGGACTATGTGCAAGGAAATGTGGTGGAACCTCCTTTAAATGTACTGACTGCTACTAAGACAAAGTATTAGAAAGGTGAAGTTAAAGCTAAGAAGATCATCAAAGACTCCATTCAAAAACATTTGGTTGCTTACATTTCTGATTTAGGGACATCCAAGGAGATGTATGACAAGTTAGTTGGGATTTTCAAAGCAAACAATGTACAGCAAATCATCTTTCTCAAGAACAAGCTGAAGGACATCAAGATGGATAAAGGGGAGTCTATCCAATCCTACTGCATGAGGATTACCGAAATCAAGAATGATCTTATATCTATTGGAGAAGTTGTTTCTAATAGGGAGCTCACTCTTGTTGCCCTTGGAGGTCTCCCACAAGCATGGGACGTGTTTAACACCACTATTCTCAACAATAATAGGACTCCTGGTTTCGACGAATTATTGACTAGATGAACTCAAGAAGAGACAAGGATGATGGAGATAGACAAGACTTCAAATGGAAATGAGCCCACTGCATTCTCTGCTCATGTTAAAAGGAAGAACAAGGCTGGTCCAAAGAGACAAGGTCAAGGATTCAAGCAAGGATTCAAAGAACGAAGAAAGCGAAGATGCTTCAATTGTAACAAGTTTGGCCACTATGCTAGAGAATGTCCTCATAAGAAGGATACTCCACGTGATGACGATAACAACAACAACCGCAACAATTTCAAAGGCAATGACTATCAAAGGAACAATAGGTTCAACAACAAAGGAAAGAGAAATGCTCTTGCTGCTCGATATGGAAACGGTCAACCTCCCAAAAGGTCGAGAAACTCCAGGTATGAGGAATCTAATGTTGTAGAAAAGCAAAAAGAATTTTATCTTATTTTTTCCCTCACTACTGCCTCTCCTCTGGAAACTTTGGATAATTGGTTGATTGATAGTGTTGCCTCAAGGCACTTCACTTGGTACAAGGAGGCCCTCTCTAATTTGGTTGAAAAGAAGACTAATTTGGAAATCGTACTTGGGGACAATACCACCTACCCAGTGAAAGGGATTGGGATTGTCACTCTTCACTTAAATCAAGGTCAAATCCTTCATCTACAAGAAGTATTGTATGTGCCTGATTTGAAAAAGAACCTGGTATCTATTTCTGTGATGGAAGATAAAGGTTTCAAGGTGACATTTGTTGATGGGAAGGTACGTGTTTGGCAAAGGAACTCGAAAGATGCATTTACACTTGGATTTAGGGTTGAAGGTCTCTATTAGGTTGGGGGAAGTCTTGTGGGAGCTATGACTTGCGATACTTCTCTTCAATCCGAATTATGGCACTGAAGGTTTGCTCACCTTCATTACAAAGCCTTATCTGATGTAAGGAAGATGGTCACAGGTATGCCCGAATTCAACATAGATCATGAAGGTGTTTGTCAAGGTTGTGCAGCTGGAAAACATACAAGGGGACCATTCCCTTCAAGTGGGAGTCAAACTACCGACATTCTTCAATTGACCCATTCTTATCTATCTGGTATGTTTCCCGTAACATCATTGGGAGGATACTTGTACTATGCAATTTTTGTGGATGACTTCTCTTGCGAAACATGGATCTATTTCTTGAAGAAGAAGGACGAAGTATTCAAATGGTTCCGTTGTTTCAAAGCCTTGGTAGAAATGTTGAGGACCGATAATGGAACCGAATATGAATCAGCTACTGGAAACCTCATTAAAAGCATAAGTAGTACTTATGGGTAGAAGAAAGTCATATAGTATAGAAATCATCATACATCATTAGAAAGGAACATTTGCAAGATGAGGATAATCAAGATCCTCCGTTGGAATCTTCATTCGAAGGTTCATCTCTTGGAAGAAGCAAATGTTTCGCTGATAATTCCACCTTGGATGGGATTCATTGTTTGAATGATGGTATGAGGACAAAGGGATGCAACATGTCATGATGGTTGAAGTACTCTCAAAGGAAGCTGCTGATGGAAGCCTAGATGACCAAAAGGAGAAAAGAGGTATGTACGCATATGATTGATAGATTAAGTCATGTCATCATATAGTTGCAGATAGCATGGGTGAATAATCTACCTCATGAGTACGATCAAAGGAAAGGGATCTCTTTCGTTGGAATGATGCAAGAAGGCATGGTTCACATATTGACTAAATGAAATCAACACAATATGTCCTCATATGGAATATGAGGTGGTTGAAAAAGATGAAGGAACTATGATTGGAATGTTCCTGGGAAGCAATATGTGAAGAAATAAAGGAGAGATTGTGAAAGATGCAACTATGAACACAAGGAAATCAACATTCGATGAATAGGAGAATTGACCATGAAATCTCCATGGAAAAGGTATGAAGACTTTGATGAAGTCTGCAGAGAAAGGAGACCCTTAACATTGAATACTATGGAGTTGTGTCAATATTTATGCAGGATGTTGATGTTGCTCCAAGAAGATGTCATGATGAAGGGCCATCACAAAAGGTAACTTTGATTTGATGTTCATTTTTAATTTTTGAATAACATCTGGATGGGTTAATACAGGGCTACCGAAAGAAAGTTGTAGATGTCACCTACAACTAGCACTCATGTGGTTGGATGAAAGATCCTAAAGGAAACATGACTTGGAAGAGGTAGTTGTATAAAGAAAAACCAGATGTTGATTAGAAGACCACTTTCCGATGAAGAAAAGGATGATATAATTGAAAATGTTCATGAAGAAAGTGATTGATGGCCAATGCCCTACGAAGAAGTCCCAAAATATGAAGGCTCGATACTGATAAAGGCGAAATTCATGACATCGAAAGGAGCTCTTCAAGCAGCTAAAGGTACCACGATCTCCAGCAAAGAGATGCTACTGGAAATCAAGTCCCTGGTTAAGAGGGAGCTTGGACAAAGTCCCTGGATAATAGGGAACTTGGGTACATTCCTTCATAGGAATGGGTATATCCTCCCTAGTTAAGAGGGAGAGATAGGCACATCATTCTTGTCTCCACTTTGGAAGAAAGAATGGAGGATTGAGTAAGCATCTGCCATCCGATACTCTTTGAGGGTGAGATAAGGCATCCAAGATAAGAGTAATCGTAGAGGATCGATATTCTTTGAGGACTAGGAATCCAAGATAAGAATAGTGCTGGGAGGATATACCCTATGAACACTCGGGTGGGTAAGTGCCTTGAGAGACAATGATGATGGTGTCTATAAATCATTAGTCTCACCAGCACTGTGCTCTGATCTTGTGGAGAGATAAACTTGTTAGTCAAGGCCTTGCAATATAGATGGGTTACCAATCTGACTCTTGTTATGATAATTCTTCAGATTGAGAATGTCCAACTACCTTGTATGGATTATGAATACCTCCCTAGTTAAGAGGGAGTGTTGAAATATGTAACTAGGTTCGGTTTTCATAATGACATATGTAATCATGATTTTATGTATTTAATGTAATGAGAAAAATAAAATTGTTATTATTTTCTTGAGGCATGGGTTTCATGCTCAACATGAAATTAGTTTATAGGTTAAGTTCCCATTGAGAGATTCTAGGGCTTATGAGTCATTGTCATGTATGAAAGACCCATTTGGACATGTTACATAATTTATTTGAGTCAAAGTCAGGTCAAAGAAGCCTCCAAGACCAAGTCATGATGTAATATTCAAGTCATAGTATTCAAAACCGATCGGTTTGAATCGGTAACCGCTCAAACTGGCCGGTCAGATGCCCAGCAGAGTCAAACCGACCTAAAAACCAGGTTCAAGGAGGGCTTTCACTAGAAATTCCGGTCCGACCGGTGCTAACTGACTTGTTAGTTGCCAGGCCGCAAAAGGGACCCACAGACGCTGATTTGGCCGGTAATGGGTGGTTTTCGAGGGAAAAGGAGGGTTGTTTCCCTCCAAAAACACTCTTCCCAATCCTTTAAAAGCAAGGATACCCTCTCATTTGTCTCACACATCTCATTTGGAGCTTTTGTGAGTTTGATTGAGAGCTTGGAGAGTGTTGAGTTTTTGCAGGAGTAGTGGAACAACATAGAGTTTGAGCTAAGTAGTGGCCTTCATGCTTCCAAAAGCCAAGGATACTGCATGGGCTCATTGTGATATGATTGATGGAAAAATGATCTGCAAATATTGCCAAAAATCTATTGCAGGAGGGGGTATCTACAGATTCAAGCAACATTTGGCTGGGATAGGAGGCCATGTAAAGTGATGTGGAGCACCAAATGAAGTAATAGGGCATATTAGGGAAAAATACCTTCAAAAGTTTGAGACCCAAGTCACTGAACCAATAGAGACGTTTGTGACTCGAGCAGTTGCAAAGTTTGGGAGTCGAGGCTCAACCAACTGAGTTTGATCATGATGAGAAGTTTAAAGTGATAATGTTGATCACTAATATCATATATGTAGATTTGTAGTAGGCAGTGGGCCCATAGTTTGTAGGCTTTGTTTTTGAACTCTAGAGGCCATTTAGAGCCTCATTGCTTATGTATTTTGTCGATGATATGTATTGCACTTGGTGCCATTTTGATATATTCACCTTTACATGGTATATAAATGAGAAAAATTTGCATATTTTGTCTCTATTGGCTTGGAATCATGGTTGAAAATCTTAAAAATAGTTTTTTAATTAAAAATTAATTATTTGATGTATTTTTTTTATAACCGGTTCATTGAGATTTGACCAGCTCCGGTTTGACCTTTTTTGGTTCGAAACCCAGTTCATTAGGTCCATCGGTCCGGTCACCGGTTCCAGTTTTTAATACTATGATTCAAGTTAGCCTACACTCATGATCAAGTCAGTTTAAAAGGAGCAATTCGACCCAATGAGAAACCTATATGAAGGAGACATCGACTTCACTTAAAGGACTCACTTCACCACACACAAGTTCGATCACAAGAAAGAAAGAGTGCAAAGAAGAAGAGGACAAAGAACGAAGAGAAAATCGAGTTTTTGGGATTGTTTCTAGGCTACTTCTCTCCACATGTGCGAAATAATTAGGGTTCATTCTGTTGCAGTAAAACCCAAGTTGCATAAGTGAAGTTAGGTAATCAAGAAGAGTTATTTTGGAAGCCGAATTCTCGAGGAGATGTTGAATTTCCACGATCTTGGGTCTAAGTTAGAGTCTTAAATCACTGACGCTACCAAACCAAGAATCTCAACCATAAACTATTTTACACAACAGAAAATATAAAGCAGTAAATCACATATGCACAATATACCAAAGTAACAAAAATCGCGATGTTATCGCGATTTTTTGAAAAAATCGTCATCGCGATAAAATCGCGAGTCGATTGGTAAAAATCGTGCCTGCGTTGGACAACGGCATTATAATGCGATTTTTTGGTTTTTATTTGTCATTTTTAGTTGGACAGAGTTGTTTATGAGAGCAAAGGAGGGAAGGAGAAGAGCCAAGGAGGGAAGGAGGAGATTTACAAGCCCAAGATTGGACATAACTTAGAATTTCTTGCAATCCAAGCGAACAAAAATCGAATTTGGACCAAGTGTTTCCGGCAAAACGTTTTTCCAGGTATGGGCATCAAATTTGACCCATTTTTTTTTGTTTTTTTCTTGTTCTTCCATGGGTTTCTATTACCCATGTATTTTTCATCATTTGTGATTGCATTTGGTTGTGTTTTTTTGTTTGTTTTTGTTTTATTGAGAGGAGAGGGTTTATTTTGGTCAAAAATGCAAAAAATTGTTTGTTAAATTTTGTTTTTTATATTTCTTCTTGTGCTCTTAGCTTCTTCCCATTATTTTTGCTTGTGTTTCAACATGTATTTTTTCCAATTATTTTTGGATTGAGTTGAGGGTTTTTTTTGTGAAAAAAATCAAAATGTTGTATGTAAAATTGTAATTTTTTTATTTTATTTTTTAACTGGCAATTTTTCTTGTGCCCTAGGTTCAAATTTCAACATTCAAAGTTCAAACTTCAAAGTTTCCAACATGCCAAGTAAATTAGATCCTTTATGGGAATTTGGTGAACCTGATGGGGGTTTTGACCGATCAAACTTGTCTTGCAAATTATGTGGTCAACACATGACAGGAGGGGTATACAGGTTGAAATACCACTTGGCACAAATTCCTGGGCATGAAGTAGGCCCTTGCAAAAACACCAATCCAGAAATAATCAAAAGAGCCATGAACTCATTGGGAGAAATAAAAACCATTAAACTCAACAGAGCAGCTCTGAAAAGTCAAATATCAGGGTTTGTGGTTGAGCGTGAGAGTGGTAGTGGCTCTTCAGCATCAGCCTCTTCTACAGGCAGCCCCGTCGCTGCTGCCTCATTTTTTGTTCCTAGAACCACTCACGGGGCACAGCCATCTATCTCCTCCTATCTTAAAAGAAAGGAGAAGGAAGAAGCTGATAAGTTGTTGGGCAAACTGTTTCTTTGGAGTGATATTCCTTTCAGTGTTGCCAGGACCAATCCATTTTATCAGTCTGCGATTGATGCTATCGTTGTTGTTGGCCCAGGATACAAAGCCCCTTCAGAGAATGACCTTAAAGGGCGCATTCTGCAAAATGAGAAAGTTGACTGCACCAAGAGATTGGAAGAGTTAAGGGCATCATGGGAAATCACAGGATGCACTGTGATGTCAGATGGTTGGACTGATCAAAGGGGTAGGACCCTTATTAACTTCTTGGTCAGTTGTCCCAAAGGGACAATGTTTATGAAATCTGTTGATGCATCTGCACATATGAAAGATGCAAGATTATTATGTGATTTATTAGATGTGTTCATTACGGAGGTTGGGCCCCAAAATGTTGTCCAAATCATAACGGACAACGCTACAAACTATGTTTCTGCTGGCAAGATGCTTATGGAGAGGTATCCGAGCATATTTTGGACCCCTTGTGCGGCACATTGCCTTGATTTGATGTTGGAGGACATCGGAAAGCTTGATTTTGTCAGTGATATTGTAGAATCATCAAAGAGAATCACAAAATTTATATATAACCATGGATATGTGCTTCATTTGATGAGGACATTCACCAACAATAAGGAGTTGGTGCGGCCTGCTATTACACGATTTGCCACTACTTTCATCTCTCTTCAATCCCTCTTGAATTCTAAGTGGGAATTGAAGAGAATGTTTCTTTCAGATGAGTGGCGTGCTTTGACTATCAGCCGCAAATCAGAGGGACAGGCCATCTGCAGGTTGGTGTCATATCAGGAAGATTTCTGGGTTGGAGTGGAAGAGGTGTGCAGCATTAGTGAACCTTTGGTAAAGGTTCTTAGATTGGTGGATGGAAAGAAGCCCGCAATGGGCTACTTGTATGAGGCCATGGATAGGGCCAAAGAAGCTGTTCGCAGCTATTATGATGATAAGGGTGATGATGGGTTTCAGAGACAACTTCTTTTATGGGAAGTGATTGATGATCGATGGAACAACACACTCCATCGTCCCATTCATGCCGCAGGGCTCTTCTTGAACCCCGCATTTGCTTATTCATGTGGTTTTCTATTTGATGCTGAGGTCATGGATGGCTTTTTCAGTTGTGTTCAGAAGATGGTGCCAACTCCATCGGAACGTTCAGAGATATCCAAAGAGATGGAGGTATACAGAATGGTAGGTGGCACCTTGAGCTTCGACATGGCTGTCCAGGATAGGACTGTTAAAATGCCAGGTAAGATTTTCATTATTTTAAAAATTTTCTTATGTTTGTAACTTTATCAGTTTATCTTATTTGTTGTAACTTGTAACTTGTAGATGCATGGTGGAGGAGCTACGGTGGCAGATTACCAAAACTCCAAAAACTTGCCATTAGAATACTCAGCCAAACATGTAGCGCTTCAAGATGCGAGCGCAACTGGAGTGTATTTTTTCAAATACACTCCAAAAGGCGCAACAGGTAAAAAACTTAACATATCTCGATTCTCAACTGATTTTTTGAATTCATTAAATATTTTTTAAATATTTAATTTATTAATTTATGACCCTTGTACAGGTTGGAGGGTCAGCGGCTCAATGACATGGTTTACGTCTACTACAATCTTAGATTGTGGGTGAGACAACTTGAGAGGACCCCTGATATGGAGGCCATCTCTTTAGATGCGATTGACACCACTGCTGAATGGAGGGTTTAGGCTGAGAGGCCTGTCATGGAGTCAGCCCCTGATTGGATAGAGGAGGAGGTAGTGGAGGGGGAGGACGAGGAGGAGCAGCAGGAGGAGGAGGAGCAGCAGGAGGAGGTGACACCACCTACCACTACTACCGGTAGAGGACGTGGTCTGCCTCCTTTAGCTCCTAGTGGTTCAGGTTCCCGTTCTGGTGCTTCATTTGTTACTTCTAGAGCACGACAGAGCCCATTGCCAGTCCCGCCAGCTTCTTCATCTAGAGAGAAAGGCAAAGCTGTTGTATTTTCTCGGAAGAGGGGCAGAGGAAATCAATAGTATAGGACCATAGGTTTTATGGTGCATTGACATTCCTTTGTATATGACATTATGACTCATGATATGAGATACATTATTATATTTTTTGTTGATATTTTGAGGCTGAGTTGACTCTTGAGACTCAGGACTTAGTATTCAGGACAGGATTCAATTTTATGTGTGATGTAGCACTAGACATGATATTACACATCTTATATATTAGTTTTTTTTTCATATTTATGTGTCAATGCATTTATTTTATGCTGTAGATGCTTTAGATATTAAAAAAATTGAAAAAAAATGAATATTTTTGTATGTTACGATTTTTTCCCGATTTTTACGATTTTTTCCGATTTTTTCCCCTCGCCGATTTAATCCCGATCGCGATTTTTGTTACTTTGCTGAATATACACAATTTTAAACAAAATTGTACAATAATGTACAACGACCAATCTTTGTTATATTAATCCAAATCTGATGTAATGCAACCGTCTATGGTATACAAGATACACTAACAAACACAATGTTGTATCTTGTCCTGTCGGTCCTTCGCTTCCATGCTGCCCACTAGTAGTGCCTTAGTCCATCAAGCCTACTATACATCGAGACTCTAGGAGGGCTACCACCTAACACTGCTACACGTCCTTTTGTAGAGTGTACACGGGCTGATCCAATTTGCACTCTGGGTAGGCCTAATTCCCGAGCTCCAATCTTCCAGGCTAGCAACAACTTTTGTCGATCAAAGTGTTGCTTCTTCGACAACTTCCTTCACCCAACCTTCAACTATTCTTCGTCCTTCAAGATAGCTCGTCTAAGGCTACTTTAGGTAGCCAACACACTGCCCTCCAACAATCCTATGGCTACCAATCTCGTCACTGCTAAATCTGCTCCTAATATGATGCTTCACCACCTCGGAATGTCATATACTTGGCTTCAGCAGGCTGCTAACCAATCTGATCCAATCATGGTCACACCTTGATCCAACATTCCTCCCAAACGCTATTGTTCATCACGCTTACTGGCTGCAACTACAATTCTGGTTAGGGCACAAACTTCAACCCTACACCCTACACATAATCAACTCATTTAAGCCCTCATGGGCTGCGGTCCTGCTTGGAGAAAACCCTCAATTTCCACACTGCCTCAACCATGCCTTTGTTACCTTGACGCTGGCTTTGAAGCTCTTCTGGTTGCTTGCTAAGGCTGTAGCCTAGCACAACAACTTTCTTGTAGCTACGGCCCTCTCCAAACTTCACCAAACAACACCCCAACAATTGCGTTGTCCTCCATATCTCCTCAACCTAGTTGTCTGCTCCTTTCTGCACCAATCCACACTCAAAACAACATCTTGCTCCTCTTTACTGCGACCTAAGCTGCCCAACAATACGCACCTAAACAATTAGCCCTTGAACAACCCTTCAATACACACATAGTCACCTTAAGAACTGCGGCCCAATCACAAAAGTTTCCTTGCTGATCTCAAAGCTCTCCTTGCTGTCATATGCTCCTTTGCTGTGGCCTTAGCTTCTTCTCTCCACCGAGTTTCTTTAGAGGATGTGTTGACAGATTTGGATGCTAAAATGAGGATCAAGCACCTCTTATTTATAGCCTTTAAGGCCTCCATGAATTCATTTAAAGATACCCATCTATTGGAATTTGACACCCTTTTACACTTGCCTACATGATTTGGGAACCAATAATTACATAGTCAGCTTCAAAAATTCATCTCTCTAACGGCAACTCGGATTCGGACGATTCTCGATGCGTTGGAATCGTATCGCCATGCATTATCATCCTCATCCATCATATGCCATATTTTCATCACGGTTTTGGCCCAAATCACGATGGGAGAAAGACCCCTCACTTGGGTTCCAAGCCCACAAGCTACCCTTGTGGTGCTTTGCCCTCCAAACCTTGAACCCTAGGGCTTGGAGTACCTCCCAAGCTATACAAATCAACAGGAGAGAGAATTTACCCAAGTGAAGGAGAAAGGAACAAGATCACACCATCTTTTCTCACACATGCAAGGGTTAGGGTTTCTATAGAAGATTTTTCGGGGCAGGTCGAAGTTGCAGAAGAATCTGCTGGGGAGGTCAAAATTGCAAAAGAGGTAGCTGGAAGTCTAAATTGCAGAAAGAAGCTGGAAGCGAGATTTGACTTGGTCTTGGAGGGTCTTGGTCAAGGGTCAAAGGTCTTGGAATTTTTCAGTTGAAAGTCTATAAGAAAAAGAATTCTGGTGGGTTTTTCTCTCAAGTTGGGGAGGTTTTGGCTGTTAGAAAATCAGAAAGGCAAAAATATTTTCTTATGATGATAATTACTTGTGAAGTTCTTATTTACTTATTAACTTTCTTGTGTTCTTCTTTTACTTTAGTTCATCAAGCAATTACCAAAACCATAACATGAAGATCAAGGACACCAAATGTAGGAGGACAACCAGGGAAAAGCCCCTATGTAGGGGAAATCCCAGTCAACTCTTCTTTCAATAGTTTCACGAGATAATCCAAGACTCCTTGACATAGACACAAACTTCCTCCAATCACCATGTCAAACCTTCCTTCTTTTGCAGATGATAACCTTCCAGCAATAACTTCGATCTTGCAATAATAACTTCAACCTGGTAGCAACAACTGGCAACATCAACTTCGACCTAGCAACAACAGAATTTTGACCTAGAAGCAACACTTCGATCTTGAAGCAGTACTTCGACCTAGAAGCAACACTTCGATGCAACAGTAACTTCGACCTTGATGCAGCAACTTCGACCTAGCAGCAAAAATTTTGATCTTCCAGTAATAGCCCAGTAAATTCACACGTGTGAGAAAGATGACCCATAAAACTTTGATCTTGTGATACTCCTTCTCCTCCTGCAATTTCGTACACTGCAATTACTTGTGCTTGTATATCGAACTTGTGAGTGGATGTCCAAATGATTGAACTGCACTGTATATATAGCCTCTTTTGGAGTTCGAATTACCCTCATGTAGGCCGACTTGAACAGGTAAGGGCCGACTCAAAAACAATTCTTTTTACATGATTCAAAATCCCAAGAAGGGTCTTATTAAATGTACAATGACTCTAATGACTCAATATAAATCCTAGAAGTCCTCAATAGGGACTTTTACCCAAAATGTGATGAGCCAAGCATGAAACCCATGATTTAATAAGTCATAATGATAATAATAAAATTTATTTTTCTTTTAATAAGTCATAATGATAATAATAAAACTAAGTTGCAGGAAACGTGGGTTAAGGGTCCGTTTTGTAGAAATTTATAGTTTCCCACCCCGGTTTTCAGTTTTCACCTTATTACTCCAAAATAGTTAAATGCCCTTTCCCATATCCATACATTTAACAAACTGGAAAATAAATTTTGCTGAAAACACAAATTCTGGAAATTTTTCAGAATGCTGGAAAATGCAAAATTAAAAATCAGCAAGCATAAAAACAGTCATTCACACATTTTGACACAGATATTTTTGGTCAACATGACCCTGGAAAAACCCCCTACAACTCTTGGGGAAAACCAGTTTGAAAGCTCCTTCTTATTTCTGGAAAATGCTTTTTACAGTGAGAAATATTCAGCAAAAAAAATCAGCAAACAGACTTTTACAACTTATCTCTTTTTCCGTGCTTAACCACCGCCTCGGAAAGTGTGCAAACAACAAAATAGGAACAACAATAAATGCTGTATAGATTTTCTCGATTTTCGTGCCAAATAACAGCCTTAAATGCTGCTGTACGGCCTGCCTAGAAAAGCGTGCAAGCTGTCCAAAAATCTGCTGTACGATTTCTGCCTCGAAATGCGTGCCAAAGGTACAGCCACTTGCTGTACGACCTCCCTCAAATCTGCTCCTCGAAATCTGTGCAAATCTGCTGTACGGCCCTCCTTCCTCAAAAATCGTACCAGAAATCTGCCTTGCTGTGTGCTAAATCTGCTGAACTGTCTTGCTGAAAATGTCTTGCTGAAATGCTGCCTTGGAATGCGTGCCAAGCTGCTGCCTCCTTCTCCTCACTGCCCAGAAATCTCCCTTGCTCTCTTGCTCTCCTTCTCCCAATCTGCTCATGAAAGAATGAATGACCTTTTCCTCCTTTTCCTCCTTTAAACTAACCCTAAGTGACTTTTGGGGAATCCCTAAATCCAATGGCTGAGATAGATTGAGATCTAGGGCTGAGATTAAATGCTCATTTAAATCTCACTTTCTATTTTTTAATTCACCCCACTTTAATAAAGACCCACTTAGTCATTTATTTCCAAAGTCACTTTTTTCCTTTCTAATTTTACATTGACTTTATTAAAGTCACTTTAAAATTAGACTTTAGTAACTTTATCACTTAAAGTCACTTTTAAATTAGATTTGACTTTATAACTTTATAAAGTCACTTTAAGAGAAAAATTAAATTCTTTTGGACACTTTTCCCTAGGCCAAAGATCAAAGCCTTAGGGAACCACCTATCCTCCGGTAACCAAATTTCAACACTCCCTCTTACCGAGGAAGGTGTTCCTCACCACACCCATCTTGTCTCTGAAGTAGACATGCTTGCCCCGTGGTAAGGCTTTGGTAAGAATATCTGCAACCTGCTCATCAGTGGGAATATGCTCAAGCTTCACAGCTCCTTTCTGAACATAGTCTCTGATGAAATGATATTTGATCCCGATATGCTTTGACCTGTCATGAAATACTGGATTCTCCGTGAGCTTAATGCAACTCTGATTATCACAGTAAATCACTGAAGGTCTCAACGGCTGACCAAATAAGCCAAACAACATCTTGCGAAGCCAGATGGCCTCACAACTAGCTAAACTGGCTGCCATATACTCTGCTTCCGCTGAACTCAATGCTACTGACTGCTGCTTCCGGCTGAACCATGACACCACTGCCGAACCCAACCCAAAACAGCACCCTGAAGTGCTCTTCCTATCAGAAGCACAACCTGCCCAATCAGAATCAGTGTAACTTGCCAATCTCACTCCATCCCCCTGCCTGTAGTCCAGACCATAATCCACTGTCCCCTGCAAGTATCGCAAAATGTGTTTTGCAGCCACCCAGTGAACCTTCCAAGGCTCACACATAAACTGACTCATCGTGTTGACTGCAAAACAAATATCTGGTCTAGTGTTGACCAAATACATCAAGGAACCAATCAGCTGCCTGTACAATGTGGGATCCACCAACTCGGAATCCGAAGCATGAAGCTTCTTCCAGTTGGTGATCATCGGTGTCAACATGGGTCTACAATCCTCCATGTGGAATCTGCCAAGGATGTCCACAATATACTTCCCCTGTCCCAGGAAGAAATGCCCCTCCTCCTGCCACACCTCCAAACCCAAAAAGTAATGCATCAAGTCGATGTCCTTCATCTCAAACTCCGCCGCAAGATCTCTCTTGCAGTGCTCTATGAGTCTCTCTGCACCTGTAATGACTAAGTCATCCACATACAACACCGGAATGAGAGGCTCCTCACCTATCACAATATAGTAAAGGTTCGGATCTGCCTCACTCTTTGTGAAACCCATCTTCTGCAAGTAAGTATCTATCCTGGAGTACCAAGCTCTGGGAGCTTGCTTCAGGCCATAAAGGGCCTTCTTGAGTCTGCACACATGGGACTCCTTCCCATGCACCTCAAAGCCCTGTGGCTGCTCAATGTACACCTCCTCCTGTATGAAGCCATTGAGAAATGCGGTCTTCACATCCATCTGGTGGATCTTCCAACCCATCTTTGTTGCTATCGATATAATGGAGCGGATCGAAGTATATCGAGCCACGGGAGCGAAGGTCTCCTCATAATCAACTCCCTCTACCTGGGAGAACCCTCTAGCCACAAACCTCGCTTTGAATTTCTCAATGCTGCCATCTGCAGCATGCTTTACCTTGTAAAGCCATCTGGAAGTAACCACGGATTTGCCCTCGGGCCTTGGCACCACCTCCCAAACATCATTCTTCATGATAGAAGAATACTCCTCCTGCATGGCCTCTCTCCAGACCTGCTGGCTAGCTGCCTCCTCATAGCTAGAAGGCTCAGAGTCAAGGATGTTGGTAGCCATTGCCATATAGTTACAAAACCTCTCAGGTGGTCTGCTCTCTCTGACCGGCCTCTTAGGCGCAGCAACAGATGTGGCCTCTCTCAAGGTGTCCTGAAGCCACTTGGGCTTCCTCTTCCCTGACACGCTTCAATCTACAGCGAATAAAACTCCTCCTACTCAACATTAGGAACTCGAATCCAATTGTCTGTCTTTGTCCTCTGCACCTTTGAACTTTGTAGATCTTGGTCTGAGTGTGAGCGTCACATCGAGTGGACTCCCAGTGTTGCTAAATGAAATTTACCTCTGCGTGCGCCCACCAGCACCACCCCTCAGAATACGAACCCTCCCCCACTAACGGACCCCGACAACCGTCCTTAGATGTACCTCAGGATCCTCCCTAATCCACCGCCTTTGGATCCCTGCAGTAGACTCAGCTAACTGTGGGAGTCTGGTGAAGATCCAGATACTCTAACTCCCGTGACCTCCTAAAGGCCATGTCCTCTTCGAACTTCACATCCCGCCTGACAACAACTTTCCTCTGTGCAGGAATGTAAATCCGAAAGGCCTTGGAGGTCTCACTGTAGCCCACAAAGATACCCTTCTCTGCGGTGGGCTCTAGTTTTGGTCCTCTTCTCCTTGGGTATGTAGGAGTATGTGATACACCCAAAGATACGAAGATGACCAATATCAGGCTTCTTCCCAGAAAAAGCCTCCTCCGGAGTCATGTGCCCCAAGGCACGATGCGAACCTCTGTCTTAAATAAGAGCAGTATTGCGGGCCTCGGCCCACAAAAACAATGGTAGCCACAGTCATGCAACATGGCTTTCGCGACCCCTCAAGTGGATACGACAACACTATACCGCCCAACCCCGGTTCTGTGGGGGTTTATGAGAACGATGGCTCCCTCCTAATGCACCTCACTTGCAATAGTCAACAAACTCTCCAAGGGTGTACTCCCCCATTGTCCGACCTCAGGGACTTGATCTTCCGACCTGTCTGTGTCTCCACAAGAGCTCTGAACTCCTGAAACAGCTTGAAGACCTCACTCTTGGTCTTCAAGAAATAAATCCAGGTCCTCCTGGAGTGATCATCAATGAATAACACATAGTACTCATATCCACTCAAGGAAACATGAGACATCCGACCGCTCACATCGGAATGAATCAAATCAAAGTATCCTAGTCGCTCTGCTGTCACTGCTGGGAAAAGGGGATTTGGCAAACTTGCCCATCGCACATCCTCTGCAAGTATCAAAGTGATCAGTACTGAAATCTGGCACACATGTAGTGATCTCCCGCAAAGTCCTCAAGGCTCCATGATACATGTGCCCCATCCTGCGGTGCCAAATCTCACACAACTCGGAACTGCTAGCTCTGCTGTCGGTGCTACTGCTCAATGCCAAAAGGGACTGAAATGCAAACTTGTACACCTTTGCATGGCGTACACCTATCACTCTAGCTGAATCAGCTGGAGTGCCCCTGGGATACATCAACACCTGTCCTCCCCTGAACAGTAACTCATATCCTCTATCCTCCAAAGCTGAGACGGATATGAGGTTCTTCCTCATCCCTGGCACATAAAGAACATCTGACACCTTCAAGGGAGGTTTGGACTCCCTCTGAAATGTCAATGTTCCCACACCGACTGCTCTAACAACTCTATCATCACCGAGTACTACCTCTACATCAGTGCCACTCTCTGAAAGCTCTGAGAAGTACTCACGGACTCCTGTCATGTGACGTGAAGCCCCATTGTCCACATACCAGATACCCGAAGATGCTCCGCTAATCGAGGGAAATGCATGCTCCCTCTGAACCTCTATGGCAGATAATCCCGCACTAGAGGACTCACACGCAGTGAACCCAAACTCTCGGTCAAAGCGATCTGCAAAGTCCTCAACCTCTGCTGAAGCTGCCATGCTCTGGTTCTTCCCCTTCTTCTTCTTCTTCTCCGGACACACAACTGCATAGTGTCCCATCTTCTGACAATTCCAACACTTCACTTTGGAATAGTCCTTCTGTGAGTTATCCTGTTTACCTTTACATTTGCCTTTGCCCCCACCATTGCTTGTGGAAGCCTGCTTCTTCCCTTTGCCTTTCTTGCGTCCTGCCAACAGTGCTACATCCTCATCCTGCTCAACTGGCTTGGCTGCCCCAAGCTGACCTTTCCTGATCTCTGTCTGAATGCAATCATCCCAAAACCTCTCCCATGTGGGAAGGGTCTCATGTGCACAAACCCCATCAGCAAAGTTCATCCATGAACAGGGGAGGCCATTCACTGCAATCCGCACCAACTCAGTGGGTGGAATGGCCTCTCCAATCGCTGCCAACTCATCTCTCACATTAGTAATCTTTGTGAGATATCCAGCTGCACTATCATTGCCCATCTTAATGGTCTTCAACTTCTCCTTCAGGACCATTTCCGGTTCTCATTGGTACTCTGGTAGAGATTGGACAATGCTGTCCACATCTCATGAGCATTTCTCTTCCCTCTCACATGAGGAATGCAATGGTCTTTGATTCCGTCTAGAATCAATCTCTTACCCTTGTTGTTCTTTTTATTATAAGCTGCCAACTGAGTAGCATCAGTAGGCACATTCACAGGGTTCTGTGTGGTATGCACCATAATGTCCCAGACTTCTGCCTCCTCAAAGATACTCTGCATTCTCTCCTTCCAAATGCTGTAATTGGAATACCCATCCAACCTATCCTCCACCCTCAGTCCCAAAGACATCCTGCTGTCCTAAAACTGAAAAAATAGCACTGCTGTAGTAAAGGTAAAACTGCTGTTTGTGAAAAATCAGCTTGCTGGAATTTTCTGAGTGAAAAATCAGCAGGCTGTAATTTTCCTCCTTGCTGTCCCAAACTGCCCTTCAGCACTCAAGCTCCGATACCATGTAGAAATTTATAGTTTCCCACCCCGGTTTTCAGTTTTTCACCTTATTACTCCAAAATAGTTAAATGCCCTTTCCCATATCCATACATTTAACAAACTGGAAAATAACTTTTGCTGAAAACACAAATTCTGGAAAATTTTCAGAATGCTGGAAAATGCAGAATTAAAAATCAGCAAACATAAAAACAGTCATTCACACATTTGACACAGATATTTTTGGTCAACATGACCCTGGAAAAACCCCCTACAACTCTTGGGGAAAACCAGTTTGAAAGCTCCTTCTTATTTCTGGAAAATGCCTTTTACAGTGAGAAATATTCAGCAAAAAAATCAGCAAACAGACTTTTACAACTTATCTTGTTTTCCGTGCTTAACCACCGCCTCGGAAAGTGTGCAAACAGCAAAACAGGAACAACAATAAATGCTGTACGAATTTCCTCGATTTTTGTGCCAAATATCAGCCTTAAATGCTGTTGTACGACCTGCCTGGAAATGCGTGCACGCTGCCACAAAATCTGCTGTACGATTTCTGCCTCGAAATGCGTGCCAAAGGTACAACCACTTGCTGTACGGCCTCCCTCAAATCTGCTCCTCGAAATCTGTGCAAATCTGCTGTACGGCCTGCTGTACGACCCTGCTGTACGGCCTTCCTTCCTCAAAAATCGTGCCAAAAATCTGCCTTGCTGTGTGCTAAATCTGCTGTACTGTCTTGTTGAAATGTCTTGCTGAAATGCTGCCTTGGAATGCGTGCCAAGCTGCTGCCTCCTTCTCCTCACTGCCCAGAAATCTTCCTTGCTCTCTTGCTCTCCTTCTCTCAATCTGCTCATGAAAGAATGAATGACCTTTTCCTCCTTTAACCTAACCCTAAGTGACTTTTAGGGAATCCCTAAATCCAATGGCTGAAATAGATTGAGATCTAGGGCTGAGATTAAATGCTCATTTAAATCTCACTTTCTATTTTTTAATTCACCCCACTTTAATAAGGACCCACTTAGTCATTTATTTCCAAAGTCACTTTTCCTTTCTAATTTTACATTGACTTTATTAAAGTCACTTTAAAATTAGACTTTAGTAACTTTATCACTTAAAGTCACTTTTAAATTAGATTTGACTTTATAACTTTATAAAGTCACTTTAGTAACTTTATCATTTAAAGTCACTTTTAAATTAGATTTGACTTTATAACTTTATAAAGTCACTTTAGGAGAAAAATTAAATTCTTTTGGACACTTTTCCCTAGGCCAAAGATCAAAGCCTTAGGGAACCACCTATCCTCCGGTACCAAATTTCAACACGTTTCACTAAAAAAATGAAACGAAAACACTGAAACGCGTACTTTATAGCCCGGAAACGCGTTTCCCGCCGTACTGGTACGTTGCTCGTACAAGAAACGTTTCCAGTACGGTCGGGAAACGCGTTTCTGGCTGTACTGGTATGTTTCCCGTACAGGAAACGTTTCCAGTACGGCCGGGAAACGTGTTTCGGGCCGTACTGGTACGTTTCCCATACAGGATACGTTTCCAGTATGGCTGGAAACACGTTTCCCCGCTATATAGCCACGTTTCCTGCCCTAAACAACGTTTTTTTTTTAAAATTCGGTTTTTGTGTCTTTTAATATTATTTTAATTGGTTTTTTGTCTCTTTGATTCTTCTAGATGGATTTCTAAACTTAAAAAAAGATATGATTTCACATAACATTTCTTAAATGTCCTAAATTCTAATATAAATTTAAATTATAATATATATATATATATATATATACCGCGTTTCCCTGTTTCCAAAATTTGGGGAGGTCACGTTTCGTATCGCTTTCCGTTTCGGAAACTCGTTTCTGTTTCCCCATTTCATGCAACTTAGTAATACAATTTATTTTTCTTCTTTTGATAAATACATTCATTATGTCTCAAATACAATTATGAAGACCGAACCTAGTTACATTCTTCAACACTCCCTCTTAACTAGGGAGGTATTCATAATGACAAACAAGTTCAAGAAAAGTCTCAAAACATATGAACCATGAAGATTTTAGGCACCATAATGCCATGGATTGGATTCCTGACCAGGGAAGTCTATCCAGGTCTTCAAATAGTTTAGGCACTTACAGTGCCACAGACTAGATACCTGACCAGGCAATCTATTCGGGTGGGACTAAGATGGACTAAAGCTTTCAACTTCTCTAAGTACCATCAGGTTACTTGCTAACCATCAACTCAGGGATCCAAGTGCATAATGCAAGATCAAAGCTCTATAACCAATGCCACCCTCCCCGGCAATGTTTATCACACACAAAGCCTCAACACTCCCTGTTATCGCACAAAATGTATAGGCACCGCGACAACGGTTCAGATCAGGGGCTATCACCCTGATCCCCAATCTCTCTATTTAAGTTGTCTCCTCATAGTAGACTAAGGGGGGTAGACCCTATGGAAATGGAATGAAGGAGAACTAGTTGGGAACCAACCAATTCGGGAGACGCAGCTAAACGACCAAATACTTGTGAAGGATCTAGCAAGATTAAAGGATTCGATTGAATTTGAAAGACTGATACCAGTGCCTTATCGAGTCAACTATCCTGCTAAGGAAATTACAACCAAGTACTTGATGAGAAACTGCTGCTATTCAATGCAAGGAAAATGATTTGAAGGAGTGAGATGAAACAAGCTTCGTAGATGAAAGGTGATAGCACTTAGGTTATAAATAATCTGATCTAACCACTAAGTACTTAAGCGAGAGTGCCAATTATGAAGATGCCAAAAGATTTACTCAATTAGAAGATATACAATTCGTCGTAAATCCACAATAATAAGATATCGATCCCAATTGAAAGAATTTTCCAAACGTTAATATTCAATAAATGTCCAAATTCAAGTAAATGAAACAAGACTTAATTACACATTAGGCAATTTTAATCAATAGAAAATGTTCAAAAGTTCGGATACCAATGATCATCAAACCCAGCTGAAGCATAAGAAAACAACTAGCATTTAAATCTTAATAATTAATCATCAAAAATACCATGAAATTTAGATGCTAAATAAACTATTCATCAAGTAATTTATGGATTAAATGATATTCTAAAGTAATGCAAATCCAGTGAAACTTCGGGTATATTCTTCAGAAAGATTTCAGATCTGAAATATTAATTGCAGCAGTAATTTAAACCATAGATCAGCAAACAAACGATACCGACACTAATGCCCAAAATGACTAAAAATAGTAAAAATTATTGAACTTGAAGAAAAAACAATTTTTAGGGCTTGATTAAGAGAAATTTCAGATCTGATATTTTTATTTCAGCAGTGAAACAATGACAAATCAACAAGGTAAAACTTCAAAAAATAACTGCAAAATAGTTCCAGAAATGGCAAAAAAATATATTAAAACTTGAAAATTTCAATTTTAAGGCTTTAAGAGAGTTTGATTCAGTAATTTTCAGAACTGATAAGTTTATAATAGTAGTAAATTGATAACATATCAGCAAACTGAAAATACTGAAAATGATCCCCACAATGTCTAAAAATAGTAAGTTTTGCCGAAAAACTGAAAATTCAAATTTTTTGGACCTTATTTAGGATATGCATCAGAAATGTTCAGATCTGATTTTTCACAGTTATGCAGTGATTTCCAGCAAGCTTCAAAGTAAGATCTAGGCAAAATTAAAGATGCCCAAATGGCCAAAAATTCTGAAAATGAAGATTTTGCAATTTTAAACAATTTTGACTATATAAAATGTGTTTTTAGGGCCTAATTATTTGTGATTTGCTTGTTGTAATAAAATTTGCAGAAAATAAGGGTTTAGAGATCAAACTCTTATCCTAAGGCTTCGAAGATCACATCCTTGAAAATCGTTGAAGTTTTGGAATAATGTTGCGGCTTGAAAATTAGAATTTTGGAGACCAAAATCCTGCAAAAATAGTTTCAAAAGCTATACGTCCTCAAGGGTCTAGATCTGGCTCAGATCTGAAGATTTCCTTGGTTGATTTTGCAGATCTATTCCTACAAACAAATATTGAGCCCAGATCTTGCCCTCTAGGGTCTAGATTTGGCTAAGATTTGAAGATTTCCTTAGCTGATTTTTCAGATTTATTCCTGCAAACAAATATTGAACCTAGATCTTGCCCTCCAAGGTCTAGATCTGGCTCAGATCTGAAGATTTCCTTGGTTGATTTTTCAGATCTATTCCTGCACAACTGAAAAGAGAAAAACTCAATACCCAATATGTACATAAATAGAGAAATTCCTAAAAACCCAAATTTTAAAATTCAAAATTATGTTACAAAACTTCAGATTTACACAATTAAACTACAGATCTATACAAATAAATTACAGATCTATACAAATAAGTTACAGATCTATATAATACATCTATAGATCTATGCACAAGAGCTACAGATCTATCAGATTTGAGGAGTACAAGTCTGACTTCACTCCCAGATCTGAAGATCTAAGGCTCTTACTAGCCAGATCTAACTTTAAATTCAATAAAAGTGAAGATAAAATTTTAATTTAGGCACAAGCTCTAGAAAAACCCTACAAAAATAGAATTTAAGATAAGCCAAGGGAATTAGATCCGGAGGGCTCTTTAGAACTTATTTCCTTGGGAGTCAGCTGGTTTAGGCTGTTGAGAATTTGGAGGGCTGTAGATTATTACAAATTCTCTTCTTGATACTTACTTGTGAACTTGCTTGAGTTACTTATGTCTTTCTTTCTTTAGCTTAGTTAGTCTTTCATCAAGTCGATTATCAAAATGCATGAGACACAAAATTAGGCTCCTAGAACTAGGGCAAAACCTCTCCCTCTTGAAGAGGAAAACCCGCAAAGAATTCTTCTTATGGATCTTTAGATGACAAGTACCATGACCCAGACTCAGACCCTAGACTTAGGAATGTCTCCAAGATCTTATCACTTCCCTTTTAAACTTGATTCTTTTCTTCTTCAACGATCTGCTCTATTCTTCACTTGAAAAACTCAGTCACCAAGATTTTCTTGTTGTGTTGTGGATGGGAAGGTAAATCACAGATTTACCTTCCTCACTTTCAATCTTCTTTTAGAATGCGAACTGTTGACTCTGACACATCTGCAAATGCCACCTTATGACTGCTTCCTGAAATGAGCAATTACACCGGCATTTGTCATACTTCACGTATACGCACTTATTGTTTTAGATTGATCCGCACAGCTTCAGCGTTGTATATTATGTAGTCATCACAAAATTTCTTCATCCTTTGTGCTGAGACACCCTCCCAAAAATCCACACTGAAAATGTCTTTAAGAATACGCAAGGGATGTCACTGAAACATGTCTTTAAGAATCCGCAAAGGCTGTCTCTTGGATGTTCGCATTTCCTTAGATATTCGCAAACTGTCACTTTAATAACCGCACTGTGTTGACTGCACTGAAGTTTGTGTTCTACGTTAATGAAAGATCCGCATTGTAACTTTCGGTGATAAAATCCGCACTGAAATTCTACAGCAGACTGGTTTATCGATGATCGAGAACTATCTCTGCAGATGACCGCATATCTCTTCTTTATCCGCATCCATAGCTATATGAACCCAGAACATATCCACTCTTTTCTTTATATGAATGTGTGCCACTTCTACACTTTTTCAACCCAAGAAATCCGCAACTTATGTGTATATATAAGAGTGCGTTCACCTAATTTAGGCCGACCATACCTTTGACATGTAAGTCGACTTTTAGCATAGATTTTAGGCCGACGTGAAGACTTGTATACTTCAGTGTTAAGGGTGACTTCATGAGGTCTGTTATCAGCTATTTTCTCACAAGGTCTTAAAGCACATTTTCGAACTAGACACTTCATAAACATGACTCTTGATTACATTTATAAACATAAGACAAACCCTACTAGACATCAAGAAGAAGTCTAGAGACCTATAATAAATCTTGCCCATGAAGCAAGTACAACAAAATTACATTTTATTATCTTTGTCTTCTTCTTTACATAAATACATAGTCAACATGAAGACCAACCTAGTTACACTTTTCAACACTCCCTCTTAACTAGGGAGATATTCATATAGGTACATGGTCACTTTCAAACTGAAGAATCTCATAAGAAGAATCAGATTGGTAATCGCATCTGTATAGCATCATATCAACTAGCATTGTCTTAGTGCAAGGCCTTGACTAACAACCCCATCTCTCAACGAGACAATGGGCTACAATGCTGGTGAGACACATGACTTATAGACACCATCGTCATTATCTCTCCAAGTACATACTCCACCCGGGTGTTCTCAAGGTATGACCTTCTTGGACTATTCTTTTCTTGGGTAGCTAGCCCTCAAAGAATATCGGTCTCCGACTACTCTTATCGTGAATGCCCTAATACATTCTCAAAGAGTATCGAATGCTAGATGATTACCCAATCCTCCATTTTGTCTTCCCAAGTGAAGACCAGAATGATGTGTCTGTCTCTCCCTTTCAACCAGGGAGGACCTATTCCACAAAGGAATGTGCTCATTCCTATACAAGGAATGTACCTAAGCTCATTCTTACGAATCAAGTTTCTTCCAGGTAAGAAACTCATCATCATGCTCCCTCTTAACCAGGGACCTCCAGCAGCAATGGTGAGACACCCAGCTACTCATGAAGAATTCCTTTCCTCGATGTCATGGATTTCGATATTGAGGAATCTTCAATTTTTAGCTTCATAGGGCACAAATCATTCATCACTTTCATCCTGAGTCATGTCAGCTGTCAGAAAGTGATTCATCGGACTTCCTTATCTGGTCCACTATTGTGCCACGTTGCTTTCCTTTGAATCATCTCTCAGGATCATACATCCTTTCTCATGATTAGCAACCCTGCACAAATTCATCCAGATAAACATATACATATGAACTTTTAAAACAAAAGTTACCTCAGTGATAATTTTTCACCATGACATCTCCCTGTAGGCATCGACATCCTTCCTATAGATTGACACATCTCCTAATGATATGTTTTTCCAAGGGTTTTTTTCCTTACTAGACTTCCGTCAGAGTCTACATATCTTTCCATGAGATCTCCTAGTCACATCTTCTTGGCCTCCGGATGATAACTGCCTCTTGACATGGTTGCATTTCATGATCTCTTCCTCTCTGCACATTCTTGATTCCCAGGAACATACAACTTTTATAGTTTCTCGTTCATATACAACCACCTCATATTCCATGAGGACATATTATGTTAATTTCATTTGTCCGTGGATTGAGAGATACTCCTCCATAGATCATACTTCTAAGTACAGAAGTCCATTACCTGCAACCATATGACTTCACAACATCCAATAGCATATAAATATATACATACCTCATACCTTTTTCCCTTGAGTCATGCTGTAGCAATTTCTCAAGAATGAAGAGCTTCATTCCTTTGGCTTGCTTTATCAATATGTCATCACATCCTAGAAATATGTTTCCATGATGACCCTTGCTCTTGATGACTGCTTTCCATTAGTAACGTTTGTCAGAGAGGTTCTTTTCCCGGAGCTGATTCCCCAGGTGCTCCTACCATGCTTCGATCAGGATGCTACATTTCCTCCCATCATAAAATCAACATAAATTACTTAAAGGAGAAGATGATCTTAATCGTAGTGGAGATCCCTTGCTTCTTCTTTCTTAGATTTCTTTGTGTCGGGTTCTTTTTCAGAGACATGGACTTCTTTCCTATTTCTCTTGTCCTTTTTCAGATTTAAGGACAATTTCTATTATAATACCCATGTTCATTTCATCCAAAGCATCGTGCTTTGTCCATACTATTATGAGGATCAATCTTACTGGATCTTCCTTTCTTTCTTGATGTGACTGCAAAGGCTTGATTCCCTTCACTTGATCCTGTAATACCTTTGGCTTTTCAATCTTTTTACCTCTATTTTACATAGAGATCCTAAATCATGGAATGGTGTATCTTCCTTCTTCCTGTATAATTTTGAAGTGAAGTTTCCTCATTCATCTGGAAGATGATTCTCCCTCTTCCTGCAGATGATCTCAGAGAGATTGTTTCTCCTACAGTACTCTCAGAGAATAGCTCCACCAATTTCTCATATATTCCTTTTGATGATTCTAGATTTGATAAATCGGAGATGAGAGTCTTTTATGGATTCTGTAAGAATCTTTTGGGCTCTTATATCTCCCTTCATGTATGACTTCATTGCCCTTGTCTTCCATGCAAGAAAGTTTTGAAACCCTAACCAGTCTGTTGCTTTCTTTTGCAAAGAAGTCATTTTGATAGATTTAGATAAAGTCATAGATACTTACTTGATAGAGTGACTTTTTCCTTCAGCAACTTCCTTGATGATGGAGTATATCTTCAGATATTGAAGTCCTCCTTCTAACAATGTCTTGAATGTGAATCTTTGATAACAAAAGATTGCTTTCTTGATTGAGTTGATTATTTAAATGAGATAGGAGATCTTGAACTAGTTAGTGTCTTCCTTTTCAAATTGATTTGATTTTCCAACCCAAACTTTTGATCTTTGCTTCTTGGAGTGTCTCCTTTGTCTAGCAGCCCTTGAGTTTAGCACCTTAGCTCTGAAACCATGTTGAGAATTTGGAGGGCTGTAGATTATTACAAATTATCTTCTTGATACTTACTTGTGAACTTGCTTGAGTTACTTATGTCTTTCTTTCTTTAGCTTAGTTAGTCTTTCATCAAGTCAATTATCAAAATGCATGAGACAAAAAATTAGGCTCCTAGAGCCAGGGCAAAACCTCTCCCTCTTGGAGAGGAAAACCCGCAAAGAATTCTTCTTATGGATCTTTAGATGACAAGTACCATGACCTAGACTCAGACCCTAGACTTAGGAATGTCTCCAAGATCTTATCACTGCCCTTTTAAACTTGATTCTTCTCTTCTTCAACGATCTGCTCTGTTCTTCACTTGAAAAACTCAGTCACCAAGATTTTCTTGTTGTGTTGTGGATGGGAAGGTAAATCACAGATTTACCTTCCTCACTTTCATTCTTCTTTTAGAATGCGAACTGTTGACTCTGACACATCTGCAAATGCCACCTTATCACTGCTTCCTGAAATGAGCAATTACATCGCCATTTGTCATACTTCACGTATACACACTTATTGTTTCATATTGATCCGCACAGCTTCAGCGTTGTATATTATGTAGTCATCACAGAATTTCTTCATCCTTTGCGCTGAGACACCCTCCCAGAAATCCGCACTGAAAATGTCTTTAAGAATACGCAAGGGATGTCACTGAAACATGTCTTTAAGAATCCGCAGAGGCTGTCTCTTGGATGTTCGCATTTCCTTAGATATCTGCAGACTGTCACTTTAATAACCACACTGTGTTGACTGCACTAAAGTTTGTGTTCTACGTTTATGAAAGATCCACACTGTAACTTTCGGTGATAAAGTCCGCACTGAAATTCTATAGTAGACTGGTTTATCGATGATCGAGAACTATCTCTGCAGATGACCGCATATCTCTTCTTTATCCACATCCATAGCTATATGAACCCAAAACATATCCGCTCTTTTCTTTATATGACTGTTTGCCACTTCTACACTTTTTCAACCCGAGAAATCTGCAACTTATGTGTATATATAAGAGTGCGTTCACCTAATTTAGGCTGACCATACCTCTGACATGTAAGTCGACTTTTAGCTTAGATTTTAGGCCGACGTGAAGACTTGTATACTTCAGCGTTAAGGGTGACTTCATGAGGTCTGTTATCAGCTATTTTCTCACAAGGTCTTGGAGCACATTTTCGAACTAGACACTTCATAAACATGACTCGTGATTACATTTATAAACATAAGACAAACCCTACTAGACATCAAGAAGAAATCTAGAGACCTATAATAAATCTTGCCCATGAAGTAAGTACAACAAAATTACATTTTATTATTTTTGTCTTCTTCTTTACATAAATACATAGTCAACATGAAGACCGACCTAGTTACACTTTTCAACATAGCCGAGGACTTCCCTAAACGCCCAATTCTAAATCCGAAAGATTTCTGCACACTTAAGTTGAACTGTTAAATCAATAGGGAAATAAGATAACAAATAAAATTTTCAAGAGTTAGAGATACTTTCTAACTCAATCCAATTAATATTCTTATCCTAAATCCATTAATCTAAGCAAGATACCTGTGCAATAGATTACTCTACAAGAGCCATTGATCAACAATTCATTGAAATAATTACCAACAGAATATAAATAACAAGTTTACCTTAAAACGTTGAAGAAGAACACAACCATCAAAATAAAACCCCAAAGACTTCGTTTGTATTATTCCAAAAAGTATTATAGGAGAGCTTCACGAGCTAGTACACGATCAAGAGATGGGGTGAAAAAATCAGACTGACACTGACCTCTATAAGTAAAATCTCCAACGGCTAGTTCACTTGATCCTTGCTAAAGTAATCTCGACCGTCGAAAAAGATTTGATTATCTTTTAATTTTGTCCATCGAAATTATCATTTTTTGAGGAATTTCGAAATTTTCAATTAATATTTTTTTAATTAACTCAAAAATTGACTTTGACTTAACTACCAAGGCCCAAAGGTCCAAAATTTCTCAAAATCTTCAATATTTCCTTGGCCCAGGACTTTTAAATTTTTTTTTTTAGGGACCCACAAATTTTTCCTTTGAAAAATTTAATTTTACCTAGGACATAAAATCAATTAAATTTCTGGCTTAGGATTTTTAATTTAATTTAGCCAAAAAATTTAATTAATCGACTCATGAGGGGATTAATTATTTTCCCACCCTCTTTACATAAGATCAATACATTAAACCATGAGTGGAACACCTGTTCACAACAGACTCTCAATAAGCTACCCAATTCTGCGACTCAAAATATGATCTAGTGGACTTAACAATCTGTAATAAAATGATCTAGTCAATTAGTTAGGATCATTCCCAGATTACTTTACAAAGACTTGATAAAAAAGCACTAGGACTCACTTAGTATCTTGACAACAAAATCCACTCTAGCTTTGGGGTGAGGTTGGAGGGGAAAAACTCTGCCAATCATTTATGTTGAGAAACACAAATGAATCAGTGAGACGAAAAACCTCCTAGGATAGAAATTGTCACCAAAATACTAGGCTTACCTAGGTTGTTACATATATGACGGTTTTACAGAGATCATTTACCTTATAGACATGCAGAATGGGATTACATCATTTATAAAACTTGTCGACTGATGATGAAATCTGAATGGCGTGAACACACTGAACATAATAAATCCCATTTGCAAAAATGGGGGTGTACTGCTATGGGGTCGTTGACACAAAGTGGTCAACATTCCCAGTTATTCAAATCGGTAACAAATATTTCCTGATCAAATAGATCGGTAACAACAAATCCCTCCCAGTCAAACAACTTGGTAATAACAAGCATGTAACATGCTTCAAAACTCCGAGAGATTTACTTGTACAAATACAACCCCAATCAATAACAATCTTTCACATGCACATAAGTAAAAACAAACCTTCGAGGTCTTCAAACATCTTGATGTTTCTTCTCATCTTTTCATGGTAGGACTTGAACGAATCTTGACAGGAGATTCCTCAACCATACAAGTACCTTTCCTTCATGCAACAACATATTCTATAATCGGATCTTGCTTTCGTTCTTTCACCAGCACCTCAATAAACATTCTCTAATTTCTTCTTCAAGGTATCCATCATGACTATAATATGCCCTCCCTCTCAACTTGGTGACTTTTCTTTTATCCAAGCTCCCTCTTAACCTAGGGAGATCAACTTCTTTTCCATAACATCAGAGAATGGCTTCAAAATCATCTTAAGTACAACCAAATACATAGAAGCATGAAGTTAACTATATCAGAATCATACAATAATGGAAACATCAAATACCTAAACATAGTTAGGTTCATAATCAACAAGAGACACATACTTCTTTACTTTAACTTCTAGATCGGGTTTTGTTATAACCCCTAGATCACATTAGTAACTCAATCAAGATATCGGTCTCATTATATCGAGGGTTTCAATATTTCCTTCAGAGATACGACAGAGTTATTTTATGACATATTGCAAACTCTAGAAGCAATTCAAACAAGTACCATTCTATAATGCATCTAACAACTTTCAGAATTTATATGTTAGACTTCTACTAGGATTTAATGCAAACCCTAGATTTTATCTATGAGACACTAAGCCTCAACATTCATATCACAATCTTAGGTTTCAACAATATGATTAACTTTTTGCAAACCCTAGATATCATCATCACATTTGAAATATCATCATATCTTAGAATATCAAATGTCTACTAGGGTTTAGTTACAAACCCTAGAACTATGATCATCAACAATGTACATATCTAGGATTTCATGCACCTGTATATCACAACAACATATATTAGGCAAACCTAAGACACAAATATCAAGACATTAAAGTTAGACATATAACAAACTTGATCAGGCTAGGGTTTTGATCAGACACACAAACATACACCTATGGTTTCTTTCCTAGGAGCTTTACTCTAGATATCATAAGGGTTTTGCTCATAAACCCTAATTTATCAAAACCTATAAAGGTCTAGGATTACCAATATCACCATCCAACCCTAAAAGATTAGGGTTTCCATAACCATACCAAAACCTTAAACATGACATTACCATAAAATCCTATATATCAAAAGAAATTTTCCTGGACTTCACCAATAACCCTATGTGGATTAGGGTTTTTCACATAAACAACAACATACCCTTAAGTTAGGGTTTTATAGGGAACCTTTTTAGGGTTCCATAAGAATGATAAAAAATTTATCTAATGGTTAATCACCCTGACAAGAATATTTTTGATTCAAAGGAGCTAAACACAACAATGTTAGTAATGTAGAAAAAATTATTAAAAGGAATGAATATATCATGAAGAGAACAAAGCTTATGGTCTAAGTCATACCTTTGAGTTGTTTCTTGACAAATCTTGTAGGACATCAATTCCAATGCTTTGTCTTGTGAGGTCTTTTCTATAACCCTTGAGCAGATCAGCAAGCCTTCCTAAACAAGGAAAAATATAAAAGAAATGTAATTAGCATCTAATACAAAGGAGTAAGATAGAAAAGGGAAACCAAATATAAAAAGGTAATACGAGGAGTAAGATACTTATCTTTGGAAAATGGTGAGGGCTCCCTCTTAATCCAATCTCGAGGGATACCTATAACTTAACCAAAAAAATTCAAAAATGTTTTTCCAAATCATGTTTTACCTATAAATACTAGAAATCAAATTATGAATGAAAACAATTGAAACTTAGAGTAGAAGACTTAGTATTGTAATTCGCTTATTTCTGACTCTTCGGTCTTGTTCTTCTTTGGAGGTCCTTCTTCAACAACATTTGCTTGATCCCTGTTTCTCTTCTTATTCTTAGGATTGTCAGGACAATCACTTTTATAGTGACCCATTTTGTGACACTGGTAGCATTCTATCTTGGATAGGTCTACCTTCCTTCGTGGCCCTTTAGATTTCTTGAAGTTTCCTTTCTTGTGATGAGCAGAGTAGGCATCTGAAACTTTCTCTTCTTCATTCTCTTTGTCGGTTACTAATGAGATTCTCATTTCCTCTTGACCACATGAATTCCTTAATTCCTTAAATGAAGGAGTTTCTTTCCAACTGTTGATCCCTGAAGCAAAGGCACCCCAAGAGGGTGGTAGACTCAATAGTGCTGCGATCACAAGCTCCTTTTCAGGTACAATCTCATCTATGGCTTGAATATCATCTCTAATTCTAGCTATCCTTACAAACAAGGAAGCCACAATATCATCCTTTATCATTTTCATGGTCAGGACAATCACTTTTATAGTGACCTATTTTTTGACACTAGTAGCATTCTATCTTGGATAGGTCTACCTTCCTTCTTGGCCCTTTAGATTTCTTGAAGTTTCCTTTCTTGTGATGAGCGGAGTAGGCATCTGAAACTTTCTCTTCTTCATTCTCTTTGTTGGTTACTAATGAGATTCTCATTTCCTCTTGACTACATGCATTCCATAATTCATCAAAAGAAGGAGTTTCTTTCCAACTGTTGATCCTTGAAGCAAAGGCACCCCAAGAGGGTGGTAGACCCAATAGTGCTGCGATCACAAGCTCTTTTTCAGGTATAATCTCATCTATGGCTTGAATATCATCTCTAATTCTAGCTATCCTTACAAAGAAGGAAGCCACAATATCATCCTTTATCATTTTCATGGTCCTTAAGTTCATTTTTTAAGACTTGCAACTTGACCAAGATTCTTGATGGTGAATAATTTGATAAGGATTCATACATCTCTTGGGTAGAGTTAATGTTGGAAATGTATGGGATAAGATTATCCTTTATACCATCTACCATTAGGCTCATAGCCAATATTTCAGAGTCTCTAAAAGGTTTCTTCACTTTTCCTTTAACTAAATCCAAGACTTTATTCTTTTCAGGGATAAGATCTATCCTCTTCTTCCATGCCCTGTAATTGGATGCTCCTTCTAGCTTGTTCTCTCCCTTTATTGTGTTAGACATTGTTTTGGAAGATAGTAAGCTTCTTTCCTTATATGATCCCCTTTGATGACCCATTATTCAACTTCTTGAGACTCCTTATAGATCTTCTGGATGCCTTTTTCCTTCTTCTTCACCTTAGCTCTGATACCATGTTAGAAAATTAGAAAGGCAGAAAGGTTTTCTTATGATGATAATTACTTGTGAAGTTCTTATTTACTTATTAACCCTTTTGTGTTCATCAAGCAATTACCAAAACCATAACATTAAGATCAAAGACACCAGATGTAGGCGGACAACTAGGGCAAAACCTCTATCGAGGGGAAATTCGAGTAAACTCTTCTTTCAATAGTTTCACGATATAATCTAAGATTCCTTGACCTAGACACAAACATCCTCCAATCACCAAGTCAACCCTTCCTTCTTTTGCAGATGATAACCTTCCAACAACAACTTTGATCTAGAACTTTGATCTTGCAACAATAACTTTAACTTGACAATAACAACTGGCAGCAACAACTGAACTTCGACCTAGAAGCAACACTTCAATCTTGAAGGAACACTTCGATCTTGAAGTAGTACATCGACCTAGAAGCAACACTTCGATGCAGCAGTAACTTCGACCTTGATGCAACAACTTCGACCTAGCAGCAAAATTTTTGATCTTCCAGTAATAGCCCAATAAATTCACACGTGTGAGAGAGATGACCCATAGTTGCAATTTTGTACACTGCAACTACTTGTGCTACCCTCATGTAGGCCGACTTGAACAGGTAAGGGCCGACTTGGTGTGGAGGTGACAAATTACATATTTGACTCAAAAATAATTCTTTTTACATGATTCAAAAGCCCAAGAAGGGTCTTATTAAATGTATAATGACTCTAATGACTCAATATAAATCTTAGAAGTCCTCAATGGGGACTTTGACCTAAAACCGGTGTTTTAAAACTCGGACTCGGGTTCCAATTCAGCCGAGGGTCGGCTCCAACTCCGACTCCGACTCGGTATCGACTCGGTCGGTTCAGTTTCAATGACTCGGTTTTTGTAAAAAATACATTAAATATTATTTTTTTTTTGTAAAAAAACATAATTTTAAAGATTTTTATTCATGTTTCCAAACACAAAGCATTACAATATAGACAAAAGACAACATATGATCAAAGTAGGTTCATGAATATATCCATTATATCAAAATTGCACCCAATGCACTGTCCAATACATGATGATGAGATAGAGATCAAAACAAAAAACATAAACAAGGAGGTTCTAAATGGCCTCCACAACAAAACATGAATAATCACTACTGCTAGCAGCGAGACATCTGACAAGCCAATGTCCTCTTCCTCAAACTCTGAGTCTGAACCAAAGGGGGAAACTACTCGCTCCTCCTTTGAATCAACATCCTCAACTAGAACTATACCCTTGCCCTTACCCCCTTGAGATAGACGAGTTATGCGCCTCCGTCGTGGCTGACTAGAGGAAGTGCTTGTGCCTGCAACTAGAGGGCTTGGGACTGGGTCTGCTACTAGTGGATCTGTATTGAGCATGGCCTCTACTTGTGTATCGAAGTCAATCCCCACACCAATATCCTCATCAGAGTCAAACCCTGGTGGACAAGTCTCCACTACCCAATTTGATGTTGGATCAATATCCTCCAACACAATGGGATCTGAATCAGGTCTTTTGTTCAACAATTGGTTGCGTCTTAGTCGGAGGTTGTACTGGACATACACTAGATCATTTAACTATTTTTGCTCCAAACGGTTTCTCTTCTTTTTGTGAATCCTCTCAAAGACAGACCAATTGCGCTCACACCGAGAAGCACTGCAAGTTTGACTCAAAATGCGGATTGCAAACCTCTGCAATTCAGGACAATGGCTACCAAATGCCTCCCACCATTGTGCTGAAAAAAATGAGTTTCAGTTAGCTCAACAATTTATATCCAACTTTGAAATTGAAATTATAAACAATTATACAAAATAATAAAATATGAATTTGAAAATTGAAATTCTTTGTTTACCTGGCTCATCTGATTCCCTTGCAATCCTTGCAGGGTTCTTGCTAAAGGTATCTGTGGCTTGGCTGAACACAATGATCTGATTGTTTATCTTCAACTGCTCACTGTCTGTGGGGATCATGCGATCAATGCAGTCAATCAATCCATCTCTAATCTCCCCATTTAAAGCTCTTGCTTCCTGAGCTTTATAATGATACCTTGGGTTCATAAAATACCCAGCTGCATGTATAGGGCGATGGAGTTGATTGTTCCATCTCTGATCAATGATTGCCCAAATGGGCCCATACTTACCCACTCTGTTCTTGTATGCTGCCCTTATTTGCTTCTTTTCTTGATCCATAGCCTCATATATGAAGCCCATAGCCAATCTTTCCCCATCCACCAAGCGCAACACCTTAATGTTAATTTTGGACAACTAGGTCCAAACTCCATGTTGTGATGCTTAGATTAAGTGGCTAATATTTTTGTTGGATTCCTCTTTCGGAGAGTTGTAAAATCCATATAAAATATATCTTAATCCGATAAGTAGAACATTTATTTTGAATTTATTATTTATAATAAATTATATGTGTAGGGTCGGCTCTAAGGTTTTACACCCCCACCTCCCACAGATGTGTCACACACCCCAATGATGGACATAAATACAAAGTAAAGTTGGAGAGCATTTCACAACAACTCAACACACATCTCTTCTCTCATCCGATTTAGTACGAGCTCCTTGAGGACGATTTCAGCTCACACGTGTGAAGAAGAAGGACAACTGCATTTACAAGAAGAGAAGATCTAATTTCGCAGCCTAGGTTTTGAAGGAAAGGACTGCGTTGACTTTGGTCAATGCATGGTCCAAAAGGGCTGAATTTTGTTGGAGAATTCGATTTTGGGAGGCCGTACACATTGGCACAGAAATCGAGGTCAAAAGGTTGACCGAACTTGTTGCTGCGTTGACTTTTAGCTTGCTGCCCTGCGTTGACTTTTCTGGACAACGTTGACTTTTCTGGAGTTGACTTGGGTTGACTCGGTAGCTGATTTGAGGATCGTTGTGACACATTCTGGGTTGGTTGATCAAGGAGACTTTGCTGGTTGAAGCATCCTATTGACCGCCGTAATGCACCATCACATTTTTTCTGTTTCTGGTTTGTCTTCTATAAGATCCACTGATATGTTCTATCAACATTTTACTTAACCATTTGTGTGATTGCTGTAAATAAAAGTAAAGTTGCATCAAGCATAGAACATCTACAAAAATTTACATGGGATCAGAGCTGAGGTGAAGACAAGCCCTAACTTTAGCAATCACCATCGGAGGAAATGGGTTCCACAAGTTTTGAATTCAAGGAGAATGACAAGCTGACTGGAAGGGATGACTTCCATGCCTGGAAGATGATATTAGATCTCAAATTGGAAGACCATGATCTCTTTGATCATGTACTGGGTAAGATTCAAGAACCTCCATCCAATGCCACCGCTGCTGCTAAAAACAAGTATAAGAAGGGGGAGATCAAAGCAAAGCTGATGATCAGGGAATCCATACATAAAAGTCTGGTTGCCTACATATCTGAGCTAGGCACATCCAAGGAGATGTATGATAAATTGATCCTTATGTTTAAGGTAAACAATGTAAACCAAGTGCTATTCCTCAAGAATAAATTGAAGAATATGAAGAGGGGCCAGGATGAGTCTGTTCAAGCTTACTTTCCGAAATTGACCGAAACAAGGAACAATCTGCTGACTATTGGGGAGACAATAGCCGATCGTGAGATGGTTCTCACCGCACTTGGAGGACTCCCATATGAATGGCAAGTATTCACTACTACCATTCTCAATAATAATACCATTCCTAACTTTGACGAGCTTCTGTCTAGATGTATGCAAGAAGAAACAAGAATGAAGGAATTCGAAAATGACAGAAATGCTGCCTATGGTGCTTATTCTCGAAAGAAGAACTATGGTGGTCCTAAGGACAAAGGAAGAACAAGGACTCAAGAAAAGAAGGGTAAGTGTTTCACTTGCCATAGGCCTGGTCACTATGCTAGAGAATGTCCCTTCAAGAAGGATTCTCCCGATAGTGATGATAACCACAACAACCGGAGGAATGGGAATCGAAGAAACGACAGATCTAAAGGAAAGAGGAAGGCTCCCTCTGGTGGAAACAATCAACCTTCTAAAAGGTCTAGAAACTCTAGGTATGAGGAGTCTAATGCTGTTGATAAAAGAAATGAGTATATTCTTGTATCTGCTCTCTCTGCTACATCTCCGCCCGACACAATGGATGTCTGGCTGATAGATAGTGGTGCCTCAAGACACATCACTGGATTCAAGGAAGCACTCTCTGACATGGTTGAGAGGGATACTAATCTAGAAATTATCCTTGGAGATAATGCCACATACCCCGTGAAAGGGACAAGGACTGTGACCCTCCACTTGTCTCAAGGACAAGTCCTACATTTGCAAGATGTACTCTATGTACCAAAATTCAAGAAGAACCTTGTGTCTGTATCAGCCATGGAAGACAAAGGGTTCAATGTAACATTCTCTGATGGAAAGGTGCTCATGTGGAAGAAGAGCTTCAAGGAAGCTATCTCGATTGGTTTTAGAGTTGGCACACTCTACCAGGTTGGAGGGAGTCCGCTGGGAGCAATGACATGTGATACTATCCGTCAAACCGAACTATGGCACCGAAGGTTTGGACACCTTCATTACAAGGCCCTTCCCGAAGCAAGGAAGGTGGTGACAGGGATGCCCGACTTTGGAAATAATCATGAAGGTGTATGTAAGGGTTGTGCCGAAGGAAAGCATACAAGGGGACCTTTCCCCTCAAGTGTCACAAAGACATATGATATTTTGCACTTGGTCCATTCTGATCTATCTGGTATGCTGCCCTTGACATCCCTAGGAGGATGTTCCTACTACATGACATTCACTGATGACTTCTCCCGCAA
Source organism: Pinus albicaulis (assembly GCA_034641835.2). Classification (NCBI taxonomy): domain Eukaryota; kingdom Viridiplantae; phylum Streptophyta; class Pinopsida; order Pinales; family Pinaceae; genus Pinus; species Pinus albicaulis. Next base: position 1,093,355,220 of record CM076579.1, on the reverse strand, counting down.
AACCTGGATATACTTCTTGAAGAAGAAGGATGAGGCTTTCATGTGGTTCCGTACCTTCAAAGCCTTGGTGGAAAATATGACAGGAAAGAAGATCAAGATTTTGAGGACCAACAATGGCACTGAATATGAGTCAAATGAGTTCAAGGACTTTTGCAGAGAAGCTGGCATTAAGAGGGAGACTACTACTGCATATACTCCTGAGCAGAATGGTGTTGCTGAACGCAAGAATAGGACTATTGTGGAAGCTGCCCGTGCCATGCTATGTGACCAAGGTCTACCGAAGTTTCTGTGGGGAGAAGCTGCAAATACTACTGTGTATATTCAAAACCGATGCCCTCATTCCGCTCTGGACTCCAAAACTCCCGAAGAGGTTTTCACTGGTAAGAAACCTGATGTCTCACATTTTAGAATTTTTGGATGTCCTATTTATTTTCATGTGCCGAAAGAAAAGAGAAGTAAGCTGGATGATTCTGGGAAGAAAGGAATGTTTGAGGGCTACAGTGAGACTTCTAAGGCCTATAGAGTCTATGTACCTGGTCAAAGGGAAGTAGAGATATGCCATGATGTCACTTTTGACGAAGATGCTTCCCTGAAGAAAGTAGTAGATCTTCCAAGATCCGAAGAAAATCATGAAGAAAGGCCTGGAAATCAAGAAGAACCGCAGGATGAGACAATGCCTGATATTGAAGGACCAATGGACCCTATTGATCCATCTCCTTCACTGGGAAAGAGACCATCATGGCTTAGGGACACCCTCGAAGATGCTGAGGGTCATGCTGCCCCAAGGGGGACATTCCGAGAAAGCAAGAAGCCGTGTAGATACCAAGGGTATCTAGCTGCCATGAGTACTATTGTACAATCTGAACCTGGATCTTTTGAGGAAGCCGTAAAGCATCAAGTTTGGAAGGATGCTATGCACGAAGAATATGAGTCCATAATGAAGAATGATGTCTAGGATGTGGTCCCGAGACCGAAGGACAAATCAGTTGTCACCGCAAAATGGCTCTACAAGATCAAGCATGGATCTGATGGGAGTGCTGAAAAGTTCAAGGCAAGATTTGTTGCCCGTGGCTTCTCTCAAAAGGAAGGAATAGACTATGATGACATATTTGCACCTGTGGCACGATATACCACCATTCGATCAATCATAGCCCTTGCTGCTACGCAAGGATGGAGTCTTCATCAGATGGATGTCAAGACCGCTTTTTTGCATGGTGCAATAAAGGAAGAGGTGTATGTGGAACAACCTCTGGGATTTGAAGTTCAGGATCGAGACACTCATGTCTGCAGGTTGAAGAAAGCCCTCTATGGGTTAAAGCAAGCACCCAGAGCTTGGTACGAGAGGATGGATAGTTACTTGATGAAGCCGGGCTTCACTCGAAGTAATGCTGATCCGAACCTTTACTTCAAGGTTGTACAGGGGAAGCCTCTCATTCTAGTGCTATATGTGGATGACCTCTTCCTGACAGGTGCTGACCCTCTCATTCATCAATGTAAGAGGGAGCTCGTTGCTGAGTTCGAGATGAAGGACCTAGGACTGATGCACTACTTCCTAGGCCTGGAGATCTGGCAGAGACTTGGAGAGATTTTCCTTTCTCAAGGAAAATACATTGTGAAACTTCTAGAAAGATTTGGTATGGTGGACTGCAAGTCCGTGTCAACACCGATGGAACTCAACTTCAAGAAGTTGAGTGGCAGCGCTGCTGGGCCTATCTTGGCCAATCCTACTGAGTACCGTCAACTCATAGGAGCTTTGATGTTCTTAGTGAACACCCGACCAGATATATGTTTTGCAGTGAACACTTTGAGTCAACAGATGGTTGAGCCTCATCATTTTCACTGGGTTGGTGCCAGGAATCTTCTGAGATATCTTCGGAGCACGATAAACCATGGGCTGAGATACACTGCCGGGAGTGTGACACTCCGTGGATATACCGATGCCGATTGGGCTGGCAGTGTGGTGGATCGTAAGAGCACATCGGGATGCTGCTTCAATCTTGGTTCTGCTTCGATCTCATGGATGAGCAGGAAGCAGAAGTCGGTGGCTTTGAGCACCGCAGAGGCCGAATACATTGCTGCAAGTATGGCCTGTTGTGAAGCAATTTGGTTATGTAAGCTCTTTAGTGAGCTGTTTGGACATGCTAGATACCACTGTGATACTCTGTGATAACCAGAGTGGGATTCGTATGACTGAGAATCCTGTGTTCCACGACCGATCCAAGCATATTGATATCAGGTACCACTTTATCCGGGATATGGTACAGCGAGGCGCCGTAAGGCTCGATCATATAGGAACCGATGAGCAGGTCGCGGATATTCTCACTAAGCCCCTGGGGAAGGTCAAGTTCCTAACCTTCCGTGAGAGTCTTGGTATCGTGGAACGACCCTATGATGTGGGTCCTGTTGGACGATGAGCTCGGGGAGCTCTGGGGGGCTTTGGGGATAGCTTCTCGGAGCTATAAGCACTCATAATGCTTCTGCCCCACCGTTGTGATTATTGAGCTGGTTCGCCTCTCATTTATCTGTGCCCCGTATGCATCCTACCCATTGAGTTTAGGGCTCATGGGAAGTACCTCTCATTTGGCCAATGAGGTGGGAAAAGCTAGAGACTAGTAGCAAAGACTGATGGACGCATCAGAGATTTCCGTACTCTCTATCTAGGATGGCACGGTCCAACTACTTGATCTGGGATCAAGATTAGTGAGGTCTGGGACCTCTGCCTGACTTCGGGTCAGATGAACCAACTTCGGGTTGGTTAGAGACTCTTTGTGAGTCTGATAGAGGTTTCAAACCTCTGGGCTGAATATGTCAGCCGGGGGATGATGTCTTTATGGCCGACCCACTTCTGTTCTGAAATAAAGAGGCCAGCAAAGCAAGTTACGGTGGGATGACGCACGATGTTTGATTGCACTGATGGATGGAGTTCTCCCTAGTTGAAAAGGAATGTTAAATTTGGACAACTAGGTCCAAACTCCATGTTGTGATGCTCAGATTAAGTGGCTAATATTTTTGTTGGATTCCTCTTTCGGAGAGGTGTAAAATCCATATAAAATATATCTTAATCCGATGAGCAGAACATTTATTTTGAATTTATTATTTATAATAAATTATATGTGCTGGTCGGCCTTAAGGTTTTACACCCCCAGCAGATGTGTCACACACCCCAATGATGGATATAAATACAGGCAAAGTTGGAGAGCATTTCACAACAACTCAACACACATCTTCTTCTCTCATCTGATTTAGTACGAGCTCCTTGGAGGACAATTCCAGCCCACATGTGTGAAGAAGAAGGACGAATCTGTATGGCCAAGAGGAAGGACGAATTTCTGCAGCTAGGGTTTTGAAGGAAGTTTGACCAGCGTTGACTTTGGTCAACGCATGGTCCAAAAGGGCTGAATTTTGTTGGAGAATTCGATTTGGAGGCCGTACACATTGGCACAGAAATCGAGGTCAAAAGGTTGACCGAACTTGTTGTTGCGTTGACTTTTAGCTTGCTGCCCTGCGTTGACTTTTCTGGACAGCGTTGACTTTTTTGGAGTTGACTTGGGTTGAATCGGTAGCTGATTTGAGGATTGTTGTGACACATTCTGGGTTGGCTGATCAAGGAGACTTTGCTGGTTGAAGCATCCTGTTGACCGCCGTAACGCACCATCACATTTTTTCTGTTTCTGGTTTGTCTTCTATAAGATCCACTTATATGTTCTATGAGCATTTTACTTAACTATTTGTGTGATTGCTGTAAGAAAAGTAAAGTTGCTTCAAGCATAGAACATCTACAAAAATTTACACTTAACCAGTGGCTTAGCAAGTTTCACAATCTCTGCTACCTTTTTCCAAAATATTTCTTCATTGAATTTCCTTTTCACATGTTTGCCATCCTGTTTGCGAGCCCATTGACATTCATTCCATTCATCACTAGAAAACAACTTTTGCAAGTTTCTATGTTGGGCAAGCATAGATTGCAATGTCAAAAAATGTGTTGCAAATCTAGTGATGGCAGGCCTAATAATTTCCTTGCCCCCTGTGTTTTTCCTCATCCGATTTAGAATCCATGAGTGATTGTAAATATATTTTGTGATGCTTTTGGCATCCTCTATAGTGTTCTTGATCTAGTGTATTTTGCCTGTTAGGTCTCTGTAATTTATTAGCAAGATTGGGAGAGTCCAATCACAGAGTTAACATCATTTCAACCAAACTTTGGGATTCTAGGATCTAGCCCTCCTGAATCCGGAGAGGGATCTCTCCAATATGTGCAAAGATGGATATTGTCTTTGAAAAGCTTAAGGTAATGATATTAGGCTAGTTATGAAGGCCAAAGGTTTTGTTTTGTTTTGGATGGTTGAGCATGAAATGTTACTTGAGGGGAAAGTCCTAAGTGCAAAGTTTCAAAAGTGAGAAGTTGCAAGCAAATAGAACAGTTTTGGCAGATAGATAGATATAACGCTAGTTTTTAGTCCATTGGGCTATGGAGTCATATCTGGGCTTTAATTGAACAACAACATCAAGTGTGATCCAAGGGGAAAGTTATCTACACCACAAGATTATTGAGATTAAAATGATGAAATGGAAACATTAAAATGTTGGAGGGGTGGAAACTGATAATAATTTCTCAGAGGATTTATAGTCAGTCCAAACAAGAAAAGCCTCTTAAGTAACTATTTTAAAACCAACCAAGGACAGGGCTAACCATAGAATTCTTGGGCAAGTTCTTATTAAAGCAGCTTAATTGAAAAACAATCCAGTAATCCACATAATTACCTTCAGAAAGTATGAAAACACATAAGAAAAACAGAGTGTAACTTAAGATCGGATAAAGTACTTTTAAACCTAGTCTGCTTTCAGTCAACACCAAGGGAAACTTTCAGAATCTGCCTTTGGAGAAAAGAATCTAGGAATCAGGGCAAACCATATCTTCTCTAGTCTAACTTTAATAGCAAATAATGGAAATCACATTCAAGAACAATGTTTATGTAAACAGAAGGATGAGGGAAGGCCAAAATTCCTAACTGTTCAAACAATATCGAATCATTCTTAAATAAACAAACTTGATGAAAACATTAAGATAAAGATTTCTCAGCCAGAGAAGGTTACTGATATACAGTAGATCCTAACCCTGTTTAAACTGTTATTTACAAAGGAATATGAACAATATGGCATACATAGAAGGAAAGCAATAACAAAGAGAGATGCACTTCACCAATGACATAGACCAGGATCCCAATAAACAACTTTTATATTGATGTCAAACCGGTTACAGTCTTCAAGTCCAATGTTTCAGTTCAACAATCATCTTCACTATTCAGCCTAACTAATCTATCACAAGCAGAGCTCCAAGGGCCAGTGAACACTATTTACAATCAGGAGTTTAGGCTCAAATGTATTTCAAAGCTCTGTAAGCAACTCAACCAACAATTTATCATCTTCTTCTGAGGTATTTATAGAAGAATGAGGAGGTGATCTGAGAAAAGATCTCTCAGGATAATTAATACAGGTTCAAGACTTCGTGGCCTTTTGAGGGGCTCGATGAAGAAGTTCACAGGTGGAACACTGTATTAACTGTTTTACATTTATGAATTAAGCTCAGCAGGAGCTTTATTTTACTTTGAGGCTCTGTACGCTGTGTGGAGTAATTTCTTGGCTGCGCTGGAGGCGAATATCAGATTTTCTTCAATAACTTCGGCCTCTTTTTGAATGCTTTGAGGCAACAGGTGGCTCGGTGGTAGCTGAGGAATCAATTTGCCTCAGATGTGGCGGTGGAGGCTTTCTGTCTGATAAAACACTTTAAGTTTTCCTTTAATCTGTGTTTTAGATTGGGGATTAGGCTTTTGATAACTGTCTTAGCCGTAATCCCCATAAAAACTGTCTTCAATCTTCATCTGTTGTGCTTTATTCTCAAAACTGATACTCTTTAACTGTGTTTGATTTAAAACAGTGTCTTGTCGATGTGCAGACCCGCACTGGGCTTTACGACATCAATACTCATAGAGTACTGACGAAACATGGAATAGAGCCCCGTGAATGGCTTCTTTAAGATAGCTCGAAGGCACAGGAAACGTCTTTCCCATCCCTCGGCTTTCCTTCATTCTATAATGGGAAACCATAAAAACACCTGCAAAACACAAAAACAGTTAAGAAATCCTGCGGAAATAGGTTTAAACTGCTTCGGATGGTGGGGGAGGAGCGTAGCCGTCGGATGAAGGCAACCAACGGTGGAGATCTGCATAGAAAGGTAAAAAGGATAGTGGGAGAAGGATAAGGAGGAGCAGTTTTGGACCGTCCGACCTGGACACGTGGACGGTCCAGATCTAATCGGAGGGTCTCAATCGGGGGTGGCAGAAAAGGGGATGCGATTGAATTTCCAGTGCGATTAAGCGCTGGCCGTTGATCTGCAGATCAGATCGACGGCGGAAAACGAATCGGCGGGTTTTGAAATGGCGGTAAGACTTGCGATCGGAGGGAATAAGGACCGTTGGATAGGAGGGAAATGGACGGCCCAGATTTAATCGGAGGATCGCAATCGGGGAGGTCACAAAACAACATGCGATTGAAACTTTGCGATTGAGCCCTTTGCGATTGAGCGCTGGCCGTTGATCCGAAGACCAGATCGACGGCAGGGAATGAATCGGAGGTAATCGCAAGGGGGTGAAACATTGCGATGCGATTTTGCGCGGACTGTTGGATCAAGGATTAGATCAACGGTCGGGATTGAATCGGGGATCGGCAATCGGGGGAGCGACAAAAAATGCATGCGATTGAAAGTTTGCGATGCGATTGAGCGCAGGCCGTTGGATCAAAGGACTAGATCAACGGTGGAGAATGGAATCGGGGAGAAACCCTTGTATTTTATATAAAACCCGAACTTTTGAAATAAACAAAGGTTTTTATGGATCGGGGTGGAAAAACATATATAGAAAGCGGACAGGCGCCCGACTGCGGGGCCTTCGGATATATGAAAATTGATGGGCCCGGGGCTTTATATATAATGAGGGCCTAATCGCAATCGAAACTGCGGGCCTGGTCTTTCCGATCAACCCATTGAAATTTCCCCGATCGCGATTGCGCGATCGGCCTTTTTGATCTAACCATTTTATTTTTAACATGTGACTTTGGCTCATTACATCAAAACTTTGGAAAAGAGGGTTTTTGTAATTAACAAAGGAAAAAGGGTCGGAAATAAAATATTCACAAGGTTTAAGCGCCGGGGGCGGGCTCAGGGTTATATGAAAATAATAAGATCGGGGGTCTTAAGCAGCAAGGCTAATCGCAATCGGAACTTTTGGAGTATGGCAAAGACTTGCGTCTTTGATTCTTTCCGATGCGATTAGCACCTTATCGTATTAGCAAGTGGTTCCAGATCCAAAGCGTATGGTGGGGAAGTGGTTTAGGGCTTAGCTCAAGGGGCTTAGGTCTATAGCAATGAAACTTTGATTTTTTATGAGAATTTTCAAGGATTTTAATGGATTTGGGGGTTCCAAAATAGTTAAAAAGTGAGTTTTTAACTATGAAAGGGGAAATTTTCATAAATGGAAAGAAGAGGACTTATGAAAACAAGGTAGTTTTGATGTAGAAAAAAGGGAAGTAGATGAAAGGTTTTGAGAAGAGGAGAAATGACGATCTTTCAGCAGTCTTTCAGTTGGAATCAACATAAATTCCTGAGTATAAAAATGGGACAGCAAATGAGGATTTTGGACAAAGGCATGAGGCCTACAAGGAGTCTTCAAGAGCCAACAATTTTTAGTGATAAAATTTGTTCCTTGGAGGCTCAAAAAGATCTTAGCCACCTTTTGGTATAACAAAATATTATAAGTGGCTAACATTGCCAATATCCTCAAGCATGAGGTCTATGCAATGTGCAGCACATGGGGTCCAAAAGATGGTTGGGTGCTTTTCTTCTAACAATTTACCAGCAAGAACATAGTTAGAGGCATTGTCTGTGATGATTTGAACAACATTTACCACCCCCACCTCTTCAACAACCTCATCCAAAAGATGAAACAACAAATGTGCATCTTTCACCCTATCAGATGCATCAACTGATTTTAGAAACATGGTTCCCCATGGGAAAAAGACAAGAAAGTTTATGATGGTACGGTTCCTCTGATCAGTCCATCCATCTGACATGATGGTACATCCTGTATGTGCCCATGAGTTTTTGAACTCTTTCAAATAATCATCAATGGACATAATCTATTTTTGCAAAAGAGATCCTCTTAACTCATGCATAGTAGGGCCTTTGAAGCCCTTTCCAGCAACATATATGGCATCAAAAATAGGTTCATAATATGGTGATTGAGTAGCATTGAAGGGAATATCAGCATCATACCACCATCTAGCAATGTAATCACAAGCAACATCTCTCAATTCTTTTTTCCAATGAGCATCTAAAATGGGCTGCACTTGACCTCTACTTGGAGGACTAGGACCATGTGCAGTTGCACTATCAAAGGGAGAAGAGGGCACAATTTTTTTTTTGATAGTACCCTTATTTCTCATTGCACCCTTACCCTTTTCGAAAATAGACTCCATAGAGGGAGGCACATAGCGAAAGGGGTTTGATGCATTAGTGCAAGGGATAGATGAAGAACCCTCATAATCAAAATTTGGGTTTGCAGCCATCATATGTTGTAGATTTCTCTTCCTCCCAATTTCAGTCTGTATTTCTTTTTGCCTAATTTTGTTTTCCTCAAACTTCTGAATTTGCTCTTTCAACTCCTTCCTAATTTCCCCAATGTTTTGTGCTTCACATGGAGTAATTTGGCCTCTAAAACTAGCCAAATGTAGTTTCAATCTATGAATGTCCCCTCCACCCCCCTTAATTTTTTTTAACAAAATTTGCAATACATTTGATCATCAACCATTTCAGCATATGCCCAAGCAGCATCTTTCCCTCTAGGGGCCATTTTGGATTGAGTTTTTGACCTAGAAAGAAAAGGTTTAAATCTGAAAATGAAAACAAAAAAATACTATTCATTCTATGTTCATTTCTTTCACCAAATAGAAAAAACTATGTTTACCATTTTCAGATTTGCAAAATAAATAAAACAAGCAAAGACAGATTTTAGAAGAGAAAAAATAAATACCTCTAGCCTCTAGCCTCCTCAATGCAGCTCCAACAAACCAACTTCTCAATGCTGCTCCAAAGCTTGCCCAATAAGACTCCTCAAAGCTGCTCCAAAGCTTGCCCAAAAGACTCCTCAAAGCTGCCCCAAAACCAACTCTACAACTCTTCACAAAATCCTCACAAATGCTCAAGCAAATTCAATGAGATAGATGTGAGGTATTGAGAGGGGTTGGGTAGGTTAAATAGGATGGGGAGGGGTTAGATAAGGTAAAAAAAACCTAACAACAGAATTAAAACGAAATTGAAGTCCGTTTTTTTGGATTTTTGGGGGCCCGCAGCCGGCTGGGAGTTGTTCGGCTGAGCTAGCTCGAGCTTGGCCGAGCCGGCTGAGTCGATGTATGACTCGGCCGGCTCGGTCACAAACCGGCCACCGGACCGGTTTAACTGCCGAGTCTGTACGACTTGGCCGGCTCGGTCACAAACCGGCCACCGGACCGGTTTAACCGCCGAGTCAGACCGGCCATCCCTTTGGCTTGGTCAACTCGGCCGGTTCCGAATCTGGATGGCTGGCTTTTAAAACTATGCCTAAAACATGACGACCCAAGCATGGAACCCATGCTTTAATAAATCATAATAATAATAATAAAAATTTGTTTTTCTCTCTTTTGATAAATACATTTCATTATGGCTCAAATACAATTATGAAGACCAAACCTTGTTACATTCTTCAACATTGGCCCTGGATGATTGCCTACATCTTGTGTCCTATTGTTTTTATGCTTTGGTAGCTGTTTGATGATAGAAAACACTAATCGTAATAAAGGAAAGAAGAAGTAAAACAAGAAAAGTAAAAATACATCACAAACAGTTATCGAAGAAAAGAGAAATCACCTACACTTGCTGCCCCTAGATTTCTCAACAGCCTTTACTGGCCTCCATAGTTTAAACTCATCAAGCTTAAAGTAAGTGCCAATTCATCTCCATATTAGCAGCAACAGATGGCTGGTGTACAAGGTTTTCTTCAACCCCAGACAGCCCAATTGAAAATTTGAACAGTTAAACGAGGTATGAAAGGGGAGGAGTATTTTTGTAAGGCAGACTAGGGCTTAGGTGGTTCATGTTTTTTAAGTTTCTTTTTTTTTTCTCAAACTTTTATGTGGTTTCAAGCCTGGGACCTGCTGGCAGGCTGATGTGTCTGTCATGTCTAATAAACATAGACTTGGCTGAGATTCATTGTGAAACTTGTCTGAGCCAGAGTGTGGCTTGGCCAAGCCAGAGTGAGTGTCTCTCTAATCTGAAAATGGAAAACATCTCACCTGGTTAAAGTGAAACGAGTACAGCAGGACTGTATGACAAGGATACCTTTGGTAGTCCAAAAGAGTTGTCGATGTACGTGATTATTTCTACCATGTGTGTTCAGGCAGTCTGGAAACATATGCCTTTTAAAAGCTGTTCTACAATTTGAATAACGAATCTTAATACCCTTTCTTCATTTCATATAGTTTCAAGTTTACATAAATATATTATGGATATAGAGATTCACCACTTTATTTTGTATGTCGAAGGTGGACATTATTGCTGTCTTATGTATAGAAACTTATTTTTTGTAGTTCGAGAAGTTTTACACTTAAAAGTAAATAGAGCTAAATGCACAGTTTACATCTTGGCAGGGGGTTTGGATATTCCAATTCAGAGGCCTTTGATCCAGCGTGATTGGAGATTTAATCATTATCAATTTGATGGTCTAAAAGATCCTCTAAGCTGCACTATGAGATTTGTCTTTGCTGTTTTCTTCTGGAAGAGAGGAGGGAACAGAAAATTAAAAAAGAGTTCTACAGAAGGTTATTTGGACCACAATTATTCTTCTTTAACCACGAAGGATAGGTTTATACCTTCCGTTGGCGCTGAAGTCAATGAAGAAAATCTGCAGCCTGCAGCAGTCTAATGGTTTGTATCAGACTTTGTTTATGGGCTTGATGGAGGTGTCAAAGTTTCTGCTCCCTAAAGTATGCAAAATTTCAGCCCATTGGTTCGATGAGAATTGCAAGTCACCTACTCGTGGCTAACCTGCTGTGGGACTGCCAGACGAAATTCAATTGATCAGACACACGAAACAAGGCTCTTTGCTGTATTTTTATATGTTCTATTCTATCGATATAGAAAACCATGATTCTAAAATGTACGCTTTTTCTTTGATGTAGATTTTTCTATTCATGAATAGTCATGCCTACATTTTATTAGCTTTATAATGTTGGAAATTTTAGTTTTTTAAATGTTTGGTCGTTATCACTTGCTAGTTTGTAATGATTGTAGAAAGGCATAATTTCTGAACTTCAATATGCTTATAATAGTTTGTGGCTGCAAGTTAAATTTCCATCGAAAGTGGGAGGGAAGTATCTGAAAGTATGAGTTATCTCAAATCTCAAGTTCTTTTTATTTGTGTTTCATATTTCATGTTTACCATTTTTCCCTGCATCGTTTTGAAATTGTGGGAAATAAATCAATTTGTATTCCACGTTAAATCAATATTGGCTTACAGGATCAGATGGTAGAAAAATACCATCTTCTGGGATCAGATGAACACCAAATTGTGCATGGAAATTCTGTTTACAGAAAACAGGACCTAGGTAATTCCGGGTATGTAACAGCTCTGGGAAGTATAAAGTGCAATATAAACTTCATATAAGGAATGTGAGCAACAGTATTCTTAATATCAGAATCATTACATAATTTGCATCAGTTTTTGGATTCATTCACTCTCTGTTTTATTTCAGTAAGCTTTTTGTTGTCCTAGTTTTGTATTGACATAAGGAATAACAATGACCTTATGACTAATTCTTTTCCTAGTATGCAATGGTATCTTTAAGTTACCTGAAAGCAAATCACGTTCATCATGACGTTTTCAATTATATAAAATAAATTTATGTACAAGTCGTTTGGAGGGTTATGCCCATTTTAAAATGATCATGTGCAAAAAATGTGCTACACTAGAAAACACTTGGATCTCTCACATAAGTAAACTTTCACCTGTGTCCAGCATTAAGCTTTGAGTCCTTATCAGCCTCTAAGAACGACAACCCTTCCTAGATCACCAAATAAAACATTGTAGCAACAAGTGACACATAGATTTCCTTGAATTGGATCACATGAAGCAACAATTTCTCTAAGATGTCAACAAGAGTCAGGGTAAGCAGGGTAAGTAGGTTCATCACACCTCTATATCTTCTAGAGACTTAGTGAGTTGCTAGTTGACAATTGATGAGGTGAGGCTGCAGAGTGGTTGTCTAGGCATTCGATTGGTCACTTGCATCAACTAGGTGGTGCACTAGTGTGCAAATCAAGGCAAATTTGAAGGAGTTCATTGTATCACTTGGACAATTAAAGTGGACCATGTCTTCCTTGCTTCAAAGGAGTAGTTACACTTCGGTAATATATAGAGGTAGTCTTATAGATCGATATATCATGGAAGTTTTTTGGTTCCGTGAGTTTCCTATTGTATGTTCAATGTTGAACTATGCTTGTGCTTGACTGCTATAATAGTGTCTCGACTCTATACACCAACTCTTCCTGGAATGGATAGCTCCTTGTCTATCTAATTTCGTGATTCTGTGACATGGTATCATAGTTATTGGTTCATGACCTAGCTTGTGGTTGACAAGACATTTTGAGCTTGTTGGTTGTATGCACTCTTGAAGAGTCAAATCTTTCTAGTAGATTGACTTGAAGATTGTATCAACATTTAGGCCTATATATTAAGATCATGAGTTCCAAGCAAGATTTTGTGGTCCTGAATGGCCATAGTTATAATATATGGGCATAAAAAATGGAAGTATTATTAAAGAGTCGAGCACTCTAGTAGTGCACAAAGAGTGTGGTTCTAGATCCAAAGGATGACTAGCAGTGGTTTGTCATTGATGAGATGGACGATTATGTAGGAGTTAATATGACCTATATCTCCAGGGAAATTCACCTTTATACAAGTGGGATTTGTTGAGAAATCTAGGGTATTAGCATTAGATGATTTCTCTTTTATTATTGATCGCTTGTGAATGGTTTTTACTTCTTTAGATTAGGATCTTCTTTTTGTTAGATTAATAGTGTTCTTCTTCATCAAACAATAACCAATGCGTGAACATCAATAGACAAGAGACACAACATGTAGGCTATGAGCCAGGGCCAAAACCTCTCACTCTTTGAGAGGAAAACCCACACAAATTCTTCTTATAGAGATTCCAATTAACGAATTACAAGACCATGACCCTTGACCTATTAGCCACTTGTAAATTTTCGTAGATGTTCTATGCTTGATGCAACTTTACTTTTATACCTGATATCAAACAACAATCACATAAACAAGAAAGTAAAATGTTGATAGAACATACCAATAGATCGACAGAAGACAAGCCAAAAATACACTTAACTTGATTAGAAAAATATGTGTTGTGGTGCGTTACGACGGTCAACCAGATGCTTCAACCAACAAAGTCTCTACACGGTTAGCCAACTAGAATGTGTCACACAATCCTCTCGGACAACTCTACAATGGTCAACCCAAAGTCAACAAAAGTCAATGCTATCTAGTCAATGGTCAATGCAAAAACAACAGCAGCAAAAGTCAACGCAGTCAGGTCAAAGTCAACGTTCAACCTCTATTTTTGTGCCAAAAAATACGGATTGTAGAAATCGAAATTTATGGAGAGTTTGAGGTCAAGTTGACCATGCGTTGACCAAAGTCAACGCTTGTCAAATCTGCGCTGAAACCCTAGGTCAAAACCAGAAAATTTTTGTTGCAATTTGCCACGTGTGAGAGAAGAAGAGCCTCCAAGATGATGATTAAACCAATGAGATGGTGAGAGAGAATGTGTGATGAGTGATGGTGAAAATCACCTCCAACCTTGACCTATATATATCCATCAGTGAGGGTGTGACACATCTGTTGGGGCTTCAAGCCTACATTACAATTATGGCTGACCTTGCACATAAGTGGAATTAGTTAAAAATAAATGTTCTGCTCATCAGATCAAGATGATCTTTAGATCGATCTTGCACCTCTCAGAAAGAGGAATCTAATAAAAATATAGGGATCTTCATCTGAGCATCACAACATGGAGTTTGGACCTAGTTGTCCAAAATTAACACTCCCTCTCAACTAGGGAGAACTCCATCCACCTGTGCCATCCAAACATTGTGCGTCATCCCGCCGTAACTTGCTTTGCTAGCTTCTTTATTTCAGAACAAAAAAAAAGGTGAGTCACAAAGACATCACTCTCAGTTGACAGAATTAGCTCAGAGGTCCGAAACCTCTATAGGACTCAAAGGAGTCACATACCAACCCGAAGATGATTTCCTGACCCGAAGTCAGTTGGAGGTCCGAAACCTCACTAGAATTGATCCCAGATCAAGTGGTTGGACACGTGCCATTGTAGACATAAAGAGTACAACAATTTTCGATGCGTCCATCAGTCTTTGCTACTAGTCTCTAGCTTTTCCCACCTCATTGGCCAAATGAGAGGTACTTCCCATGAGTATGGGACTCAATGGGTAGGATGCATACGGGGCACAGATCAAAGAGATGTGAACCAACTCAATATCATAATGGTGGGGCAGAAGCACACCAACGAGTTTCAGAAAGCCTAGCCCTATGGTTGCTTATGGCTCCAAGAAGCTATCCCCAAAGCCCCCTGGATCTCCCAGAGCTCATCTTCCAGCAGGACACTCAGAATAGGGTCGTTCCACGATACCAAGATTCTCACGGAAGGTTAGGAACTTGAACTTGCCCAAGGGCTTTGTGAGAATATTCGCGACCTTCTCATCAGTCCCTATATGATCGAGCCTTACGATGCCTCGCTGTACCATATCCTGAATAAAGTGGTACTTGATATCAATATGCTTGGATCAATCGTGGAACACGGGATTCTCGGACAACTGAATCCCACTCTAGTTATCACAAAGGATAATGGTGGTATCTAACACATGCCCGAAAAACTCACTGAAGAGCTTTCGCAACCAAACTGCTTCACAACAAGACATACTCGCTTGAATGTGTTCGGCCTCAGCGATGCTCAAAGCCACCAACTTCTGCTTCCTGCTCATCCAAGATATTGAAGCAGACCCAAGTGTGAAGTGTTGAGATTTTGTGTATTTGGGGTAGCATCAGTTGTGCTCTAGCTCCCAAATTTTGTGGAGGGACTAGAGTACACTTGATCTACAAGACCCATAAATGGATTTGAGAAATTTCAAGTTGTGTTGAAGTTATTCAAATAATTAATTATTTTCAATGGATTTCCTAAGTCTAACTTAGGAAATTAAAATAATTAAAGTGAATTAATTAACACATGTGCTGAAATTGTCTTAATCACATGGATCAAGCGGTCTTTTAATCGTAGCCGTCGATGGATGATTTAATTTTGGCCGTTGAAGGGTTCAATGAAAAAGTATATGAGAAAGGCTTGGGGGTCAGTTGAAGACACACAATTTCTGTAGAACTGAGGAATAGATCTAGAATTCTAGGGCGGGTTTGCTAAGAATTTCCAGTGGAATTTCTTGCGGTGAGGGGTAGTATTTGCTGAGGGAATGATCTGATTCCAAGAGCCAAGAGACAACAAGAGGCAAGAGGAGCAGCTCAATGACAATGCATAGAAGCAAGGCAGCAGCTACGTAGGTGCTATGCAGGACAACACAGAGGCACTGGGAGGCTTCAGAAATCACGCGGAGGGTCTTCTAGGGCCTGCGTGAGGCTGTGAAACCCTTTCAGGGGTGACGCAGTCCCTTCTGGTGCAGCGCATGGCATTTGAGGCTAGCAGGGATGATGCTGAGGCTTCAGGGGCAGCACTGAGGGTTTCTAGGGTCAGATCTGGGCCAAGTCCTGTAAATCCCGTTTGAGGGCGTGGATCAGTCAGATATTTGGCACTAGATCTTCAGGATAGCTGCAGATTTTTTATCTTTTATTCTATGTTGGGTTTTCCAGGGTTGGAACTGAGATTTGTTGTACTCATAACTACTTAATAATAAAACCCTCATATTTGCTGAACCGGTTTTCCCGCTTTGGGTTTTTCCGGGGACTTATGTCCAAAAATCCATGTGTCACTTTGTTGCATGAGTGAATTATTCAGTAAATGATATGCATGTGTAGGCTATAGTTGTGTTTATTTTTGATATTTTCTGAATCTAATTTCTAAAAATAACTTGTATAAATTAAATCAAGGAGGAGGAAATAAACCAATACACTATAGTAGAATTTTCACATGGTATCAAGAGCGATAGTAGATCAGGTTAAATCTCCAGCAAATCGGCTGAAGAAATATTTTTCTACAGGGTGGCAGAAGAAGCAGCAGATCCGGAAAGGGCATCTTGACAGCAGGAGGACATAGATCTAGAGGGAGACAATGCTGAAGCTGCAGAAGGCCTCTAGGCTTATGCATGCCCTTCCCAGGGCAGCGTAAGGACTGCGTCACCCAGTGTGGGGTTACGCAGTCCACTTCTGAGTAGCGCTGGGACTGCGCTGTGCCAGCCAGGAAGACGCTATCCAGTCACTTCTCTTGTTTCGGAAGAATTTTTGCCAAGATCCGGAAGCAGTGCTTTAGATCTTCAGCAGTGCTGGTGGGGTAGAGATTTTGCAGGTGCAGAATTGTGCCTAACTAAGGCAACAAAGGTGGGAGGAAGACAATTATTCAGCAGATCTGAACCAAAAAGATCTGAGATTCGTTCGGGAGGATCAAAGAATACTATTTGCTTGAGTTTTTGGTAGAAGATTTCCAGGAGGGAAGTCAGTTTGCAGAAAGAAGCAGTTAGTAGAGGGTTTCTAGTCACTAAGAAACCCAGATCCTTAGGGAGAAGTACTATTTTCTTCATATTTGAGCAAAGATGGCTCGATATGGACTGAGGGATCAAGACAGATTGGATGGCATGTCCAACTATGTCATCTGGAAGGCCAGAATACTCTTAGTTCTGGATGAGTATGGTCTCAAAGATCATGCAGAGCAGACACTTGCTGTATCAACTGATGCAGATCCACTCAAGAAGTATGAAGAAAATCAAGCATGGACAAAGCGGTTGATCATAGATGGAGTCAAGGACCACGTGATTCTGCATATTGCTGGTAAGAATACAACAAATGCTATGTGGAAGGCTTTGGAGGTGATGTACCAAGGAGGCTCTGTGCAAAGAAGAATGCTTCTTGAGAATCAGACGTGGATGTTCCAAATGATGAAGGGCAAAGAGAGAGATCCATTTCTCTTCAGACTCCAAGCTATCCGTGACTAGCTGATTAGCATGGGTGCTGCTCCAGACGAAGGGCTCCTAGTGAGGACAACTCTGAATGCTGCCTCTGAAGAATGGGAAACGTTTGTCGAGAGCATTCTGGGAAGGGTAGCGTTACCATCTTGAGTAGATATGTGGGCTATTCTCTGCCAAGAGGAGATCAGGAGGATCACCAAGAAGTCTTTCGTTGGAGGAAGCAGATAAGCTAGAGTGAAGAAGGAAGAGGAGGAGGATGCAACCCTTGCATCAAAAGAAAAGAAGCAAGGGAAGAAGAAGAAGAAGAAGGACCTCTCTAAGGTCTGGTGCCTTGTCTGTGGTGATCTTGGTCATTTCGCCAGCAGTTGTCCTAAGAAGAAGGACAAAGGAGCTTATGATTCCAAGGCTGCAGCAACAAATGAAGATGGCTTTGATGATGATGCAACCATGAGTGCTCATGTACCTCGAGAGAAGAGGTGGGGTGACATGGATATATAGAGTATCCATAGACGGGTGGCGAGATCCTTGAGTCAACCCTACTCTTGGATCACATACGAGCTACGGGAGCCTTAAGACGGTAGCGAGATGAGTCGGGAGATGGTTGCAGATGGCCACATTGAAGCGGAAGAGGGAGCTGTAGAGCTGAAGAGGGAGCAGCAGTATACACAGGCAACAACAACGTGGAGGCAGCAGCGCAGAGAGAGGCTGATGAGATTTCTATAGCGCAGAGAAGTTGGGCTCACGCAGTACAGTGTTGCAACATGACAGTGTCTCCAATGGGACAATGTGATTCAACATTCATGAGGCTTCAGTGGTGGAGGGCAACCTGACTTGTCTGTCAAACAGTTGGGCAAAGTTATTCAGTTGCTTAGTTCTTGGCAACTAAGTTGTAGTGCAACAGTTAGTAGTGGCAGTACTATGGGAAGCATGATGCAACAATTTGAGAGGGAGCTGCAGCACAGATGTGGCAGTGTTAGTGGCAGTGGCATGGGCAACAATACAGAGAGCAGCAGTGTAGTGGATAGAGGGCAGCAAGCCAAGCATCAACAACACAAACCAAGTACTCAAGATCTTTTAATGCATGGTGTGAACACTTTTGATGCTAAGAGGGAGTGTTGAGATTTTGTGTATTTGGGGTAGCATCAGTGGTGCTCTAGCTCCCAAATTTTGTGGAGGGACTAGAGTACACTTGATCTACAAGACCCATAAATGGATTTGAGAAATTTCAAGTTGTGTTGAAGTTATTCAAATAATTAAATATTTTTAATGGATTTCCTAAGTCTAACTTAGGAAAATAAAATAATTAAAATGAATTAATTAACAAGTGCTGAAATTGTCTTAAGTCACATGGATCAAGCAGTCTTTTAATATCAGTCGTTGATGGATGATTTAATCTCGGCCGTTGAAGGGTTCAATGAAAATTTATAAGAGGCTTGAGAGTGAGTTGAAGACAAAGAATTTCTGTAGAATTGAGGAATAGATCTGGAATTCTAGGGCGGGTTTGCTAAGAATTTCCAGTGGAATTTTCTACAGTGAGGGTTAGTATTGGCTGAGGGAATGATCTGATTCCAAGAGCCAAGAGACAACAAGAGGGAAGAGGAGTAGCTCAAGTACAACGCAGAGAAGCAAGGCAACAACTACGTAGGTGTTGCACAAGCGCTATGCAGGGGCTACGCAGGACATCGTAGAGGCACTGGGAGGCTTAAGAAATCATGCAGAGCGTCTTCTAGGGCCAGCGTGAGGCTGTGAGACCCTTCCAGGGGTGACGCAGTCCCTTCTGGTACAACGCAATGGCATTTTAGGCTAGCAGGGCTGACACTGAGGCTTTAGGGGCAACACTGAGGGTTTCTAGGGTCAGATCCGGGCTGAGTCCTGTAAATCCCATTTGAGGGTGTGGATCAGTAAGATATTTGACACTAGATCTTTAGTTTAGTTGTAGATTTTATATTTTTTATTCTCTGTCGAGTTTTCCAAGGTGGGAACCGAGATTTGTTGTACTCATAACTACTAAATAATAAAACCCTCATATATGTTGAACCGATTTTCCCGCTTTGGGTTTTTCCAGGGACATATGTCCAAAAATCCATGTGTCACTTTGTTTCATGAGTGAATTATTCAGTAAATGATCTGCATGTGTAGGTTGTAGTTGTGTTTATTTTCGATATTTTCTGAATCTAATTTCTAAAAATAACTTGTATAATTTAAATCAAGTAGGAGGAAATAAACCAATACACTACAGTATAATTTTCACATGGTATCAAGAGCGATAGCAGATCAAGTTGAATCTCTAGCAAATCAACTGAAGAAATATTTTTCTGCAGGGTGGCAATAGAAGCAGCAGATCCAGAAAGGACATCTTGATAGCAAGAGGACGTAGATCCGGAGGGAGACAACGCTGAAGCTACAGAAGGCCTCTAAGCTTATGCAGACCCTTCCCAGGGTAGCGTAAGGACTGTGTCACCCAGTGTGGTGTTACACAATCCACTTTTGAGCAGTGCTGGAACTGCGCTGGGCTAGCGTGGAAGACACTGTCTAGTCACTTCTCTTGTTTCAGAAGAATTTTTGCTAAGATTCTGGTGGGGTAGAGATTCTGCAGGTGCATAATTGTGCCTAACTAAGGCAACAAAGGCGGGAGGAAGACAATTATTCAGCAGATCTGAGCCAAACATATCTGAGATTCGATCGAGAGGATCGAAGAATACTGTCTGTTTGAGTTTTTGGTAGAAGATTTCTAGAAGGGAAGTCAGTTTTCAGAAAGAAGCAGTTACTAGAGGGTTTCTAGTCACCAAGAAGCTCAGATCCAGTGTTTTATAACTCAAGACTCGGGTTCCGAAACGACCGAGGGTCGGCTCTGACTCCGACTCCGACTCGGTTAGTTTGGTTTCAATTACTTGATCTTCGTAAAAAATACATTAAATATTTTTTTATTTTATAAAATAACATAATTTTAAAGATTTTCATTCATGTTTACAAATACAAAGCATTACAATATAGACAAAAGACAACATATGATCAAAGTAGGCTCATGAATATATCCATTATATCAAAACTGTACCCATTGCACTGTCCAATACATGATGATGATATAGAAATCGAAACAAAAAACATAACCAAGGAGGCTCTAAATAGCCTCTACAACAAAACATGAATAGTCACTACTACTAGACATCTGACAAGGCAATATCCTCTGGCTCAAACTTTGAACCAGAGGGGGAAACCACTCGCTCCTCCTCATCATCAACATCCTCAACTAGAACTGTAGCACGTTGAACCTGAGATAGGCGAGTTATGTGCTTCCGTCGTGGCTGACTAGAGGAAGTGCCTGTGGCTGCAACTGGAGGACTTGGGACTGGACCGGCTACTAGTGGATCTGCATTGAGCAGAGCCTCTAATAAACCAACTCCTCAATGTTGCTCCAAAGCTTGCCCAAAAGTATCCTCAAAGCTACTCCAAAAACCAACTCCACAACTCTTCACAAATTCCTCACAAATGCTCACTCAAATGCAATGAGATAGATGTGAGGAAATGAGAGGGGTTGGGTAGCTTTAATAAGATAGGGAGGGGTTAGAAGGCTGCATAAAACCCTAACAACAAAGAAAAATCCATTTTGAAGTCCGATTTGGAGGCTGGGTGGGGTCCGCGGCCGACTTGGACTGGCTCGACTGATTCAGTCATAAACCGACCTCCGAACCAGTTTTTCTACCGAGCTGGTCTGACCGAGTGTTTGGCTCGGTTGGCTCGGCTGATTTTTAAAACTATGCTTAGATCCATATAGAGAAGTATTGTTTTCTTTAGATCTGAGCAAAGATGGCTCGATATGGACTGAGGGATCAAGATAGATTGGATGGCATGTCCAACTATGTCCTCTGGAAGGCCAGAATCCTCTCAGTTCTGGATGAGTATGGTCTCAAAGATCATGCTGAGCAGACACTTGCTATATCAACTGATGCAGATCCACTCAAGAAGTATGAAGAAAATCTAGCACGGACGAAGCAGTTGATCATAGACGGAGTTAAGGACCATGTCATTCCTCATATTGCTGGTAAGAATATAACAAATGCTATGTGGAAGGCTTTGGAGGTGATGTACCAAGGAGGCTCTGTGCAAAGAATAATGCTTCTTGAGAATCAGATGCAGATGTTCCAAATGATGAAGGGCGAAGAGAGAGATCCATTTCTCTTCAGACTCCAAGCTATCCGTGACCAGTGGATTGGCATGGGTGCTGCTCCAGACAAAGGACTTTTAGTGAGGACAACCCTGAATGCTGCCTCTGAAGAATGGGAAACGTTTGTTGAGAGCATTCTGGGAAGGGCAACGCTACCATCTTGGGTAGATATGTGGGCTATTCTCCAGCAAGAGGAGATCAGGAGGATCACTAAGAAGTATTTCGTTGGAGGAAGCATATTAGTTACAGTGAAGAAGGAAGAGGAGGAGGATGCAACCCTTGCATCAAAGGAAAAGAAGCAAGGGAAGAACAAGAAGGACCTCTCCAAGGTCCGGTGCTTTAACTATGGTGATCTTGGTCATTTCGCCAGCAGTTGTCCTAAGAAGAAGGACATAGGAGCTTCTGATTCCAAGGCTGCAACAACAAATGAAGATGGCTCTGATGATGATGCAGCCATGAGTGCTCATGCACCTCGAGAGAAGAGGTGGGGTGACATGGATATATAGAGTATCCATAGACGGGTGGCGGGTCCTTGAGTCAGCCCTAGTCTTGGATCACATACGAGCTACAGGAGCCTTAAGCCGGTAGCGGGATGAGTCGGGAGATGGTTGCAGATGGCCACGTTAAAGCAGAAGAGGGAGCTGTAGAGCTGAAGAGGGAACAACGTAATACACAGCCAGCAACAACGTGGAGGCAACAACGCAAAGAGAGGCTGATGGGATTTCAACAACGCAGAGAAGTTGGGCTCACACAGTACAATGTTGTAGCATGACAATGTCTCCAATGGGACAACGTGCTTCAACATTCATGAGGCTTCAGTGGTGGAGGGCAACTTGACTTGTCTGTCAAACAGTTGGGCAGAGTTATTCAGTTGCTTACTTCTCAGCAACTGAGTTGCAATGCAACAGTTAGCAGTGGCAGTGCTATGGGAAGCATGATGCAACAATTTGAGAGGAAGCTGCAGTACAGATGTGGCAGTGGCATGGGCAACAGTACAGAGAGCAACATTGTAATGGATGGAGGGCAGCAAGCCAAGCATCAACAACACAAACCAAGTACTCAAGATCTTGTAATGCATAGTGTGATGTATTGCTAGAGCACACTTTTGATGCTAAGAGGGAGTGTTGAGATTTTGTGTATTTGGGGTAGCATCAGTTGAGCTCTAGCTCCCAAATTTTGTGGAGGGACTAGAGTACACTTGATCTACAAGACCCATAAATGGATTTGAGAAAGTTCAAGTTGTGTTGAAGTTATTCAAATAATTAATTATTTTTAATGGATTTCCCAAGTCTAAATTAGAAAAATAAAATAATTAAAGTGAATTAATTAACACATGTGCTGAAATTGTCTTAATTCACATGGATCAAGCAATATTTTAATATCAGCTGTTGATGGATGATTTAATCTCTGCCGTTGATGGGTTCAATGAAAAAGTATAAGAGAAAGGCTTGAGGGTTAGTTGAAGACACACAATTTCTGTAGAACTGAGGAATAGATCTGGAATTCTAGGGCGGGTTTGCTAAGAATTTCCAGTGGAATTTCCTGCAGTGAGGGGTAGTATTGGCTGAGGGAATGATCTGATTCCAAGAGTCAAGAGACAATAAGAGGCAATAGGAGCAGCTCTAGTACAATGCAAAGAAGTAAGGCACCAGCTACGCAGGTGTTGCGCAACCACTATGCAGGTGCTACGCAGGACATCGTAGAGGCACTGGGAGGCTTCAAAAATCATGCAGAGCATCTTCTAGGGCCAGCGTGAGGTTGTGAGACCCTTCCAGGGGTGACGCAGTCCCTTCTGGTGCAGCGTAGTGGCATTTGAGGCTAGCAGGGCTGACGCTGAGGCTTCAGGGGTAGTGCTGAGGGTTTTTAGGGTCAAATCTGGGCTGAGTCTTGTAAATCCCGTTTGAGGGTGTGGATCAGTCAGATATTTGGCACTAGATCTTCAGGTCAGCTGCAGATTTTATATATTTTATTCTCTGTCAGGTTTTCCAAGGTTTGAACCGCGATTTGTTGTACTCAGAACTACTTAATAATAAAACCCTCATATCCGCTGAACTGATTTTCCCGCTTTGGGTTTTTTCGAGGACTTATGTCCAAAACTCCATGTGTCACTTTGTTGCATGAGTGAATTATTCAGTAAATGATCTACATGTGTAGGCTGTAGTTGTGTTTATTTTCGATATTTTCTGAATCTAATTTCTAAAAATAACTTGTATAAATTAAATAAAGTAGGAGGAAATAAACGAATACACTGCAGTTGAATTTTCACATGAAGCAACATCCAGATGTGCTCTTGCGATCCACCACACTGCCAGCCCAATCGACATCAGTATATCCATGGAGTGTCACGCTGCCGACAGTGTATCTCAGTCCATGGTTTATAGAGCCCCGAAGATATCTCAATAGATTCTTGGCACCAACCCAGTGAATGTGATGAGGATCAACCATGTGTTGACTCAAAGTGTTCACTGCAAAACATACGTATGGATGGGTGTTAACTAAGAACATCTGGGCCCCTACAAGTTGACGATACTCAGTAGGATTTTCTAGCACAAGCCCAACAACGCTGCCACTCAACTTCTTAAAGTTGAACTCCATTGGTGTCGGCACAGACTTACAATCCACCATTCCAAATCTTTCGAGCAGCTTCACAATATATTTTCCTTGAGAAAGGAATATCTCGCCAGGGCTCTGCCAGACCTCCAGGCCTAGGAAGTAATGCATCAGTCCTACGTCCTTCATCTTGAACTCAGAAGTGAGCTCCCTCTTACAATGATGAATGAGAGGGTCAACATCAATCTCTTTCCCTTGAGATAGTACTGATATCGTTCCTTAGCACCAATACCTTAAACTGATGTTTCACTGTAATATATTGCAGTTCTTCCATAGCCATGACACCTAATTGTTCTTCATATCTCTGCAATCTTCTTTGTCACTATGCTTGGTTACTGGACTTCAGAAGGATCCAATTCCTTTTATTGTGATCATATTCACACTTCAAGAAGGTCCGAACTGTAGCATTTATTCAAACTTTGTGACTGTGTTTAGGGCACTGAAACAATTCTTTAATCTCAAATATAATCCAAAATTCTTGCTACTACTATTTACTCGAAATCATGAAGAGACCCATCCGAACTTCACTCTGCCATCATCCGAACTGTTGACTGTAGTTACCTTTCGAAAATCTTAGAGGAATCTGAACTCTGAACTGTCCCTTCTACGATGACCCTAGGCTTGTATATATAGTAGTTCGACTATATAATAAGCTGACATGTGCAACGAATGGGTGTGTCTTCAAACTGTGATTCGACATGAGTTTGTTTACTCCTCCTTGAAGTCGACATGAAGAGAATACTGTGTGCTTGTTGTTTGAGGGCTATATAGACTCAAATTCAATTGACACACGCCATTGACTCTTTGATTCAATGATAAATCCTAAGGCTCTCAATGGGAGCAACTAAGAAATAAAATCTCTTGCTCATGAAACCCATGAAGCAAGCCTTACAAGAATAATAATAATTTTATTCTCTTCTTTTCATCATATACAAAGATCACAATTACATGTCATTATGAAGATCGAACCTAGTTACATTTTACAACACTCTTAACTATGTAGGTATTCATAATGGTACTTGCTCATTCTCAATCTGAAGAATTTCTCATAAGAAGAATCAGATTGGTAACCCATCTGTCTAGCATCATATCAACCAACATTGTCACATATCAATGCCTTGACTAACAACTCTATCTACATGATCAAAGCACAATGTTGGCGAGACCATTGATTCATGAACACCATACTCATTGTCTCTCAAGGTACATACTCCACCCGGGTGTACCTTCTTTGGACTATTCTTATATTGGTTAGCCAATCCTCAAAGAATATCGGTCTATGAATAGCCTTATCTTGTGCCCTATCTCATCCTTAAAGAGTATCAGATGCCAGATGATTACCCAATCCTCCATTTTGTCTTCCCAGGTGAAGACCCAAATGATGTGTCTAACTCCCCCTCTCAATTAGGGAGGACATATCCATTCCAGTGACGTAATGTACTCATTCCTACAGAATGAATGTACCTAAGCTCCCTCTTGGCTTAGGAATTTCCAAGTTTCTTCCAAGTAAGAAACTTGCTTTCATGCTCCCTCTTAATTAGGGTCCTACAGCAGCTCCGCAACCAGCTGCTTGAAGAGCTTCTTCCTTTGATGTCATGAATTTATTTTTGAACGAGTCTTCATCTTTTGGGGCTTCTTCATAGGGCACAAACCATCCATCAATTTCATCCATGAGTCAGTCATGTATTTATTCCTTTCATCATAAAGTGATCTATTAGCCTTCATCTGGCCTTGCTTCATGTCATGCTGCCTTCTTCATGCCATATTTTCGGAAGGATCTTACATCCTTCTATATGGTCCTCTTGGAAGACATCCACAGTTCTTCCCTTTGGCAGTGCTGCATAAGCCCATCTAGATATTTGTTCAAAAATAAGAAATGAACACTTAAATAAAAAATAACCTTTGTGATGGTCTTTCATCATGACATCTTCCAGTTAACATCAACATCTTGCATACATGTTGACATATCTCCCAAAGATATCCATTGTCAAGGGTCTCCATCTTTTTCCAGACTTCCATCAAAGTCTTCATATCCTTTCGAGAGATTTCCTAGTCAAGTCTTCTTGGTGTTGGATGTTGAATGCCTTCTTCCATGGTTCCATAGTTTATGATGTCTTCCTTTCTTTCTCTTCGCACATTTTATTCCAAGGGGCTTCCATTCAGAGTTCCTCAATTGTAGTCAACCACCTCATACTCCATATGAGGACATATAATGTTGATTCCATCTAGTGTGACCCATGCCTTCCGACATTCTTTCATAGGAGGAGATTCCTTTCCTTTGATCAGGTTTCTCAAAATAGAGCAGTGATCCAAGTTACTTGCAACCATACAACATGAATTTATAAAATCAAATACAAGCATACAGACTCATTTACCTTTAGGTCATCTAGGCTTCTTTCAACAACTTCCATGATTGAAATGATCTTCAACCCCTTCATCTCTTATGTCATCATACCATCATCCCATGAATTCCACAAGTTGGAGTTTGTGATGAAACACTTGCTTCTTCTCTGGATTAGTGAATCTTCCAATGAAGATTCAATCAAAGAATCTTGAGGATCTTGCATATCCCTATCCAACAGATGTTTCCTTTTTGACTTGATGTACGATGAGTCTTTTCTGGGATGACATCTTCCTTTCCTTAAGTTTCCAATGAGGTTCCCAAGAGCTATATCCTTCATATTTGACTGCCATGGATTTTGTTCCATCTGTCCTTCATGTTTTTCCTACAAGCTCTTACTTCTAATGCTTTTCCTCTTTCCACTTCATTCACTTCTTTGGTGAAATGGACTTCTCTATCTTCCTTGTTATTGCCCTACTTGAACTTAGGACAATCTTTCCTGTAATGCTCATAACACTGAATCTTAGCTATGTTCTTCTTTTCCTTTCGACAGATGTCTGAATACTTTTTTCCTTCAATCTGTCTTCTTCTATCTTGCATAGAAATCACAAGTTGTTGAATGGAATAAATTTCTTATCCTCACAAACATTTGTTACCTTGTTCATCAATTAGTGTATGAATATTATCTCATTTGAGATCTTGCAATTTAGATCTTATGACGATAACCTTTTATCCTTTGATACCTTCAATTTGTGTAGATCAGATCTAAGTGATATGACCTTCTTTATCACATCTTCAGAGAATAGTTCTACCAACTTATCATACATATCTCTTTAATGTCTCCAACACTGCTATATGAGGGGACCTTTCATAAGAATCCCTTTCCATGTATTCAGAGGAGACCTTTTCATTGATATGTTCAATGACTTCACTTTCTTCGAGGACTATGTCTAGCCTCTTTTTCCATGCAAGGATTTTCGATGACCCAACCAACTTATAGATTTCCTTGCAAAACTAAGTCATTTTACCAAATTTTATTATAGAATGAAAGATACTTACTTGACAAGTGAAGATGAAATCTTCAACTTGATCACTTTGATAGTGGTTGAAGAAGATGTATTAATGCTCCTTTTGGATTATCTTCTTCCAAATGAAGAAGCCTTTCCTCAATCAAGGAGATTGCTCCTTTTATGATGTCAACGCCTTTAGATCTAGCTTCTTGAGGATGTTTTGCTGCTTCTTCGAATGATCTTCTTTAAGGATAAGGAGGGGATCCTTGCTGCCATGATAGGGAACTTTCCTTATAGATTTTTAAGATGATGGCAATGCCTTTTAGCCTTCTAGCCTTCACGATACTTAGACTATCTCTGTGGTGAATGAGTGCAGATCAACAATTCTTCTAAATTTTTGACTTTCTCCTCGATGATGTCATCTTTGTCCTTGAAGTTCCTCACTTGGATGCTTATAATTTGGGATACCTTGCATTGTAGATCTCTTCGACTTGATGAGGGTCTTTGAGGTCTTCTAATGGATCTAAAACTTTTGTTGAGGTGGACTGCTTCTTCGATCTTGTCAATCTAGGGTTTGATTCTTTAATGAGATCTTAAAATTTTGCTTTGATATCCTTCGACTTGCTTTGATGCCTTTCTTGAAACTCGATCCTTGAGTGTCTCTTTGATTGCATGCCCTTTTCTAGACTTCAAAACCTTAGCTCTGATACCATGTTGAGAAATCTAGGGCATTAACATTAGGTGATTTCTCTTCTATTAGTGACTGCTTGTGAATATTTTTTACTTCTTTAGATTAGGATCTTCTTTTTGTTATATTATTAGTGTTCTTCTTCATCAAACAGTAACCATTGCATGAACATCAATAGAAAAGAGACACAACATGTAGGCTATGATCTAGGGCCAAAACCTCTCACTCTTTGAGAGGAAAACCCACACAAATTATTCTTATAGAGATTCCAATTGATGAATACCAAGACCACAACCCTTGACCTATTAGCCACTCCAAGACTAGGACACACGTTCTCTAGTCAATCCTCTTCTTGAATACTCTTCCACCTGGATATTCGTTAGTTCCTTGATACCAAGATCTTCATCACTGTATTCATAACAAGATTCCTTTTCTGTGAGACCTCCTTCTTGTCATGACATCAATCTCTTTCCCTTGAGATAATATTGATATCCTTCCTTAACACCAAGACCTTCAACTGAGGTTTCACTATAATATGTTGCAGCTCTTCCATAGCCATGAAACCTAACTTTTCTTCGTATCACTGCAATCTTCTTTTTCACTGTGCTTTGTTACTAAACTTCAGAAAGATCCAAATTCCTTATACTATGATCATATCCATACTTTAAGAAAGTACGAACTGTATCCTTTATTCAAATTATGTGACTGTGTTTAGGGCACTGAAACAATCACTTTAATCTCAAAGATAATCTGAATTTCTTGCTGCTATTGTTTACCCGAAATCATAAAGAGACCCATCCAAACTTCACTCTGCCATCATCTGAACTGTTGACTATAGTTACCTTCCAAAAATCTCAGAGGAATCCGAACTCTGAACTATCCCTTTTCGATGACCCTAGCCTTGTATATATAGTAGTTCGACCATATAATAAGCCGACATGTGCAATGAATGGGTGTGTCTTCAAACTTTGAGTCGACATGAGTTTTTTTACTCCTCTTTGAAGCCGACATGAAGAGAGGGCTGTGTGCTTGTTGTTGGAGGGCTATATAGACTCAAATTCAATTGACACGACATTGAATCTTTGACTCAATGATAAATCCTAAGGCTCTCAATGGGGGCCATTAACAAATAAAATCTCTTGCTCATGAAACCCATGAAGTAAGCCTTACAATGATAATAATTTTATTCTCTTCTTTTCATCATTTACAAAGATCACAATTACATGTCATTATGAAGACCGAACCTAGTTACATTTTACAATAAGATGGACTATCCAAATGAATTCTAGAAGAAGTTAAAGACTCACTTTGACAAGATTGACAAAAGTAAAGTTACATAGGTTGAGAAAGATTTGATATTTCTTGTTCCTCGTTCCTTTGAAAGAATTAAAGATTATTTGATTGTGTGTAGGAGATATAGTTAATTTGGGTGAATGTAGAACAAGTTTTCTCGAGAAAGATAGTTAGGCCATATAACTGATCTTTCTTTATATGGAACACCTTATTATGTATTATGTTTGGCATTCTCTGTTACTTAGTCATCTAGAAAATAATATGGTAAGGATTATTCCTTCAACTCTCTCTATGGTTTTTTAGCTAGGGCACAAGAAAAATTGGACGATGAGGGAAAACATGAAGTTAAGCAACAAGGCCATCTACTGAAAGGTAAAGGTTCATAGAAATACAAAGATTGAAGCCAAACAAACTATTAGGAACATGCATGTTATTACATTAATAAGCTATTGAGAAGAAGCATAGTGATTAGGCATCAACTTAAAAGGTAGGAAGAAGAGGACCTTTTTTTTTTATTGTTGTAAATTAAGACATATGGTGAAGGTTTGCTGACATAAGACTAAAGACATCGAAGAGAAGCTCAAGAAGCACAAGAAGCTTTAAGGAGATGTGTTAACTGTATGCTCGATTGATCTACAATGCTAATCTAAAGAAGTTACAATAGATAACTATATGTTCTCTATTAGTGCTTCTCAAGCCTTGCATGCTCACACTTCTAAAATTGTGTGTATAGTTGACTTTGGTTATATCCATCACATGGCTAAATATTCTTCTCCCTTTTCCTCATTGAGATTACGAAAAAATAAATCTCTATTGTTGATGATTATGCACTTATTATTGATAGCTATGGTAAAATTGAATGTCATAATTTGTGATCATTGACGTGTATTATGTACCTAGTTTGAGTGCCAATTTGTTGTTTATACATCAACCGACTTAGATTGGTAAGAAAGTAGTTTTTTTGTGTGGATTGGTTCATTGTAAAGGATATGTGCAATATTTCATTATTGTTGCTAAGGGTATTATTAATATAAAGGATAGATTATATAAGTTCTATGATCTTCTTAGAAAATATATAGAACCTAGTGCACTTAAAGAAGACACTAATGATCCGAAGAAACTTTGGCATGAAAAACTTGGATCTTTGAGATTTTGAATTATGATGTTGATGGTTAAACATGACACAATTGCTGGACTACCTAGGATTATCCTCCAAGATGGTGTTTTCAAAGGGTGTGTGCTAGGAAAGCACCACAAAGTTGCATTTGAAACTTGGAAGTCTTCGAAAGCAAGGACTTGACTAGAACTTGTTTATAATTACCTATGATCATTGGGAAAACCATCATGAACAGGTGAAAATTATTTTTTTGACTTTCATTGATAGTTTTTGTAGGCATACTTGTGTATATCTATGGAAGAATAAGGATAATGTATTCTAAAAATCAATGAATTTAGGGCATTAGTTGAAAATCAATGCGACCAACCTATGAAATGTTTGAGATCAGATAATAATGGAGAATATGTGGGTAGGACCTTTGAAAATTACTTTCAATAGCATGGTATTATTTGACAAAGATCAATACCATACATACTTTAGTATAAATAGTGTTTTCGAAAGAAATAATCAAACCTTGGTTGAAACAATATGGCGTGTTCTTCAGGCCAAAGGTATATTGACTAGGTTTTAGGCAAAAGTTGTTGTTAAGCCCTACGAAGGCCCCATGTTAACCCAAAAACACTTTATTAAGCATTATATTCTTTTTTTTTTAATTTTTTTTGTAAGTTAGGATGAAACTATATTAAAATCATAAAAGAAACTTTACAGAGGCTATGGGCTGGGATGGAAAAAAATACTTAGCCAATCCCTGCCTTGGAAGTTTTCAAAATAAACCAAGTTTGGGGCTACCTCATAGGAGGAAACCAACCCCTTAAGAGAGTCAAACAATCTTGTTTTACAAAATATTCAGTGACACATATGAAAACAAAATAGCTGAAGTATGTCCTAAGATGACAAAAATCAGAGATGAACCTTGCTACCAAGCAGTTGTGGATTTCCTTCATCTCCCTCTATTGCGTGGTCCTCCTTCTCAATTAGGAATCCATATTCTCTTGCAATGTCTTCCTCCTCAGCTGTGGGCTCACGAGGAGGCTTCGGAGGGGCCACGTGGACGATGGGAGCAACAGGATACTCAACATCATAAACTCTGGTCCAAACACCATCAGAGTCCATAATCCAAACGCCTATCTCCTCTTCCACAGGCTCATGAACTGGAAGCGGTTCGGTTTTACAGGGTATGGGCGGCTCAGATTGTAGTGGATTTTCTGCGGCCTCTTCTACCCTTAGGATTCTTCGAAAGATGAACAATCTCCTCTTGTGAGGCATTTGAGTAGCCAAAATTTCATGGCTTCCTGATGTGGAGCCTTCGTTGGATTCGAGACGTTGGTCCTCATGATAGTAAGAGCGACGTGAGAGAGCCCCTTTGTAGCTACCCCTGATGGGATTTTGACGTTGGTGTGGGGCCATGGAGAGGCTATCAAGTAGAGGATGGGGGCCGGCGGTGAGACAAGGTTGAGAGCAGGGGGCACACAACATGGGGGCGTGCAACGGGGGGGCGCAACAGGGGGCACGCAGTAGGGGGCGAGCAACAGGGAGGAGCACAAGGGGAGGGGCGCGCAACAATGGGCTCACAAAAGGGGGCACACATAAGGGGGAGTGCGTAGCTGGGGGAGTGATGGCAGTGGTAGCACGTGAGGCAGGCTTGAGAAACAACATAATGGTGAGAAGAGGAGAAACGATGGCAGAGAGAGCTCACGAGACTAGTTGGAGCAGCAATGAAATGGCCGGTTGAGGAGCCTCTGTGCCTTTTGAAGGCATGTGGCATTGAATTCGAGCACAAAGGCAGAGAGGGACATTCCAAGTGTGCCTGCATGTGATGCATGGTGTGGCACGAGGTCAGGTGTGGTAGAGCGCTGGCAAAGATTATCAACGATTTGAGGTTCCGCATCAGGTTGGAGCCGACGTTACAGGGTAACATCAGACTAAGCATGGGAGGAGTTGTCCTCGCTCGATCTAGAGAATTCACTCGCATCCGGGGATTAAGCATTAAATTTTGAGTTATTAAAATTATGTTGTTATATTGTCTGTCGGCTATAAACTTTCGTTGTATCATTTCATTATAATTGTACCCTTTATCTCCTATATATACACGAAGAACACTTATCCTTGGGATCATCAACTCTTGCCTTATACATTTTATTAATTGTAAAAAGAAGTCCCCCCCTTGAAGTGAACTATAATTTTTGTTTTCTTATCATTTTAAGGTGCAATGTTCAAAATTTTTGGTTTTAGAGATACGATCTTAGGGTTTGACTACTTCAAATGAGTCATCTTGGCATTTTTGTCATAATTTTTTTGCGGATGTTTCAGATCGCGAAATTTTGAGCAAGTTGAGAGGAAATCTCAAGGCACATCGAATAACATTCTTGGATTTTGGTTCACTATACTTTTGGAGATATATCTTATGTAAGTTATGGTTTGTGAATGATCCTGAAATCAGTTTCAAATGAGCAATCTTTTAATTTTGGTTATAATTTAATTTATTATTATTATTATTATTATTTTGGAGGATTCAAATTATGGAATTTTGAGCATAATTAAACAAAATATCATGGTACATATGGTAAAAAGTTCATATTTTGGTTCACTATAATTTCAAAGATATACCATGTGGAAGTTAGGGTTTGTGGTGGACCTGAAATGAATTCAAACGAGAGATCATGGCATTTTCGTTATAATTTTTTTTTGTTGGAAACTTCAAACTCTGATTTTTTTATAGATATGAGGAAGCACACTAAAGTTCATTAGGTAAAAATTTCAGAATTATATTTGAATAATTTGACATGTTGCACGCTATACATGTTTTCTCTTGGGAAGATACCCAAAATCAATAAATTTTGAGAATATTACCATAACTTTAACCTAACATGTCAAATTTTGGTCAGACCTTGGAATTAAAAAAAAGTCATATCATAGTATTGTGGTATGAAATTTTAGATTCATAAGAGTTCAAATTTCATATATATATTAGGACAAAGGTTAAGCCATCCAGATAGTCTACAAATTAGGGTTTTGAAAGCGTCACAACTTACAAGTAGCATAAATTTTGATTAGAAGATATATTTTTGGTGATTGGAAATATCTGATTAAGAGGGAAAAGAGGAGAATTATTATTTACTCAGATTGCTTCTAAGGGTGCTTCAAAAGTTACTTTACCATGTAATCCTCTAGAAAGCTCATCCACGACTCATGAAGAAATATAATATTTTCGGTGCGAGGTATCCAAGTTGGAAGATCAATTTTCACATATGGAACCAAGGAAGAAATGCAACTTGCGAAGTTAGAATTGCAAAATTTCAAGGAAGAAATACAAAAATTCATTAAGAAAGAGTATAAAATTCATGGCTGAAAATAAAGGAAGAAATAAAAAACTTACAAACCATTTAATTAGAAGATATATCTAAAATGGATATGGAGATCTAAGGAAATCATGAACATAAGGTGTTGAAACTCAATCACATATGAGAAGTATTTTATTACAATTGGAGAGCACAAATATTAGATCCTAGAGCCATACTCGTGACTTTTCAATCCAAGATCCAAATTGTTAAGATTTATGTCAGCGCCAAGGAATTACTAAATTCTAAACATTGATATGAGGAAGTTTGACGCTAATGATCCTATCACATGGATACTCCAGGCGGAGCAATACCTTAATATGCACCAAGTGACAACCTTCCAAAAGGTAAATATGGTATCCATGTACCTAGAACAAGATAAATTTGTATGGCATCAATGAATTTGTAATAAGAAAAATGATTCTATTGTATATGGGTTTGTTTTTATGGAGGAATTGATGACACATTACATACATTCTTTAGTTAATTGGTAAATCTTCCACAAAAATTCCCAATTATAGAGCACACTCGAGAATAATTTCAAAAGTTGAGTCTCAAGGTAAGGAACATTTAAGTAGATAATTTGTTAGACTTCTTTATGGGAACTTTAGAGGAAAACATACAACATGAGGTGCATCTCTTTAAACTTAAATCCCTAGTGCATGCTTTCAGTCTAGTAAGTAACCTTGAAAGTAAAAATATGGTCACTAGAAAATTGATCACTAATAACTATAGAAAACATCATACTCAATATGGTCACTAGAAAATTGATCACTAATAACTATAGAAAACATCATACTCCCTCTCCTAAACCTACCAGGTTGACACCTTAGAAAATCGATGAAATATGAGCAAAAAGACTATGTTTCAACTATGACAAGAAGTACAGTAAGGGGCATTGATGCACCGAGAAGAAATTATTCTACAAACTATAAAGATGAAGAAGATCAAGAATTCAAATGATCATAATATCTAGACCTAGAAGAGACTATAAAAATATCTTGTCATGCATTGACTACATTAATACTCCATGGGCCCTCAAGATTGAATGATATATCAAAAAGAAAAAGGTAACACTATTGATTGCTTTCGATAGTACCCATGACTTCATCAATTACAAATTGGAAAAACTTCTTAACTACTTTGCATATCCATCACTAGAATTTCAAGTAATGATTGTAGATGGGGGTATCATAAATTGTTCAGGGAAGTACCATGGTATTAAGCTAAATATGGGGGAGAATTCTAGTGGATAGTCCCATTATTGCAATCCAAATGGGTGATGCTAAAGCTATATTAGAGATAAAATGGTTATAATCATTGAGAACAATGGCCTTTAATTTTTCAATATATTTTCATGAAATTTTCATCAAGAGGAGAGGAAATTGAACTTTGAGGTATCCAAGGGAAACCCTCTAAAGTGATAAGCTCTAATAACAAGAAAAAAATTCTAAAAGGAGGAAATCATGGTGTAACTTCACAATTTCATTTATTAGATGTTAAAAAATCTATATATTCTATTCCAATGGATCTCCAAAAAGTTTTCAAAAATCATTCCAATGTATATTGGAGAGATGCCTAGGGGTTTTTCAATTACATGAGATAATGATCATGCTATTCATTTGGAACCTGGAAGTGGTACTACCTAATATACATGTATCCATACACACATAAGAGTTAGATTGAGTATATGGTTTAAGAAATGTTAGAGAATAACATCATTCAACCCAACCATAATGCTTTCCCTTCACTAGTGGTGATGGTTATAAAAAAAAAAGGTTCATGGCGTATGTGTATACATTATGGACAACTCAAAAAATTAACAATTAAAGATAAGTTTCCTATTTTTGTCATTGGTGAATTATTAGAGGAATTACATGGACCAATATTTTTTTACTAAGTTGGATCTCCATTTTGGATATTATCAAATCAAAATGAGGCAAGAAGACATTCCCAAAATAACCTTTAGAACACATGAAGGTCATTATGATTTTTGGTTATACAATTTGGAATTACTAATGCACCTTCAACTTTTCAAAGCTTGATAAGTTATGATTTTAAAACTCTAGTATTTTTTGATGACATAATAATACATAATTTTTTTTTTGATTGGGTCTTAACACTATTGGAAGAACGACTATATACAAATCCTTCCAAGTGTGCTTTTGGGGTTCAAGAAGTGGAATATTTGGGTCATTTAACATCCCATTAAAGTGTCAAAGTGGACCCAAACAAGCCTTGAAGAAAGTGAAAGTATTCTTGGAATTAACAGGATATTATTGCTAGTTTGTTAGGAATTTTGGTCATATAGTGTTGTTTCCCCAACAACCCCTTTTATTTTTCTCAAAATAAAGTCCCCTGTTGTCCATTAAATTACACACCCAACGGTGTGGGAAAAATTGTAAATTTTCGTAGATGTTCTATGCTTGATGCAACTTTACTTTTATACCCAATATCAAACAACAATCACATAAACAAGAAAGTAAAATGCTGATAGAACATACCAATAGATCGACAGAAGACCAGCCAAAAATACACTCAACTTGATCAGCAAAATATGTGTTGTGGTGTGTTATGACGGTCAATAGGATGCTTCAACTAGCAAAGTCTCTACACGGTCAACCAACCAGAATGTGTCACACAACCCTCTCAGACAACTCTATAACAGTCAACCCAAAGTCAACAAAAGTCAATGCTGTCCAGTCAATGGTCAACACAAAATAGCAGCAGCAAAAAGTCAACGTAACTAAGTCAAGGCATCGTCCAGCCTCGATTTCTGTGCTAGAAAATGCAGACTGCAGAAATTGAAATTTATGGAGAGTTTGAGGTCAAGTTTACCATGCATTGACCAAAGTCAATGCTGGTGAAATCTGCGCTGAAACCCTAGGTCAAAAACAGAAAATCCCTTGCTGTGTTTTCCCACGTGTGAGAGAAGAAGAGCCTCCAAGATGATGATCGAACCAATTAGATGATGAGAGAGAATGTGTGATGAGTGATGTTGAAAATTACCTCCAACGTTGACCTATATATATCCATCAGTGAGAGTGTGTGACACATTTGTTGGGGCTTCAAGCCTACATTACAATTTTGACTAAACTTGCACGTAAGTGGAATCAATTAAAAATACATGTTTTGCTCATCGGAAAGATGATCTTTACATCGATCTTTCACCTCTCCAAAAGAGGAATCCAACAAAAATATTGGCATCTTCATCTGAGCATCACAACATGGATTTTGGACCTAGTTGTCCAAAATTAACACTCCCTCTCAACTAGGGAGAACTCCATCCACGTGTGCCATCCAAACATCGTGCGTCATCCCACCGTAACTTGATTTGTTGGCTTCTTTATTTCAGAACAAAAAGGTGATTCAAAAAGATATCACTCCCGGCTGACAAAATCAACTCAGAGGTCTGAAACCTCTATAGGACTCAAAGGAGTCACATACCAACCCGAAGTTAGTTGGAGGTCTGAAACCTCACTAGACTTGATCCTAGATCAAGTGGTTGGACACGTGCCATCCTAGACAAAAAGAGTATGAAAATCTCCGATGCATCCATCGACCTTTGCTACTGGTCTCTAGCTTTTCCCACCTCATTAGCCAAATGAGAGGTACTTCCCAAGAGTCTGGGACTCCATGGGTATGATGCATATGGGGCACAAATCAAAGAGAGGTTAACCAACTCAATATCATAACAGTGGGGCAGAAGCACACCAACAAGGTTCGACAAGCCTAGCCCTATGGTTTCTTATAGCTCCAAGAATCTATCCCCAAAGCCCCCTGGAGCTCCCAGAGCTCATCGTCCAGCAGGACCCTCCGAATAGGGTCATTCCATGATACCAATATTTTCACGAAAGGTTAGGAACTTGACATTCCCTAAGGGATTTGTGATAATATCCGTGACCTGCTCATCAGTTCCTATATGATCGAGGCTTATGGCGCCTCGTTGTACCATATCCCAGATAAAGTGGTACTTGATATCAATATGCTTAGATCGATCGTGGAACATAGGTTCTTGGACAAACGAATCCCACTCTGGTTATCACAAAGGATAACGATGGTATATCTAGCACATGCCCAAAAAACTCACTGAAGAGATTTCCCAACCAAATTGCTTCACAATAGGCCATACTCGTTGCAATATATTCGGCCTCAACGGTGCTTAAGGCCACCGACTTCTGCTTCTTGCTCATCCATGATATCGAAGCAGAACCAAGTGTGAAGCAACATCCAGATGTGATCTTGCGATCCACCACACTGCCAGCCCAATCGGCATCAGTATATCCATGGAGTGTCATGCTCCGACAATGTATCTCAGCCCATGGTTTATCGTGCCCCGAAGATATCTCAACAAATTCTTGGCACCAACCTAGTGAATGTGATGAGGATCAACCATGTGTTGACTCAACGTGTTCACTGCAAAACATACGTCCGGATGGGTGTTCACTAAGAACATCAGGGCCCCTACGAGTTGACTATAACCTCGAGGATTTTCTAGCACGGGCCCAACAATGCTGCCACTCAACTTCTTAAAGTTGAGCTCCATCGGTGTCGACACGGACTTACAGTCCACCATTCCAAATCTTTCCAGTAGCTTCACAAAATGTTTTCCTTAAGAAAGGAAAATATTGCTAGGTCTTTGCCAGATCTCCGGGCCTAGGAAGTAATGCATCAGTCCTAGGTCCTTCATCTCGAACTCAGAAGCGAGCTCCCTCTTACACTGATGAATGAGAGGGTCAAAACTTGTCAAGAAAAGATCGCCCACATACATCACCAGAATGAGAGGCTTTTCTCTATCAACCTTGAAGTAAAGGTTCATATCAACATTACTACGAGTGAAGCCCAAATTCTTCAAGTAGCTATCTATCCTCTTGTACCAAGCCCTAAAGGGTTGCTTAAAACCATAGAGGGCTTTCTTCAACCTGTAAAAATGGGTGTCTCTATCCTGGACTTCGAACCCCAGAGGTTGCTCCACATACACCTCTTCCTTTATCGCACCATGCAAAAAGGCGGTCTTCACATCCATCTAATGAATATTCCATATTTGCGTAGCAGAAAGGGCTATGATAGATCATATGGTGGTATGTCAGGCCATAGGTGCAAATATATCACCGTAGTCTATGCCTTCCTTACGAGCAACGAATATTGCCTTGAACTTTTCAGCACTACCATCAGATCCATGCTTGATCTTATAGAGCCATTTCGAGGTGACAACTGCTTTGTCCTCTGGTCTCGGAACCACATCCCAAACATCATTCTTCATAATGGACTCATACTCTTCGTGCATAACATCCTTCCAGACTTGATGCTTTACAGATTCTTCAAAAGATCCAGGCTCAGGTTGTATGATCATACTCATGGCTGCTAGATACCCTTGGTATCTATTCGGCTTCTTGCTTTCATAGAATGTCCCCCTTGGGGCCATATGTCTCTCGGCATCCTCGAGAGTATCCCTGAGCCATGATGGTCTTCTCTTCATTAAAGGAGGTGGATCAATAGGGTCCATTGGTCCTTCAACATCGGGCATTGTCTCATCCTTCAGTTCTTCCTGATTTCCAGACCTTACTTTATGATCTTCCTCAGAGCTTGAAAGATTGATTACTTTCCCGAGGGAAGTATTTTCATCAAAGGTAGCATCATGGCATATCTCCACTTCTCTTTGAACAGGAACATAGACTCTATAAGCCTTCAAAGTTTCACTGTAGCCCACAAACATTCCCCTCTTCCCAGAATCATCCAACTTGCTCCTCTTCTCTTTCGGCACATGAAAATAAATGGGACAACCAAAAACTCTAAAATGTGAGACGTCAGGTTTCTTACCAGATAAAACCTCTTCGGGAGTTCTGGAGTCCAGAGCAGGATGCGGGCATCGGTTTTGAATGTACACAGCAGTGTTCGCAGCTTCTCCCCACAAAAACTTTGGAAGACCTTGGTCAAATAGCATGGCATAGGAAGCTTCCACAATGGTCCTGTTCTTTCTTTCAACAATGCCATTTTTCTCAGGAGTATATACGGTTGTGGTCTCCGTCTTGATGCCAGCTTCTCTACAAAAGTTGTTAAGCTCGTTCATCTCATATTCAATGCCATTATCAGTCCTTATAATCTTGATCTTCTTCCCTGTTTGATTTTCTACCAAGGCTTTTAAAGTACGAAACCACATGAAAGCCTCATCCTTCATCTTCAAGAAGTATATCTAGGTTTTGCGAGAGAAGCCATCTATGAATGTCATATAATAAGAACATCCTCCCAAGG
The DNA here is from genome assembly GCA_034641835.2 of Pinus albicaulis. Lineage (NCBI taxonomy): Eukaryota > Viridiplantae > Streptophyta > Pinopsida > Pinales > Pinaceae > Pinus > Pinus albicaulis. The sequence goes on along the minus strand of CM076579.1, from coordinate 1,093,315,107 downwards.
ATGTCACAGGCATCATTCTAGACAAATTAGAATGTATCAATTGCAAGACATCAAATGTCTTTGTGACACTTGAGGGGAAAGGCCCCCTTGTATTCTTTCCTTCAACACAACCCTGAAATACACCTTCATGATCATTTTTGAATTCAGGTATCCCTGTCACCACCTTCCTTGCTTTGGGAAGGGCTTTGTAGTGAAGGTGTCCAAACCTCCAGTGCCATAGTTCGGTTTGATGGATTATCACATGCCATAGCTCGTAGTGGACTTCCTCCAACCTGGTAGAGTGTATCAACTCTAAACCCAATCATGATAGCTTCCTTTAAGCTCTTCTTCCAGATGCGTACCTTCCCATCAACGAATGCCACATTGAAACCTTTGTCTTCCATGGCCGAAATAGACACAAGGTTCTTCTTCAAATTAGGTAAATATAGTACATCTTGCAAGAAAAGGACTTGACCTTGAGATAAGTGGAGGGTCATCGTCCCTGTCCCTTTCACGGGATATGTGGAATTATCTCCAAGGATATTTTTCAGATTAACATCCTTCTCAACCAAATCAGAAAGTGCTTCCTTAAATCCAGTGAGGTGCCTTAAGGCACCACTATCAATCAACCAAACATCCATAGTGTCAGGTGGAGATGCAGCAGAGAGGGCATATACAACAATGAATTCATTTCTTTTATCATCAACAACATTAGATTCCTCATACCTAGAATTTCTCTACCTTTTGAAAGGTTTCCCATTTCCATTATGACCAGAGAGAGCCTTCCTCTTTCCTTTGAACCTATTGTTCGTTTGATTGCCATTCATCCGGTTGTTGTTGTTGTCATCATCCCCAGGAGAATCCTTCTTATTAGGGCATTCTCTAGCATAGTGGCCAGTTTTGTTACATGTGTAACATCTTCCTTTATTTCCTTGGGCCCCTCCTCTTCCATGGTTCCTCGGACCACCATTGTTCTTCTTCTTAGCACGAGCGAAGAAGGCAACATTACCTTCATTTTAATATTCCTTCATTATTGTCTCTTATTGAGTGCATCTTGACAATAATTCATCAAAATCAGGTATCACATTATTATTGAGAATGGTAGTATTGAATACATGCCATTCGAAGGAGAGACCTCCAAGTGCGGTGATAACCATTTCTTGATCAACTATTGTCTCCCCAATGGATAGAATATTATTTATGCTTTCGTTCAACTTCAAAAGATAATATTGAACAGATTCATCCCCACCTTTCTTCAGATTCTTCAGTTGGTTCTTAAAGAAAAGGACTTGATTTGCATTGTTGTCCTTGAACATGTTGACCAACTTATCATACATCTCCTTGGATGTGTGAAGCTTAGATATGTAGGCAACCAGACTCTTATGAATTGAATCTCAAATGATCAACTTTGCTTTGATTTCCCCCTTCTTATACTTTGACTTGGTGGCTATAGGTGCAGATGATGGAGGCACTTGGATTTTACCCTGCACATAGTCCATGACATCTTGGTCTTCCAACATTAAATCCGAAGTCATCTTCCAGGCATGGAATCTTCCTTCCCAATCAACTTGTCATCAACTTTGAAGCCATTATAGTTTGAGGTACCCATGGGTCCTTGACAAATACTCCTTCTTTGGTGATTTATCTCAATTCAAACTTGGGCTTTGTCTTCACCTTAGCTCCGATACCATGTGAATTTTCGTAGATGTTCTATGCTTGATGCAACTTTACTTTTATACCCAATGCAAAATAGAAATCACATAAACAAGAAATTAAACTGCTGATAGAACATACCAATAAATCGATGGAAGACAAGCCAAAAATATACTTAACTTGATCAATAAAATATGTGTTGTGGTGCGTTATAGCAGCCAAGAGGATGCTTCAACCAACAAAGTCTCTACACGGTCAGCCAACTAGAATGTGTCACACAACCCTCTCGGAAAGCTCTATAACGGTCAACCAAAAGTCAACAAAAGTCAACGCTATCTAGTTAACGATCAATAAAAAACAACAGCAGCAAAAAGTCAATGCATCCAAGTCAAAGTCAATGTCAAGCCTCGATTTCTGTTCTAGAAAATGCGGACTGTAGAAATCAGAATTTATGGAGAGTTTGAGGTCAAGTTGACCATGCGTTGACCAAAGTCAATGCTGATCAAATATGCACTGAAACCCTAGGTCAAAACTAGAAAATCCCTTGCTGCGTTTTCATACGTGTGAGAGAAGAAGAGCCTCCAAGATGATTATCGAACCAACCAGATGATGAGAGAGAATGTGTGATGAGTGATGGTGAAAATGACCTCCAACGTTGACCTAGATATATCCATCAGTGAGGGTGTGTGACACATGTTGGGGCTTCAATCCTACATTACAATTCCTACAATTCATAAGTGGTCTTTGTTAATTTTATTGAATACCTATTCTAAGCTATGTCTTCCACTCATTTCCTTAAACTTGGTAAGGACTCGAGGTGGTTGCAAGAAGGCTAGGATGAGGAAAAAATGGCTTCATTAACGGTACCAACCTAGTTCTTCAAGGAAAACCACATGCCTTATTTCCTACAAGGGACTTAGCCAAACAAGAAAACTACAAGGTCATGCGTTTTACCTTTCTTCCAAACTCAAATCTAGCGATAATGAATGGCAGTTGAGGAAACTTTCCTAGAGGTCTATCAACCAAGCTTATGCTTGGAGGTAAAGTTTAGAGAAACAAAATTTAGCAAATGTAAAAGATGTGAAGTTAATACAAGTTCTTAATGACAATATGGTTTATTCCAATTGTAGCTCAATAGAAATATCACGTTTGCTTGAAATTAGTAGATGTGAAATTCAAACTAGTTAGACAATGAAGTAAAAAATAACATGAGCGATATACCAACAATAGAACAAGTTGGACCAATAACAAATAGATCAGATCTAGGCTAGTGAATTAGCTATGAAAATCAATATACTTCAATGTGCTAACTAGTTAAATGAAATAATGAAATTTAAAGATTAGATCTCTCAATGTTAATGCAACTAGACAGTGAAATGAGCAAGAAACTAATCTAGCAAACCAAATGCTAAAGTTAGCCTCTAACCACCTACAAAATCCTCCTTCCAAATGAGGAGATAGGGATGCCAAGGGGAAAACCCCAAGTTCCCTCAAGAAGAAATTCCTTTATATTTATTAAAGAGAAACCTCTTTATAGAGAAATAAGGGTTTTAGATTTTGAGGAGGGTTTGTAACAATGGCTTAAAATAGAGAATACCCTTCCTCAAAGTGCAAGATAAAATGATAAAATTTATTAACAATTCTTTTATAAAATTTACAATGAGAAAGATTGTCAACAAAGGAAATCGATTATCCTCCAAAAGATATAATTCTAGAGTTAGAATTCCAAGATTCAAGAGAGAAACTGCGCAAGGGAGGGAGAGAGACCCTCTTTTTGTCCACGACCAAGTGTATGGAAGGCCACAAAATTATAGATCTCTTTATTTCAAGCTCTTGTTGACACTACAATTAACACCCTCCAAATTTTTTCTCACACTTGAATTTTGGATCCTACTGAGGATCTTACAGTCTGTCATCCTATGACCAATTTAGGTTTTGATAGGTATTTAAGCCTTGTTCTCAATTTTTAAGTGTCAAAGTCACTTTCTCCCACATGCGAAGTCTGAGATGAGTTATGAGCACACTTCCTTTATGAAAACTTGAACAAGCATTGAAACAGTGCTTGTGAAACGTTCAACTCATGTTGATATCAATGCACACCTTTCATTGACAATCCCCTCACTTTGGTTGCAATTGTTTTTATATTTCCTTGAGTTTTCTTAAATCTCACTTTTGCGCAACGCCACTTTCAAAAGTGTTGCTTTTACGTTCACGACTGCCAGTTTTGCTTGCTTTCACTTTAATAAGTGTTTTTTTTCATGTTATATTCACACTGGAATGTGTCTATTTCAAGGTTGTTCACATTTTGCAATTGTAGTCTTCATGTTTTCCTCCTGTCACAAGATTCACTTTTGTTGTTTTCACTCCTGCATGTGCCACACCTTTGCATATCACCAAATTTAGTTCTGACACACTCTTCTACATGAGATGGTCTCACATATCATTAGAATATGTGATAAACACATTCCTACAGCTTTACGCACCTTTTGGTCACAACTTTCACTTCTTTTTTAACTTGTGTTCTAAGTGTCCTTTCAATTACCGCACTTAGAAATAAGTTCCGCTTTGCTGTCTTTTCAAAGTGTGATTGTATGTATTGATCATTTTATGTGTGTGATCCATGTTTGGGTCATCTTTAGATGCATTTATCTCATTTACTCTATTGGTCTCACACTTTGCCATTTTGGAGCCCTTCTTGGTCCTACTAACTAGTGCAAGTTATGAAAGCTTCAATCCTTCGCCAAGTGATGAGCGTCTTCTATTCATGAGACTGATTGACGTGTATTTTCCTCCCATAATTTTTCACTAAGTATTTTGTATGGTTTCCTTCCTCTCACAGTGCATTAATACTCCTAAGATAAGTAACCTAGCCTTTTACTGCCTCCCTTAATGAAAATCGCATTCCAGATGAAAAAGAAACCAATGTTGGAGAGAGATGTGCCCTCCCAAGCCTAGGATCACTTTCGGAGAACAAGGTGCACTTGAGAACAATAAGGTACACTTCAGAACAATAAGGAACACTTTGGAACAATAAGGCGTACTTCGGAAGAAAAAGTCACACTTTGGAACAACAAGGATCCTTTAAGTGTATTTCAGAACAACAAAAACCCCTTGAGCACACTTCGGGAAAACAAGGATCATTCAGGAACACTTTGGAGCAACAAGGATCTTCTCTCCTTCAAAATTTCACTTCATAAAAATAAGGATCATCTATCCCTTTAAAAGCATATGGCGTAGTCTTGAAGCGTGAAGCCCTCATCCTCCCCCCTTCCCTTAGGGCGCATGGCACATTCATGAATCATGAAGCCTTCATCCTTCCCTCGCCCTTAGGGTGCATGATGTAGTCTTGAAGCCTAAAGTCTTCATCTTTCCCTCTTCCCATATTTTCTCTATTCTCAAGCCTTTCTTAGACGCTTCCTCTTCAATGCATGGAAGAGTAGGAAAGGATGAAGGAAGCCTCCTCTCGACCCGTGAATAGTCAAACTGTGCCCTCCTAATCAAGCCTCCTTATTTTAACCCTCTCACAGGCCTATCATGAGCTGATCATTCCATGAGCTAGATAGAAAGGAGAAAGCATAGAAAAACACTAGTGAAGTAGAAGAACAAAATAGAGCTATCATGGAGACATGAAGTATATCATGAACTAAAACATAAAAAATACATTTCATGATGACTCAGAGGATTCTAATATTGATCCAAGCCCATTTGGAGGGTGAATATGAAGAAAAAAGCATATCTTCCATGAAGATGAAGCATATATCACATCTAAGATCAAGAATACAATATGAAGCAACCAAGAAGACAACTTGGCATTGCCACCTCATCATGAAGTCCATGTCATCATTTTCAAGTTGTAACTTATACAAATGTCATCATAATGGTCAATGTGTGTCCATGTGTCATGCCACATCATGTGTAATGTAATAATGTATTTTCAAGGAAAAGGACAAATGTAATATGTGGAATCCTAAGGGTCACATGTATAATATGAAGAGTCACATAGTCATATATGGACAAAAGAGTTGTATAGAATTCCAAAGGTCATTTAGAAGTCCAAAATTTGTTTAGAAGTCAAAAGGACAAATTAGAAGTCCAAGAGTCTTGAGGATATGAAAATTCATTCCTCTTGTTATAAAATCAACCTCATAACTAAATCAAAGGGGATTTTGGATGCTTAAGATTTGGAGAGCTAGTCTTGGCTTCTCTACTTGGCATAGGGGAGAAAAGTATTCTTTGGAGAAGCAATAAGTGACTTAATGTTCCACTACTGGAACGAGTGCCTCATCATTGTAACTGTGTACTTGTATCTTTCACCTAATTTAAATTCAATGAGGCAACACATTTTTATGCATGTATTGCAAATTTTTTAGGACATTCTTGGGATGTTTACGGTATATGTTGTGTTGATATGTTTTGGAGAAATTGAACTATTTTGATGGATTTCATACTCAACTTTTTGAATGTGTGTTGTATTTGATTTTACATCGTTACGTGAACTATTTTTCTAACGAATATTTTCATGCTCTCGTGTGGATCTCTTAGGTTAGTACTATTAGTTATTTCTAGAGACTCACTCTCATCTCTCGCTCGTGAAGATCTCATTTTACACATTGAAATCAATGTTTCACAATGTCAACTTACTTGCTTGTTCAAGGTATATGTATATAATCTCTTACGTTATATGTTGAAACCAAGGTGAACTTTTGTGTTATGGTGGCTGGGTCGATACTCTGGATGGGGATCCTACCCCAAACAGTGTGAGGTCTAATTGGGACTTTACATTGGGGAGACCCCCTGTATTTTGGTGGTATCCAACACCATCAACATTCTGGCACTAGAAGGAGGGCTATATGACAAGTTGTTCCTGTTGAGTCTATTTGAATATCTTATCATAAATGGATATTTGCCAAATCATAATCCCGGAGTGTTTTTCTAACCTATCTCCTGGTAAAATTTCAATCTCCATGAAATTTGTTCATGTCTTTGTGAAAATTTCAACTTGAAATCCTACTACATTATCTAAAATTATTTATTCTAGTTATTATTTAGAAACAAGTTATTTGCAGAAATATCTTCATTAAATATCAAAATAAATTCAAATGAAGAATTCACAATTACTGAGCAAATAAAAAATGAAATACTAGAACAAGTATGACATAGATATTTTGGACAATTATCCCCGCAAAAACCCATTATGGTAAAATCGGTGCAACAGATGAGGGTTTCTATTATTCTTCAGCTAAATATTCTTGTACAATTTACAATCGGAAGTAACGAAGATAATTTCTCTATGATAACACTAGATAAATTCCTCACAAATTTTCTGATGAGAAATGACCTTGAAATGACTCTCCTGGGCCTCTTGCATTGGCTCTGTGTGAGGACTGCGCAAATCTGCGTCACCTTTGCATTGTCTTCTGCACTGTATCTTCTATCCATTGCGTTGTTCCTTCCTGCCACTGAATCACCTGCTCCTATACCCCAGATTGATGCTGAACCCTCTCTGTCTCTCCCCCACTGTAAATCTCCCTCTGAATCGATTTTTCTCTTCCCGAACTTTAGCCACTGAGGAAATCGATTTTACTTGGGCAACTGATTATCTGCACTAGTGTTTTTTCCAAATGACCCTCGAGTATTCTTTTATAATATTCTTGTTGAGACATCAACGACCGAGATTAAATCTCTAATCAACAGATAATATCATAACTTGACTTGATCCATATTTTCTAGAAGATTCACACTCTGTTTTTTTAATGCCCTTTAATTATTTAATTTCCCTAAGTTTAGACTTAGGGTCACCATTAAAATAGTTAATTATTTTAATAAAACATGTTCCGAGTGAAATTTCCACAAATTATTTCTAGGTTCTTTGGAATACATGTGTCTAAGCCTCCTCACAAAATTTAATACTTAGAGCACTTCCGATGTTACCAAAAATCAACACTCCCTCTTAGTGAGGAAAGTGCTCTAGAAATATGCCTGATGCATACTGTTCTGATCCTGAAGCATCCTATGCACTGCTGAAATATAACAAACTATCCATCAATCACTGCATTGCTGTTGCTACTGTACTGCTACCTATGACATTGCACTGCCACTGTTGCATTCGTACTACATCTCCATCTTAAGTGCTGCTTCATCCGATACTGGAACAAATTCTCAATCATCCCCATATTTTCCATGAAATAAACAAACTTTGTTCTCCATAGGGCCTTGGTGAGAATGTCTACTACCTGTTCTCCTCTAGGAATGTACTACAACTGTACTGATCCCTGTTAAACACAATCTCTGATAAAATGACACCTGATGTCAATGTGTTTCGACTGATCATGAAAAAATGGATTCTCAGAGAGCTTGATGCAACTCTGATTATCATATAGAATACTGGTTGCCTCCATCTTCCTTCTGAATAAATTCACTAGCAATTTTCTAAGCCATATGGATTGACACAAAGCTGTGCTGGATACCATATGCTTTTCATTAGCTATGCTCAGTGCTATAGACTTCTGCTTCTTACTGCACTAGGAAGTCATACATGACCTAATGTTGAAGCAGTACCCTGTGGTACTTTTCCGATCCACCGAACTTCCTTCCAAATCCTCACAGAACAATGTCATTACCTTGGGTGTATTTTAATCCATATCCGGATGTTCATAAGATATATCAAAGAACATGCTTAGCTGATTCCCAGTGCTCCCTCTTTGGTTTTACCATGAAATGAATGAGGGAATTAACAACGTAGAAAATGTCTGGCCTGGTGTTCACCAAATACATGAGAGATCCTATGATCCGTCTGTATAAGGTGGGGTCCACTTCTTTATCTTCAAATGCATCAATTTTATTCCAATTGGTGTTCATTGGAGTAGCAATGGGTCTATAATCCTGCATTCTAAATCCCTTTAGTATATCTGTAGCGTATCTTCCTTGCCCAAGGAAGATTTCTCCCTTCTACTTCCGATCCCAAAAATAGTTCATCAACCCCAAATCCTTCATGTCGAATTCCTTTGTTAATTTCCTCTTGTAGTATTTGATGAGCCTAGATGATCATGTTAGAAATAGATCATCTAAATACAATACCAAAATCAGAGGCTCATTCTCTACTGTGATATAGTGAATATTGGGATCATCGTAACTCTTGAAAAATCCCATCTGCTACAAGTGTCCATCAATTCGACCATACCATGCTATAGGTTCATGTTTGAGTCCATACATGGCTTTCTTCAACCTACATACATGAGTCTTCTTCTCATGTGTTACGAACCCTTTTGACTGTTCGATGTAATCCTCTTCTTCTATAACCCCATTCAAGAATGCAATCTTGATGTCCATCTGGTGAATCTCCCATCCCATCTACGTTGCAAGGGATATAATGGATCTGATAGAGGTATATATGGCTACATGGGCAAAGGTTTCTTCATATTCTATCCCTTATTTTTGAGCATATCCATTAGCCACAAACCTAGCCTTGTACTTCTCTACACTGTTGTCTACAACATACTTAATATTGTAGATCCACCTGGAACCTACAACTGATCTGTCTTGAGGTATTGGTATGACTTCCTAGACATCATTGGTCATAATAGAGATGTAATCCTCTACCATAGCATCTACCCATAATTGATGCTAAATGGCTTCCTGAAAGCCAAAGGGCTCGACAACCTGTGCTACTAGAGCTTGGTAACTATCAGGTTATCTACGCTTCCTTTTCTCGGTTCTAGGAGCCCCAAAAAACTCCTTTGCGTCCCTCAGCATCTATCATACTTCTCTATTAATTGTACCATTGGTAGTGTATGGCTCAATCATCTCTTCTTCCTACTATCCCATTTGCTGTGAGATATCTGGATTTTCTTCTCCTAAAGAAATAATAGTACTGGTCATAGTGCTCGATCTTGATGGCTGTCCATATGCTAGTCCTTCTCCTAGCTGTCGCTGGACAAGAGGTTATTTTGTAGACTGTTCTTTGGTAGGTATTTCACGAGATTTTCAAAAGCCTCGATCCTCCATGAACTTCACATCCCTCCTTACTAGAACTTTCCTATTACCCGGAATGTATATTATGTATGCCTTGGATGTCTTGCTATATCTTACGAGATACCCTTTCTCAATAGTCTAATCTAGTTTTATCCATTTCTCATATGGAACGTGGAAATATGCCACATTCCCAAAAATACTGAGGTGGCTTACCTCCGACTTCATCCTTGTGAAGACACTCTCGGGAATTGTCTTTCCCAATGCTCTGTGAGGGGTCCTTTTCTGAATATATACAATTGTGTTGCATGCTTCTACCTACATAAATCTAGGTAGATCCATGTCATACAACATTTCCTTTGCTGCCCCAACAATAGTCCTATTCTTCTGTTATGCAACTCCATTATGCTCCAGATTTTAAGGAGCGGTCCATTCTCTTTTGATGCCCTCTCTTGCAAAAAAATCTATGAATTCTTTATCAGTATATTCACCACCATTGTCTGAGCGCAATACTTTGATTTTCTTCCTAGTCAGATTTTCTACCAGAGCTTTAAATTCTCTGAACTTGTCAAAGACCTCATCCTTGGTCTTTACGAAGTAAATCCAATTTTTCCTGGAATGGTCATCTATGAAAGTGAAAAAATATTCACTTCCACCAAGAACTCTAGTGGACATCGATCCGCAGATATCTGAGTGTGTTAGTCCCAATACACTTTTTTCCTTATTGTTGCTCTTGGAATATGTTGCCTTAACGTATTTTCCTGTAACACACCCTCTACAAACGTCATCATGTCTTGTAATAAGAGCTGGAACTCCTGTAACTATTTCTCTGAGCATTATCAGAGCTCCATGGTGTAGATTCCCCATTGGAGACTTGAGCTGCAACTTGTATAGTCCGTTGCTTCGAGTCCCATTTTGAGCCTTCTTCTTCCAGCTTGGATGTTTGACATATACCTTTCTTCCAATAAAGTATATGTCGTATCCATTGTCCTGCAATTGAGGCACTGAAAGTAAATTCATTCCCATACCTGACACATGCAGTACATTAGTGGTTCGAATAATCTCTCTTGCTTCTATCTGGAATGCTATGGTCCCTTTTCCCGCAGGGGTACACTTTGTCTTGTTTCCTATAGTAATTTGGAAGTCCATCTGTTCTTCTTGATAGCAAGAGAAACGATATCTTTCTCCAGTCATATGGATTGAAGCTCCACTATCAATGTACCAATCATTTTATGGTGTAGTACTTGATACAAAAGCACATTCTTTTTCTAGCCTAGAGGACAAATTTGACAAAACTCGATTTTCCATCTTCTACTTTCTTTTCCCTTCTCCAACAGATTCTGTACAAGGAATGCGTAAGAACTTTAGAAATGTGATTTGCTGCCAAGGCATCTCCACGAGTTTCCTTTGGCGTATACCCTCCTGCTTATTTGCCTAAATTGGCTCTGATACCATGTGAAAATTTCAACTTGAAATCCCACTGCATTATTTGAAATTATTTCTTCTACTTATTATTCAGAAACATGTTATCTGCATGAATATATTTAGTAAATATCGAAATAAATTCAAACACAGACTTCAAAATTAATGAGAAAATCAACAAGGAAATACTAGCACAAGTATGACATAGATATTTTAGACAATTTTCCCTGGAAAAACCCAATGTGGGAAAACCGGTGCAACAGATGAGGGTTTCTATAATTCTTCAGCAAAATATGTTTGTACAATTTACAATCAGTAGTAACAAAGAGAAATTCTCTATGATATCACTGTATAAATTCCTCACAAATTTTCTGATGAGAAATGACCCTGGAATGACTCTCCTGGGCCTTCTCGGTTACCCCTACGCTGGCTCTGCGTGAGGACTATGCAAATCTGCGTCACCTGTGCATTGTCTTCTGCGTTATCCCTTCCAGCCACTTGTTGTCCCTTCCTGCTACTGCATCACCTGCTCCTGTACCCCATATTGATGCTAAACCCTCTTTGTCTCTCCTCCACCTACGATTCTCCCTCTGAATCAATTTTTCTCTTGCTGAACTTAAGCCATTGAGAAAATCAATTTTACTTGGGAAAATGGGTATTTGCAGTGGTGTTTTTTCCAAATGACCCTCGAATCTTCTTTTATAATCTTCTCGTTGTGATATCAATGGTCAAGATTAAATATCTAATCAATGGCTAAGGTCATAAGTTGACTTGATCCGTGTTTTCTAGAATATTCACTCTCTGTTTTATTAATGCCCTTTAATTATTTAATTTCCCTAAGTTTAGACTTAGGGTCACCATTAAAATAATTAATTATTTCAATAAAACATATTCCGAGTGGAATTTACAAAAATGATTTCTGGGTTCTTTGAAATACAGGTGTCTAAGCCTCCTCACAAAATTTGAGACTTATATTACTTCCGATGCTACCAAAAATAAACAATATTGTCTCAATTCAAGTTTGATGGAGAGGGTTGTACATTTTTATCCAAACACATAAATTATTTTCTTGGGTTTTGTAAATCTCATGAAATCGATGATGAATATGTTTTGTGTATTCTTTTCACCCTCACTCTTGAAGGTCATGTTAGTCAATGGTGTCATACCTTACCATCTTCCTCTATCCATTATTTTGATTAATTTCTTAAGGAGCTTCATCAAGATTTTGATATGTATGATTACGAATATGTTTATAAAAGAATAGACTAACTTAGCATTAATCCTCATGAATAAATTGATGATTTCTAATAGATTCCTTCACTTGTGTTGTGATTTTCTGAAGAAGATATGGATTGATATTTATTTAAGAGAAAGTTTGAACATTTGGTTTAGATATATTTGAATTAGTTTGAATCTAAACCCCCAGATGTTCCTATTTCCCCAAATTTTGTAAACTATGAGACACCTCCAACCCTATAGGAGTAACCTATTGTTACTTTTGTTCATATTCCTCCTCATTTCCTAGCATCAATTTGGGTGCCTTCTTGTGATAATGTTGAAGTTGGGAAATCTAGAAATCAAAGTCCCTATCCATTTTCTCAACCTTCATCCATTTCACATGATTCAGATCATATGGAGGAAACATTTGAATGGTTCATGAAGCCTATGGTGAAGACTAATACTTACATTCCTCAAGATGATATTTACACTCATAACCCCAATATTGGATATGATTTGGAATCCTATCATCCTCTATCATATTTTTCTCATGATCTCTCACCCCTAGATTTTTTTGATCAATCTCTTCCACATCCATACAGTGATAAGGTGCAAGGTAGTAAATATTCATAGGTAGAGGAGTAGGAAGGTGATGATTCTTTTGAACTTTCTTCTCTTTTCCAAAATCCTCCATGTCAATATAATGTTCTTATATCCTTGGTTTATTTTGAATCTAAGAATCCTTGTGATGATTCAAATGAAGTTAATTTTCCTAATCAATCTGAAGGCTTGAACAACCATCATTTGGATGATGAGGAAAACATTGTTGTATGTGATGATAGTTTCCCAAGTGCACCATTTAATCTTATGGTTTCTCATGAAGATTTTTATTTGAAGGATTTAGAACTTGAATCTGTTTTGGTTAAAGAAGATGTTCTTATGGAAACTTCCTCTTCACTTCACTATCCATCACATTATACTGTTTGCAGTGAATTAACTTTTGAAGAAGATACTCCATCATTTAATGAGTTATATTTTGAATTGACATAGGTCTGTGAGATCGTTCATGATCAAGAAGAAGGTAATGAAATAATCGAGTATCCATTCCATCCCGTCTCATTTCCAATATTGCATGAGGAGAATTCCTTAGTTCAGGTTACTCATAATATTTTTCAAATCTAACCATCCTTGGATGCTCAATTAGAAGAACCTTATAACTTGGGTAATCTGTTTGTTGAAGATGAAAATTTTGGTCAAATAAGTAATGTAGGTGATAGCCATTTGGATATTAGTGATATTATTGAAAATACTGGCAGTAGTTTTCCACACACCATGCATTATATGATTCAGTTTTCAAAATGTGATTCTATCATTTTTTGAAGTTCCAAAACTCACCAGGAAGTCAAGGCACTTCAAGTTCTGTTGATGGTTATATCAGGTTCTTTCGACTCTAGTAAGATCCCTGAGCTAATTCAGATCTGGATTTTCTCACAAAATTATTTCCTTTGCATGGTTTCACTGGATATAAATTCCTCCTTGAAAGTTGCGTGGGATATTGGGTATAAATTGACAATCTTTCAAGATTTTGTTTCCAGTTGGATTGAGTATTATGTTTCAATGGATTTTTCTTCATGAAAATCTCTTATATCAAACTCAGGTTTGGAATACATACTTTTCATGGATGTATGAAGTTGTGAAGTTGATCATTCTAAAAATTATAATTAGACGAAGGATTCATGTTTATTAGATGTTTTTGAAAGTAATCAACTCCCAATCCTTCTTGTGAATATTTTGATACTAATTATTTTCTTCATGACACTAGATCTCCTCTTGAGTGTCAATGAATGCTTGTCTTATTTGCTTAATCAAATTCCTCTTTTTTACTACATATCGACTGGTTTCATGTGTTTTCTATTGAATTCCTTTTTAAATATTATGATGCCACTATAGTTTGTATCCAGTCACAAGTAGATGGTTTTTCACGTTCAACATATGAGGAAGATGATTATTTCATTCAAAGGATTTGTAGAGTTGTTCAAACTGATTTATCTTTGATGTCTCCTAACCGAGAATATTATGCCTTAATCAATCCATGTGATTATGGTTCTTTTTCAAATAATTTTCATTCAATTGATCATTATCCCATTAGTGTACCTAATGATGGTTGTTTTACATCAATTGATCTTTATGTTTTATCATCTCATTATTTAGACACTTTTCAAATAGTTAAGGCACTTCAGCCTTCATTCATGGTTATGTCAGGACCTCACCATTATGAAAATATTTCTGAATATGATCAAATTTATTTCCCTTACAAGATTCTCATCATGATTCCGTGCCATTATTTGAGAAATTATCTTTTCAAGTATTTCAGGTTTTACAGGAGGATGATTTTGAATTTCATGATTCAATTTATCATCAGTTAGAAGCATCTTACTTAGCAATTCCATTGACTAAAATAAAGTTTTGATCTATCTTGTGTTCGCTAAGACAATACAAGTGTGGGTACATTCACAAGGAGCCATCAAGTTTTGTTTGATTATGGTTTTAACCAAGAAGGTAAGGTGGCAGGTTGGGTAAAGTCATATATTATGACGCATCTTTGTTCATGTAGGAAAGGCCTTCAATGTTTGTGCAATATTTTCAAGTTCTTATATTCTTTGTTGCACATTATTATATATTGGTTTTGATTGCCTTTATATTTGTGATTGCAGGTGAAGAAAAATGGTGGATTAGTTGGAAATATCATTACACTTAGCCCTGACCTTCTAGCTAGTTAGATTAGGAGTAGGATTAGTTGCATTTAGTTTCCTTTGCATTGCATCCACCTTATTTCCTGCTCTCCATCCAATATTGGTATATTTTTTTTTCATATGATGCTTTTGGGTTCAGTCTCCATTTGATTTGTTTCTTATTTTTGCTTCCGGTTTTGTTATGTATTTCCTTTCGTATTTTCTTAACAAGACTTTGCATGAAATATTCTCTTGTTTGGATCGAAGGAAAATGCGGCAATACTTGAAAAGGGAAATTGTGATGATGAACAATGCTTTGCTAATATGTTACGTATTCTCTATCTGGGTCAACATATCTGTAAAGTCAATGATGTCTAAATGGAAAATACGATCCAATCTAATCGAAAGACTTTTGTCAAAATAGAAATCCCATACCTATTCTAGGATCCTCATTATTCAACTCGGCATTGTAAGTAAATAACATTTTTATTGTTGATCCAATCGATTAGAGAAAGGTAAGAGGAAAATAAGTTAGGGATAAAACCAATATCAAAGGTCTATATTATATTATCCAAAGGAAAAATATCTCCTACTCTTAATAAGTCAGAATCCCTCTTCTACTTGTGAAATAAGTAAGTGCCTAAGAATAGTTCTATAAATAAAATAAATTAAGGCTGAAATAAGAGAAAGGCTTCTTGCGTAGAGAGGTGAAACAAGTAACTTCACCAGGGTATTGATCATGCATGTTGGTAGTGAAGCGATGCTTGTATTCATGTAGTGACTCTGTTGGGGTATTGTCTAGGCAGCGAAAAACACCAAAGATGAAAACTCATACTATGAATATCTTAAACCCGCGGTTATATATTACCCTTTCCTAGATCGAAAAATTGTGATTTGGCAAGCCTTGATATGTGTTTAAATGAGTAAGGTAATGGAGGGGACTATGTCTCTAACCGGGTTAAGTTGGGAAGCCAAGTTATTTTGTAAGATGAACCAATACTTCTTGAAATATTGAGACCTTGCACTTAGAGAATTAAACCTAAATAAGGAAGCTGAAGTTCTACCAGTGTGTTTCCAAGTGTTGACGATGCGATAAAAACCCTCCAAAATTTTTCTCTCACTCTAATTTTGGGGCCTACTGAGAATCTTACAGTCTGTCATCCCATGGTCGATTAAGGTTTTGATAAGTATTTAAGCGTTCTCAAGTTTTAAGTGTCAAAGTCACTTTCTCCCACATTATTAGTCCGAGACGAGATCTGAGTACACTTCCTTTATGAAAAATTAAACAAGCATAACACTACACATCAAGACAGTTCTTGTGCAATTCTAAACTCATGTCGATAGTTAGTGCACACCTTTTGTTGACAGTTCCATCACTTTGGTTGCGATTGTTGCAACTCTTGCTTTTGTGCATCGTCACTTTCACAAGTGTCGCTTTTACATTTGTGACTGTTGTTTTTTCTCACTTTCAATTTAATAAGTGTTTTTTCATGTTATTTTTTCACTAGAATGTTTCATTTTCAAGGCCCTTTGCATTTTGCAAGTGTCATCTTCATGTTTTCCTCCTGTCATAGGGGTCTCTTTTGTTGTTTTCATTCCTACATGTGTCACACCTTTGTGTATCATTGAAGTTAGTTCTGGTGCACTCTTTTGCATGATATGGTATTACATATAATTAGAATATGTACTAGACACATTCTTATAGCTTAGCACACATTTTTTTCACAGTATCCACTTCTGTCGTAACTTGTGTTCTAAGTGTCGTAATGTGTCATTTCAACTTTCGCACTTAGAAATAAGTGTCGCTTTGATGCTGTTTAGTGGTGTGATTTTTATCCATGATTCCCATGTATATTTTTGGCTTGTATTGAGGATTTTATGTGTGTGATCAATGTTTGAGTCGTGTTCAGATGCATTTATCTCTTTTACTCTATTGGTCTCACACTTAGCCATTTTTAAGCCCTTCTTGGTCCTACTAGTGAGTGATAGTTATTAAAGCTTCAATCCTTCATTAGGTGTTGACTACCACATATTCATGAGCCCCATTGATATATATTTTCCTCCCATACTTGTGCACTAAGTATTTTCTAAGGCCTCCTCCCTCTCACAGTGCATTAATAATTCCTAGGATAAGTGACCTAACCTTTTTCTTCCTCCCTCAATGAAAAACACATGCTATATGAGAAAGAAACCACCGTTGGATAATTATTCACCCTACCAAACCAAGGAGAACTTTAGGAGAAAAAGGCGCACTTCAAAAAAATAAGGCGCACTTCAAAAAAATAAGGCACACTTCAGAATAACAAGGCACAATTTAGAGGAATGAGTGGCACTTTAGAACAACAAGGACCCTTTGAGCACACTTCAGAAAAATAAGGACCCTTTGAGCGCACTTCATAACAACAAGGACCCTTTGAACACACTTAGGAAAATAATTATCATTTGGGTGCATTTTAGAGCAACAAGGACCTTCTCTCCTTCAAAAGTGCACTTTGGAAAAACAAAGATCCTATATCCCTTTAAAATCACATGGTGCTGTCTTGAAGCCCTCCATCCTTCATAATTCCCCCTTCCCTTAGGGAACATGGCATAGTCATGAAGCGTTCATCATTCCCTCTCCCTTAAGGTGAATGGCGTAGTCATGGAGACTCAAGCCTTCATCCTTCCCTCTCCCGTGTAGGTTTTAACCCTGTACATAAATTATCTGCAAAGGAATCTTAAAAATAGAAAATAAACAATAGCGAGAGCAGAAAACATAAAACAGATATACACAGAGATTTTCCCCTGGATCCCAAATTAGGATGACTAGCTTGATTTTTCATTATATTCCTTTTACTGTTACAACACATATATATATACATGCCGAAGCATAAATAAACCCCAATCCATTAACCCTGGTTTAGAACATAACCATAGTTCCCTTGACCAGATCTACAAAATACCAGGGGCTGACAACCATCATGCCCCAAAACCATTGGCAAACCCATGCACAAAACCATGGGCAGGTCCGCCCACCGAAAAATAGGGTCCAATTTTTTTTTTTCCCATGGCGCTGCCCCAGACTCCAAACATAGGGGGATATCGCCCCCCCTATGACCCTCCTACTGCACTTGACACAACGTATAGGGGGAGCTATCTCCCCCCTATGACCCCCATGTGCATGACTAGTCGTGGAAAGAATATAACACATGCCCAACATCCCATAGGGCGCATGGCGCAATCTTGAATCTTGAAGCCTTCATCCTTCCCTCTTCCCCTATGTGTTTTACACTCAATAATTTCTTAGACCCTTCCTCTTCAATGCATGGAAAAGTAGGAAAGGATGAAGTAAGCCTCCTCTCAACCCTTGGCTAGCCAAACTACACCCTCCTAATCAAGCCTCCTTATTTTTACCCTCTCACAGGCCTATCATGAGTTGATTATTCCATGAGATAGATAGCAAGGAGAGAGCACAGATAAAGACTTCCATAGTAGAAGAATAAAAGAGAGCTATCACGGAGACATGAAGCAGATCATGGATCGAAACATAAAGAAGACATTGCGTGATGACTCAAAGGATTCTGATATTGATCCAAGACCATTTGGAGGGTGGAGGTGAAGAAAAGAAAATATATTCCATGAATATGAAGCATAGATTAGATCTACCATCATGAATACAAGATGAAGCAACAATGAAGACAACTTGGCATTACCACCTCATCATGAAGTCCATATCATCAGTGTCAAGGAATAACTTATACAAGTGTCATCATAATGGTAAATGTGTGTCCATGTGTCATACAATATAATGTGGAATGTAATGATTTCTTTTCAAGGAAAAGGAAAAATGTAATACGTGGAGGCCCAAGGGTCACATGTGGAATATGAAGGGTCACATAGTCATATATGGAAAAAAGTTTTGTATAGAAGTACAAAGGTCATTTAGAAGTCCAAGAGCCATTGGGGTAGCTCAAGATTCATGAGGATATGATGTTGAAATATGTAACTAGGTTTGGTATTCATATTGACATATGTAATCATGATTTTATGTATTTTATGTAATGATAAAAATAAATTTATTATTATTATTGTTCTTGAGGCATGGGTTTAATGCTTAAGGAAATTTATTTTTAGGTCAAGCTACCGTTGAGAGATTCTAGGGCTTATGAGTCATTGTCATGTACGAAGGGCATTTTTGGGAATGCTACATATTGTAAAAAGAATTTATTTGAGTCAAAGTCAAGTCAAAGAACCCTTCAAGACCAAGTCATGATGCAATAGTCAAGTCGAACTACACTCATGAACAAGTCGGCCTAAAAAAAGCAGACTGACCCAATGAGAAGCCTATATAAAGGAGACCTCAACCTCACTTGGAGGACACACATCACACACACTCAAATTCGATCACAAGAAAGAAAAGTAGCACGAAGAAGAAGAGGATAAAGGAGGAAGAAAAAGATGATATTTTGGGATTTTTTTTGGGCTAATTCTCTCCACATGTGCGAAGGAATTGGGGTTTATGTTGCTGCAATAAAGAAAAATTATAGAAATGAATTTAGGTAATCAAGAAGCACCATTTTGGAAGCCAAATTCTCTAGGAAAGAGAATCTACCAAGCAGAGAAAAGAGAAGGAATACACCATTGTTTCTCACACGTATAAGGGTTAGGGTTTTCGTAGAAGAATATGATGGATAGGTCGAAGTTGAAAAAGAAGCGGCTGGAGAGGTCAAAGTTTTCAGAAAAAGCTGATAGGAAAGTCGAAGTTGCAGAAGAAGTTTCTCGGCAGGTTGAAATTGTAGAAGAAGATGCTGGGCAGGTCGAAGTTGTAGAAGAACCTACTAGACAAGTCGAAGTTGTAGAAGAAGCTATTGGGTAGGTAAAATTTGCAAAAGGAGCTGCTGAGTAGGCCATAGTTGCAGAATAGGCTGTTGGAAGTCAAAATTTTAAAAAGTTGCTTAAAGAAAGGTTTGAATTGGTATTGGAGGTTCTTGGTCAAGGGTCAAAGGTATTGGAATTTGTCAATTGAAGGTCTATACAAAGAGAAAAGAATTATGGTCGGTTTTCCTCTCAAGTTGGAGAGGTTTTGGCCTTGAATGACCGCCTACATATTGTGTCCTATTTTCTCATCGTTATTTATGTTTTTATAGCTTTTTTATGATAGAAAAAACTAATCATAACAAAGGAAATGATCTGAAAAGACTGTATTAGTTTTTCTGTGCTAAGGGTCTTTCAGTTTTAAAAACATGTGCATAATTGGTTCATTAGTTTGCATAAGGATTAAGGAGTTTTTCCATGAGTTATATATGAGATTTAGTGAATTAGAAGCATAAAATAAACATAAATAACAATGAACAATAGTGTAAAATAGAGAAATAAGTCACCACATGAAGTTTACATGAAGCATTTTACCCCTCCTGGGCTACATCCGCTGGTCCAGCTCCCAATGGCTTGTCCATATATCATTATGCTCAAGATTTTTATATTACATGTAGTTACAGTGATCTAATGGTTTTTTTCTCTACACCAATGGCTTCAGAATGCTCCAATTAGTCAAGAATGACTCTTCATTCAGTCAGAATGGTCGAAAATTGCACCTCCTACACTTTTTCCCAAGATCTCTTAGGAAAAATCCGCTAAATGTGGAGAACTCTAGTTAATTGGAGTTAAATTAGGGTTGACCGCCAAATTTTTCACGCCCTTATCCACTCCGCCTATTAAGCTGCACATTAAGTGTTACGGTTAGGGTGGTGGCCACATGTGCACCCCCAACCGTTAGATGGCATGACTATTAGCAGAACCTCTGCTCGAGACTGCAGTTAACGTTGAACTATGGTTTGTTGCCATCGGGTTAGATCTGACCGTGGCGGGTGGCTGGCATTGACTGCACCAAGTGACTTCTTCCAGGGACCATTGGCGGGTTAGGATTTCCAGCAGTTCCCAACACCCAAAAATATATGCGATAAACAATAAATCAAACCTGCAACATTATAATGTTAAGAAACATGTGTAGAGCAGTCGGTAAATAGTTTGTGTGCTCGGAGGGAGGTCAGGGGGTCGAGCCCTGCAACCTCAATAAAATTTTACAAGGAATTTTAGGGCCACATGGCGGCCTTGGGGCTTGCCACGTGGTGCCTCCTCATTGGCTCCTCCAAAACACATTAAGCAACTAAAATAATGACACTTGTCAAGAACTGATTGGTCCGGTAGAAATAATATTCTGGGGAATATTCTTTTTTTCTGACTGTACAACCCAGTCAAAACTGGTCAAACTGTCACAAATTTACCTATTCGCCATTTCGATCAGAATGCAATATCTTCCTCATACTGTTGTAAAATGATCAGTAGGGTGACGATTGATTAAAATTCCTTTAAAATCTGCTGGTTTTATAGTCTTCCGTACTTTATTGTAGGTTCCACACTGGTTCTATATGTTTTCGCTTTCTATGCAAATGTTGTCTCATAAAAATATGTACACTGTGAAAATGCTGTCTCGTATATATATATATATATATATATATATATATGTTGTCTACACCAACTCTCTTTTCATTGTTTTGATATGTATCCGCAATGTCTCGGTCCACGTTGTCTTGTTCCACTCCATCTCAGTCCTCGCTGTCTTGATCAATGCTTGTCTTTATATGTATCCGCACTTAAGTTCATACCAGTCCACTAAACGGTTGTCTTCATATGTTCCACGCTATCTCGATCCTCGCTTTCTTGATTAACTGTGCTTCCTACGATGATGTTTTCTCTGCGATGTATGTTCGATGCATTATATTTGAAGCTGCCCACGTGAACCCATATATATACGGGTTGATCCATTCCTTTCATTTTAAGCCGACAAGAAATTTCCAATAGTCGAATTCCATTTTTCTCGATGAAGGCCGACATGATTTTTCCAATTACAACATAACAATTTAGTCACTCTTTTATAATTTACATAAAAATAAAACATAAATATAATTTATCGTGAATACCTATCCTAGTTACCTTTTTCAACACTCCCTATTAACTAGGGAGGTATTCATAATGGTACTTGTTCATTCTCAATCTTGAAGAGATCTCATAAGAAGAGTCGGATTTGTAACCCATCTGTTATAACATCATATCAACCAGCATTGTCATAGTGCAAGGCCTTGACTAACAACCCCATCTCCCGAAGAGACAATGGGCTACAATGCTGGCGAGACCAATGACTTATAGAAACCATCATCATTGTCTCTACAAGGTACATACTCCATCCGGGTGTTCACCAAGTATGACTTTATTGGGCTATTCTTATCTTGGGTAGCTAACCCTCAAAGAAGATTGGTCCACGAATACTTCTTTCTTGAATGCACTACTACATTCTCAAGAAGTATCAGATGCCAGATGTTTACCAAATCCTCCATTCTTTCTTCTGCTGAAGACAAGAATGAGTGTCTATCTCTCCCTCTCACATAGGGAGGACATATCCACCAAACCAAGCTTGTCTCTTAAGTACCCAATCTTTTTGTTTGGAAGTGATTTTGTCAATATGTCAGCTACCTGCTCATCAGTAGGAATATACTGAAGTTGTAGCACTCTATTTTGTACTAGCTCACACACGTAATGATATCTGTTGTTAATTTGTTTTGTCTTTCCATGAAAACTGGATTTTCAGACAAACGTATACAACTATTGTTATCACATTGTATCATAGTAGGGTCCATAGGTTTTTGAAATAAGTCACATAAAAATTTCCTCAACCAGACTGCTTCTTTGCTTACTTCACAGGATGCAACATATTCAGCCTTAGCATTACTTAAGGCAAAAATATCTTGCTTTCTGCTTATCCATGAGATCATAGAGGATCCCAAACTAAAGCATCCACCAGTAGTTCTTCTTATATCTTGTTCACTGCCTCCCCAGTCGGAATCAGTGTATCCAATTAATTGAACATCATTCTTTCTTTCATATTTTAGGCAGTAGTGGATGGTCCCTTGAAGATATCTCAAAATATGTTTTGCTGCTATCCAATGATCTTGGTTCTATTTGGAATTGAATAAGAACATTTACTACAAAGCATATGTCTGGTCGTGAATTTACTAGGTACATCAGTGAGCCAATCAGTTGTCTATATTTAGAAGGATCTACTAGACATGATTCAGAACTCCTTATTATTTTCAAGTTTGTGATCATCGAAGTGGACATAGGTTTTCTATCCAACATGTCAAACTTATTTAGTACCTTGATCGCGTACTTCCCTTGATCTAGATAAATTTCATTAGGTCCTTGCCAAACTTCTAGTCCCAAATAGTAATGCATTAGTCCAAGATCCTTCATATCAAATTCTCCTACTAGATGCTTCTTTCTTTCTTCAATACGACCTTCTACACCAGTAAGGAGAGAATCATCTACATATAGAAGACTAATCACAGGTTCATCCTCTACTATCTTGAAAAATAGATTAGGGTCAACATAACATTTCTTGAGTCCAAGTCTTTGAAGATAAGCATCCATCCTAGCATACCATGCTCTTGGAGCTTGTTTGAGAACATATAGTGCTTTCTTTAATCTGCATACATATGTCTCCCTATCCTTGACTTCGAAACCTAGGGGTTGTTCTATGTATATTTATTCATCTATAATGCCATTTAGAAATGCATTTTTGACATCCATTTGGTGGATGTTCCATTTCTTTGATGCAGCCAAAGAAACCAAAGATCGAATTGTGGTGTATCTTGTTGTAGGAGCAAAAGTATCTTCATAATCAATGCCTTCAAGTTGAGAGAAACCTCTAGCTACAAATATTGATTTATATTTATCTATACTTCCATCAGTGGCATGTTTGATCTTGTAGATACACTTGGAAGTGACCATAGATTTGTCCTTGGGCCTAGACACGACTTCCCATACTCCATTCTCCATGATAGATTGATATCCTTCATTCATGGAATTATTCCATTTATAGTTTTGAACAACCTATTTGAATGTAGTTGGTTCTGCTTCTATCAATTTTGTCATGTATGTGGTGTACCCATAATATCTTTTGGGTTTCTTGCTTTCTCTAGATGTTCCTTTGGGTGCTTCATGAACTTCAGCATCAAGTAATGTGGATCTCAACTAGTTAGGTATTTTTCTTGTTTCAGGAATGATTAATGGTTGAATAGGATTGCTAGGACCTTCTTCTTCTTGATTGATTTCTTCTTGGATTTTATTTTCCTCAAGAGTGGGAAATTCTTCATCTTCAGATTCTATGGGAAGATCTATTGATTTTTTAAAAGCTATACTTTCATCAAATAATACATCGCGGCTAACTTCTATTAGATGACCATTATTTACATAGATCCTATATGCTTTTGATGAGTTTCTATATCCAACAAAAATTCCTTTTATTCCAGAGGGATCCAACTTATTTCTCTTGTATTTTGGTACATGGATATATAAAAGACATCCAAAAATTTGAAGGTGGTCTACTAATGGCTTCTTTCTAGTAAATACTTCTTCTGGAGTTTTATCATCAAGAGATTTGTGCGGACATCTATTTTGAATATACACTGCTGTTTTAGTTGCTTCACCCCATAGGAATTTTGGAAGGTCTTGATCATGAATCATTGCTCTTACACTTTCTTCAATGGATCTATTTTTTTTTCTGCAACACCATTTTTTTTGGGATTGTACGGAACTATAAGCTCCCTCTTAATTCTTGACTCCTTACAGAATGAAATTAAATATTTAGATGTATATTCACCACCGTCCTCTGATCTTAATATGATCTTTCTTTCTGTAATATTTTCGACTTCAGCTTTGAATTCTTGAAAGTTTGTAAAAATTTCATCCTTGGATTTTAGCAAATAAAACCAGGTCTTTCGGGAGTGATCATCTATAAAAGTGACATAGTAGAGATGACCTCCAAGAGACTTATGGTCCATAGGACCACACACATCGAAGTGAATTAGATCAAGAATGTCTTTTGATCGTGAAGCACTGCTTCCAAATGGCCTTTTGAAATTTTTACCTAAGGCACATCCTTTGCAGATACCTTCATGATCTTCTTTTAGTTTTGGGATTCCTTCTACAATGGAACTTAGGGAAGGAAGGATTTTGAAGTGTAAATTTCCAAATCTTCTATGCCATAGTTCACATGGATTGACTTCGATGTGAACTAAAGCTTGGGCTAAGGGGGTTGTTAATTTGTAAAGTATTCCTTCTCGAATACCGATAGTTTTGGCTTGGTATATATGAGAATCTTTTCACCAAACAACAACTTTTCCATCAATGAAAGCTACTCTATCTCCTTTGTCTTCTAAGCTTGAAATTGGAAATAAGTTCTTTAGCAAACCTGGAACAAATAAAACATTGTTGATGCGAATGCTACTGCCATCTTCAAGTTTTATTGATGTGGATCCAATGCCTTTTACGGGATAAATCTTGTTATCTCCAAGCTCCATAGAATAGGTGGACTTTCCTTTTGATAAGGTCTTCAATTGGTTTGGATTTCCAGTCATATGTCTTGAGGCACCACTATCGATTACCCAGGTATCTTCGTCTTGAAAAGTTCCAGATAGAGCTGAGAAAAGGCCTTCATATTTTTTCATAAATATCCTTTTAGAAGAAAATAGGAAATTCCAGATTTTCTTGAAACTTTTCTTTAATTGACTTGCAATCCTTTTGATGATCTTCATGACGCCCTTGAGTGAACCTATCTCTCCATGTTGTAAAATGATCAACAGGGCGACGATTGATTAAAATTCCTTTAAAATCTGCTGGTGTTATAGTCTTCCGTACTTTACTGTAGGTTGCACACTGCTTCATATATATTTACGCTTTCTATGCAAATGTTGTCTCATAAAAATATGTACGCTGTCTTTGCAAATGTTGTCTCGTATATATATATATATATATATAGATATAGATATGATGTATATATAGATATAGATATAGATATGATGTCTACACGAACTCTCTTTTCACTATTTTGATATGTATCCGCAATGTCTCGGTCCACGTTGTCTTGTTCCACTCTATCTCGGTCCTCGCTGTCTTGATAAACGCTTGTCTTTATATGTATATACACTTAAGTTCATACCAGTCCACTAAACACTTGTCTTTATATGTTCCACACTATCTCGATCCTCGCTGTCTTGATTAACTATGCTTCCTGCGATGATGTTTTCTCTGCGATGTATGTTCGGTGCATTATATTTGAAGTTTCCCACATGAACCCATATATATACTGGTTGATCCATTCCTTTCATTTTAAGCCGACAGGAAATTTCCAACAGTCGAATTTCATTTTGCTCGATGAAGGCCAACATGGTTTTTCCAATTGCAACATAACGATTTAGTCACTCTTTTATAATTTACATAAAAAGAAAACATACATATAATTTATCATGAAGACCTATCCTAATTACCTTTTTCAACACATACGACATTGGTTTGTCGAACCGTTCATGGCTCCAGAATAAGGAAGACGAGATCTAAGCAACCATCCTTGTTTCAACCCAATCCCATAATTTTGAATTTCGAGCAAAATTTATGAACTCTTGATCATTCCTCCCCATTGGGAAGCTTTTGGACCCCAAAAGACTTGATTACTTTTTTAGTAGATGAGGGTACAACTCCCTCACCTTTCCAATCTCCATCCATTTTTCCTTGCTTGGTTTAGTGCCTTTGAGCCCAACTCGAAGGTAGTCAACACTTCCCCTCTTTGATGCTTTTGTCCTCCTATCAATAATTGTATCTTCTTTGAGCTCATCCAGAAATTTTGGCAAAAAATCTTCAATAGAAGGTAGCTGAACATCACTTCCTTTATCATCAATCAAAGGAGGCTCATACAAGCGTAAGTTTTCAACATTAAAAACTAAATACATTTGCATGTAAGAAGGAAAATCAAGTTGGAATGCATTATTAACAACTTTTTTTTATGATATTGAAAGTACCATAGTGAATGGGTTTGATTTTTTTACCTTCCCCTTACATCCTTTATTTGCTAATGTGAAACCATAACTCATCTCCCTCTTGAAACTTATGATCAACCTGATGTTTGTCATGCCTCTCTTTGTATTTTATTTGACTTTTCTCAAGCTGTTCTTGAACTTCTTGATGTATCATTTGAATTTTCTCAATGAAATTTTGAGCCTTATCAATATAACTATGGCCAATTGCAACATCCTTCCCAATGATGAAGTGTAATAGCGATTTTGGAAAATACCCAAAGCCTGCTTCAAAAGGTGAGGTTTGTGTTGAAGAGTGCTTTGCCCAGTTGTAAGCATGCTGAATGTAATGTAGTTTTTCACCCCACAACTTAGGATGTCTGCTGCAATATCATTTCAATAGATGCACAACTGTTCTATTCACCACTTCGATTTTTCCATCTATTTGTGGATGAAAAACGATACTCTTTTTCAATTTTGTGTCTATCATTCTCCATAGATTTGACCAAAAATTCCCAATGAACCTGGAATTCCTGTCACTAACAATAGAAGTGGGCAATCCAAAATGAACCCAAACATTTTGAAAATAAAGTTCAGCAGTAATGGTCTTCTTACATGGCATAAGTATACACATTTTACTGAATCTATCCACAACTACAAAAAGATAATCATGTTGCTTTCTTGACATAGGTAGACCTCCAAAAAAGTCTATGGAGACGCTCTCCCATGGCCTTGATGGTACCGGTAGTGGCGTGTACATTCCAAGCTTCCTATTACTAGGATTACTTGTTGCACACATAAAACAACCTCTTATAAAACGTGACACACTATCTATCATGCGAGGCCAATAAAAATACCTTTGTAGATGCGCCATTGTTTTTCTTACCCCAAAGTGTCCAAAAATAAGAGAAGAATGAGATTCTCTCATGACACTTATCCTCTCTCCTTGTGGAATACATAGCTTTCCCAAATGAAACAACAAATTTTTATGCATGTGATAATCTCTTTCTTCAACGTGATTCCCTTCACTCAAACTAGCATACACATCTTTGAAATCAACGTCATGTGCATATTGTTCTATGCAGCTCTCATGTAAAACATAATCATTTTTGAGTAAAGTAGAAGCACTAATGATTAGTCTCTGTTGAACACCTAATCCTCTATGGTTAGGTGTGGAAGGCGAAGAGTCACAAAGGAGTCCAAGTGACCTTGGAAGATGAATCCAAGGGTCACCTCATTGTATTATAAATGTACATCATATCAATGGTAAAATACAATGAATGCCTATCTTTCCCTTTGTGTGTGTTTAGTTTCTCCATCCACCATGTGTGTGTTCTAACATGATATCAGAGCCCTGGGTTTAGAGTTCCCCATTAAGCTTCTGAATAAAATTGGCCTGTATTGCATTAGTGCAACCTCTACCATCTCCCAACATATGCACTGCCTCTCATTTACTCTTATTTCTATATTTGGCATTCCCGCTACTAAAATATTCTATAACACTCCCTAAGCATTTATGAATTCCATTCTCTGCTCTCTGCGCATATAGTAGCTGTCCCTTGGAATACCACTCCCTAAACCCACGCTGCCCACTCCTCACCATTGAAATGCATCTGTCAGCTCCTCTATCAATGAAAAATTAGAATGCCGTAGAAGTGTGGTGCAGCCGGTGTCAACTACAGAGACGGAGTTCGTAGTAACGGATCTGGTCACTAATGTTCTGGTAAGCCACAAGGGGCCAGTGCCAAATATCTTCAGAGAAGGCCACTCCGTTGTCGTCGAGGGCTTTCTCCACCCCATCTCTACTTATTCATCGAAGAAAAACAGCGGCACTGAATCCTTTCGTCCCTTGTCGATCGAAGATATTGCGTCGGAAAAGGAGAGAAGCAACAAATGCTATTTTTCTACCATCTCCCTTTCTATGAATCCTTCTGCGCACTGTCTCATTCCTGCATGTCGAATTAAATGCCTTGTGTTGCATTTTCTGCCTATGGTCCCATAACTGATTTTCCATTGCTCCATTGCTTGGGACTAATTTTCACAGTTAAGATTGGTGGGATTTGCTTATATTCTTCAATAGATGATTTGAATCCCAATAACGATAAAAGAGTGATGCTTTCCCATGAGATAATTCAGTTAGAAGAAATAGCCCGGTAGGAGAAGAGACTTTGGAATCTGGAAAATAAAACCAGTACATGCTTTTGCTGGAGACGAAAGAAGCAGATTTATGATTTCTCCCATCAACTTCTTCTCTAATTTTGTACCTTCTCCCATCATTCGACAATGCCCATGGTAGCTTGGAATATACCTCCCTCCTTTGCATGGAATCTATAGATTGAGACCTTTATGCTATTCAACACCATTCATACACATCGAGATAGTGGAAGCGTAATTTTTGCATCCACCACACTGAAAGCTACTCCTGTAGTTCGTGGGTGCTCCACTTTTAACACCAGAGAGAAATAAGGGCCTTATGTCTATGTTTGAACTTGGCAACAATCAAAGGATTGCGAAAAACCAATGGCTGAGGTGCAGTAGTAAATTCTTGGATAAAATATGAGAAACCTGTACCTAAAAAAAAGAAAAAAAAGGATGAACCTGAAACATGATGGGCAAGTTTATAATGGTAATCATCGTAGGGTTCTTTAGGTTGGCCTCTTGGAATGTCGACATATTGAGAAATGTCAGAGCTAGAGCTGGAAGTCAAGAACACTATTTTCATTTTGTACATGGTCTCTCATTCCTAGAGGTCCATACATCACAATGCTCCTCCATAGTCACTCAGTCACTGTGCAACTCTTAGGTGATTGGGCTACCCATCTTTCATCTTTGCAGTGTTGACATATTGCACTAAACTAGAGGTAATCTCAACTCCATTTACTCTGTGAACTTCAAATACTATAAGAGGCACCTAAAAAATTTCAGAAGCTTGGTACAATTTTCCCACATTGAGATTTGGGAAGTATTTTGTTAGTCCTTGAAGATATCAACTTTCGGTATTGTTTTTGTATATGATTTCTACAAGAATTATCCATTAAAAGAGAGATAATTTGGAACTTTTTTGCAATGCTAAGTCAATTATGTTTTCGGTCTTCCATGATTTGAGTAGTAGAGTTTGTTCTCTAAGAATTCCATAGTTGGCAGTTCAAGAAAGATTAAAAGGTGTCTGAAGTCACTAGTATTATTTTGAAAGTAAGTTGAACAAAATTGTAAACGGGTGCATTATTGGTTGAAGTCGACACCCTTCATTTCTTTAGCTTGAGTTGTTTGTAAAATGGCCAAATTTTATGATGTATTATAGTCCTTGGAAACTTTGATACAATCAACTGTTGATGACATAATCTGAATCAGTAAAGACACTCTCTTTGATATCCAGACTTGCTTGCAAGATGCACAAGACAAGATTGATTTTTTGCAGTTGGAGTCACAGCTTCAGCAAGAAGAATTATAGCAGTGGAGTCATCATTATGAACTTGTTTTTGTTCAAAAAATTGAAAGAGACTCCCATATGAAGTAAGCCAATAATTTTGTGGTTGATTCACATTTAATGCCCAGTACAAGAGCAAATTTACATGCAGATGCAACAACTTAGTCTGCACTTCCCAAGCCCATCATCAGACCTTGGGAAGAGCTTGTCCACAACAAGCACCGAACAGGTCTTGGATATGACAAGGAATTTTCATTTCATATTTCGGACTACTCCAAGCCCATAAAATTTCAGAATGCTGAATTTCTTCATGACATTTCACATTCAGTTGTTCTAGATCCTGCTCCTCTTCCAAAGCAGCAACAAAAAATTGTAAAATTCCAACACTATAATCACATTGGCCATATGAAAGATCACTGTTTCGATCTTCACCCATGCAAGCACTATGATTGGCGCATCCATTCTTCACACAGATAATTCAAAAAAAAGCCTCTTGCAAGAACAAAGATTCATCTTGGAGGGAACGCTTCTTGGCAATGGGCATCAACAACCAAGAAGATGTTTAAGTCACATATCAGAACTTGTTCTAGAATATTGAAAAATCTTGCAGTTGAGTTTTTTCCATCATATCACCTTGTACCTGACAGGGGGGAAAATGGTGGTCATATACAAGCTTCGACGCCACATCAAGCGAGCCTCAGCCACAATCTCTCATTTCACATTCAAAGTTGTAGCCAGAGACACAACAGTTCAAGCGAGCCTGAGCCATAATTCATCATTCCAGATTTAGAGGTGTAGCCAGAGACACGAATGCCCATGAGAATGCCTTTGGTTGGTGGATAGCCTTAAACCATCCATGTGAGGTTCATATTCTCTTCAAAGAATTCAAAACACTTCCTCTAGCAGAAGACTTCAGCTTCTTGCTAGCTTTGGTAGAGTTTCAGGAAATGCATTAAGCATTCTAGTGTTGGTGGCCATCCTTAAACCATCACAGGTTGTAGACTCTCCTTATTTTAGGTTGAAGGTATCCCTCTTCAAATATGAGGGACACTTCCTCTAGCAAAAGCCCTCAGCTTTTTGCTAGTTTTGGAAGAGTTCCAAGAACTAAAATAAGCATTGCATTCCAGTGTTGGTGGTCATCCTTAAACCACCTCTTTATGACAAAATTTCAGAGAGCCGATTCAGATTAAGTGCTGCCATGCATACTTTGCAGATTTGTATTACAACTCTCTTCTTGGACTCACACATACCCCTTCATCTTAAGGGGGGGAATGTTGAACACCTAATCCTCTATGGTTAGGTGTGGAAGGCGAAGAGTCACAAAGGAGTCCAAGTGACCTTGGAAGATGAATCCAAGGGTCACCTCATTGTATTATAAATGTACATCATATCAATGGTAATATACAACAAATGCCTATCTTTCCCTTTGTGTGTGTTTAGTTTCTCCATTCACCATGTGTGTGTTCTAACAGTCTCGAAAGAATATATGAAAATTTATTGAATATACATTTTTGTACCTTATAACGAAGTTAAGTTGTTGAAGAAATCCCATCCACCTGAAATGTCTTCATTGCTACAATTTTGTTTGTGACTGCAAGTACTGTAATGGTTGGTGATTGGTGTGTACAATAGTCTCTTTACCCATCAAGTAGTGTTTCCACTTCTTGACAATTTGTACCAACGCATATAATCCTTTGCCATATTTAGGATAATTAGTCACAACACCATTAAATTTTTTTGAATGAAAGGCGATAGGATTACCATGCTGCAAAAGGACTGCGCCCATGGCATAGTCACTAGCATTAGTTTGTATCTTGAATGGCTGTCTCAAATTTGGTAGTGCAAGGAATGGAGCTGAGCTGATCTTGTCTTTTAAATCTTTGAAAGCTTGCTGCTATTTTCCTCCCCATTGGAAGCCTTTCTTTACACTTGTCACTGCATGCATAGGAGTTGCGATGGAAGAAAAGGTAGCAATGAATTTCCTCCAATATTGAGCTGCACCTAAGAAACTTCTTACCTCAGTAACTATCTTGGGTGTGGGTCAATTCACAATGGCCTCCACTTTAAAAGGATCAATCCTCAATTCTCCTCCTCCTACAATATTTCCCAAATAGACCAAATAAGTCTTTCCAAACTCACATTTTGACATCTTAAGAAACAATTTCTCTTTCTTCAAAATATCAAGCACTCTATTTACATGTAAGACATGATATTCTATTGTTTTTCTGAAAATAAAAATGTCATATAAGTACACAATAACAAATTCATCAAAGTAATGGTCGCAAAACATTATCCATACCCCGCATAAAAGTTGCCGGTGCATTACATAAACCAAAAGACATAACTAGCCACTCAAAGAGTCCTTGTTTGGTTTTGAATGCAGTTTATCACTTTCTGCATTTCTTACTTGATGATATCCACTTCGTAAATCTAACATCATGAAAAACTTTGCTTCTTTCAGCTAATCAAGCAAATAATCTATTCTTGGGAGTGGGTAACGATTTTTTACCGTAATTTTTTTCAAAGCTTGAAAATCTACACACATGTGCCAAGTCCCATCTTTCTTTGGTAT
Source organism: Pinus albicaulis (assembly GCA_034641835.2). NCBI lineage: Eukaryota > Viridiplantae > Streptophyta > Pinopsida > Pinales > Pinaceae > Pinus > Pinus albicaulis. Next base: position 1,093,282,254 of record CM076579.1, on the reverse strand, counting down.
CAATACTATGGGTGAAACGCATGGCGAGGTGCTTGGCCTTATGATACCTTTATCCAAAATCTCTTTTATTTTCCTCTTTATTTAAGCATTCTCCATTATTGACATGCGGTACATACCGATGTTTTGAAGAGGACAATCCTGCTGCAACTGAATTTCATGTTGAATTTCCCTTTTTGGAGGCAATCCTGTTGGCTCCTGAAACATCTCATGATGCCCATTAACCACATCATATAATTATGATTTCAACTTAAGATCACATCCCTCAAAATATTCATGATTAATATCAGCTTTGGGCTTAATCATAATAAGAAAAAAGTTCTTACTTGAATTTACCAGCCTCTTTACCTGTCCAACATTTACCAAAGCAATTTTTGTCTTCTTACGGTGTGCTCTAACAATGAACTCATTGCCATATTTGAATAAATGATATTTGTTCTCATGGAGATAAAATATCACTTTCTTATCATACAAGTAAGGACTCCCTAATATAATAATAGTTATGTCAAGCGGAACCACATCTAATTCAACTGTGTCAACAAAGCTTGCAGTGATTACAAACCTCAATATACATTTCCTTGTAACCTGTAGATTTTCATCCTTACAAATCCAACCCAATGGATATGGTATGGTCTCAAGGTTAGGTTTTTTGACCAAATATTCAGAGATTAAGTTTTCTTGTAACCCACTGTCAAACGGTGTGTTAATCTTGGTATGCTTGGATATGACCCTCACATGAAACAATTCTATTCTTTCTTCTTCATTTGGAGTGTTTATGTGACAGTTTGATGTACTGGTACTGGGTTTAGTTTCAATTTCTTTTCCCTACATGTTCTTCAATCCCATGGCTGTAATTTTAGTTTCATCACCTGAATCATAACTTAAGTCATGTTGAGCAATAGCAGTAGTTTTATGTTTCCCTTTGTTATTGGGTTTCTTTGGCCTTGATTCTGGATGTAATTTCCAACAATGAGTTTCATCATGGCCTTCTTTTGAACAATGTTTACAAGTCACTTTTTCTCCCTCTTTCTTAACAGATGCATTCTTTGTGTTTTTACCTTTTGGGTCTTTTCCTTGGCTTTACCCTTAAAAGGTTTCTTCCTACCCTCTTCAGGAAAGTTCTTCCCTCTAGCTTCTAGATGTGTGGCCTAAACACAAACTTCATCTAGATTGGTGGGGTTAAACATGAGAATAGTATGTTTTAGGTAGCTATGTAAGCCTCCTATGTACTTTAGCAAAGTGTCTAGGGTCTGCAAATCCACCCCTAATAAAGAGCTCTTCTCCTAAATTCTTGGGTGTATTCTTGCACATTTTGTCCCTTTAACTGCCTAAATTTTTGCCAGTTCATGATAATTTTTGCATATGAGATAATGGATAAAACTGCCATTTTATAGCAATAATAAAATCTGACCATGATAGAATAATCTTACCATGTTTCTTGATTTCCTCCTATGTCTTGGCTTCCCACCAAAAAAGTGCTGCATTTTCCATTCTCAAAGAAGCTAATTGAATTTTTGTATCATCATCTTGAAGGTTTTGTATTCTTAAATAGACCTCCAATTGTTGAATCCAATTATCTATCTTGTTTTCATTTACTTCACCATTAAACATTGGCAATTCGAACTTAACATCAAGTTTTAATAAAGGAGATTTACCAGTGCTCTTGGACTTGTGTGGCTAATGTACTGAAGAAGAGGTAGAAGATGATGATGATGAGGGTGAAGATTGTGGCCCTCCATTGCCTGCATTTCCTCCATTTCCCTTCTTTGACTTGTCTTCATCATGTTGACCTCCTGAAGATCCTTGTCCATTCTTTTGGAGTTTAGATCCTTCTCCTTCCAGTTTCTCATTCCTTTCTTGATAAAGAATTTGTGAATTTTTGTAGATGTTCTATGATTGATGCAACTTTACGTTTTCTTCAATATCAGACAAAAATCACATAAACAATAAAGTAAAATGCTGATAGAACATACTAGTAGATCGATAGAAGACAAGCCATAAATATTTAAGTGTGTTGGTGCGTTACGATGGTCAACATGATGCTTCAACCAAAAAAGTCTCAATATGGTTAGCCAACCAGCAATGTCACACAACCCTCTAGGACAACCAAAACTGTCAACTCAAAAGTCAACGGTCAATGCAAACAACAACAAAAACTAGGTCAATGTAGCAAAGTCAAAGTCAACGTCTAGCCTCGGGAATAGTGCCAAAAAATGTGGATTTGGAAAATCAAACTTTTGGGAGAGTTTTAGGTTTTTTTGACCTTGCATTGAAAAAATTCAACACTAGTCAAAGCTACTGTAGAAACCCTAGGCCGAAAATAGAAATGAGTTGCTGCTGAAATTTTCCCATGTGTGGAGAGAAGAGCATTCAAGGTCATTGAACTAAACATATGAGGAGAGAGAAATGTGTGAGGATCAGATGAGTGAAAATTTCCTCCAACGTTGACCAATATATATCCATCAATGAGGGTGTGTGACACAACTACTGGGGCACAAAACCTTAAGTCCGATCTACACATATTTTGAATAAATGCAAAATAAATGCTCTGCTCATCGCATTAAGATGATCTTTAGATCAATCTTGCACCTTTCCGAAATAGGAGTCCAATAAAAATATTGGCATATTCATATAAGCATCACAACATGGAGTTTGGACCTAGTTGTCTAAAATTAACACTCCCTCTCAACTAGGGAGAACTCCATCCACCTGTGAAATCAAAACATCGTGCGTCATCCCACCGTAACTTGCTTTGATGGCTTCTTTATTTTAGAATATAAGTGGGTCAGTCAAAAAGTCATAATTCCTGGATGACAGATTCAGCCCAGAGGTCCGAAACCTCTATAGGACTCACAAAGAGTCTCATACCAACCCGAAGTTGGTTTACTTGACTCGAAGTCAGTTGGAGGTCCAAAACCTCACTTGGACTCAAGAGAGTCATATACTAACCTGAAGTTAGTTTCACTGACTCGAAATCAGTTGGAGGTCCGAAACCTCACTAGACTTGATCCTAGATCAAGTGGTTGGACCGTTCCATCCTAGATAGAGAGTACGAAAATCTTTGATGCGTCCATTAGTCTTTGCTACTAGTCTCTAGATTTTCCCACCTCACTGGCCAAATGAGAGGTACTTCCCATGAGTTCGGAACTCAAATGTGTAGGATGCATACAGGGTAGAGATCATGATAGGTGAACCAACTCAATCATTATAATGGTGGGGCAGAAGCACACCAACAAGGTTTGGTAAACCTAGCCCTGTGGTTGCTTATAGCTCCAAGAAGCTATCTCCAAAGCCCCCCATAGCTCCCAGAGCTCATCGTCCAACAGGACCCTCAGCATAGGGTCATTCCACGATTACAAGATTCTCACGGAATTTTAGGAACATGACCTTTCCCAAGGGCATTGTGAGAATATCTGCGACTTTCTCATCAGTTCCTATATGATCGAGCCTTACTGTGCCTCGCTGTACTATATCCCGGATAAAGTGGTACCAACCATCAACATGCTTGGATCGATCATGGAACACAAGATTATTTAACAAACGAATCCCCATCTGGTTATCAAAAAGGATAATGGTGGCATATAGCACATGCTTGAAAAAATCACTAAAGAGATTTTGCAACCAAGTGACTTCACAACAGGCCATACATGCTGTAATGTATTCGGCCTCAGCAATGCTCAAGGCTACCGAATTCTGATTCCTGCTCGAAGTAGACCTACATGTGAAGAAACATCCAGATGTGCTCTTGTGACCCACCACACTTCAAACCCAATCAACATTAGTATATCCATGGAGTGTCATGCTCCCGACAGTGTATCTCAGCCCATGGTCTATCGTGCCCTAGAGATATCTCAAGAGTTTCTTGGCACCAAACTAGTGAATGTTATGATCAACCATGTGCTAACTCAAAGTGTTCACTGCAAAACATACGTCCGGATGGGTGTTCACTAAGAACATCAGGGCCCCTACGAGTTGAAGATACTCAATAGGATTTGCTAGCATGGGCCTAGCAGCACTGCCACTCAACTTCTTAAAGTTGAGCTCCATCGGTGTCAACACGGACTTACAGTCCACCATACCAAATCTTTCCAAAAGCTTCACAATGTATTTTCCTTGAGAAAGGAAAATATCGCCAGGTCTCTACCAGACCTCTAGGCCTACGAAGTAATGCATCAATCCTAGGTCCTTCATCTCGAACTCAACAGTGAGCTCCCTCTTGCACTGTTGAATGAGAGGGTCAGCACCTGTCAGGAAGAGGTCGTCCACATACAACATCAGAATGAGAGGCTTTTCTCTATAAACCTTGAAGTAAGGGTTTGGATAAACATTGCTATGAGTGAAGCTTAGCTTCATTAGGTAGCTATCTATCCTCTCGTACCAATATCTGGGTTCTTGCTTCAAAAAATAGAGGGATTTATTAAACCTGTAGACATGGGTGTCTCAGTCCTGGACTTCGAACCCTAGAGGTTGCTCCACATACACCTCTTCCTTTACCTCACCATGCAAAAATGCGGTCTTCACATCCATGTGATGAAGACTCCATCCTTGCGTAGTAGCAAGGGCTATGATAGATCAGATGGTGGTATATCGGGCCACAGGTGAAAATATATCATCATAGTCTACGCCTTCTTTTTGAGAGAAGTCAAGAGCAACGAATCTTGCCTTGAAATTTTCAGCACGTCCATCAGATCCATGCTTGATCTTGTAGAGCCATTTTGAGGTGACAACTGCTTTGTTCTCTGGTCTTGGAACCACATCCTAGATATCATTCTTCATTATGGACTCATACTCTTCATGCATAGCATCCTTCCAGACTTGATGCTTTACGACTTCCTCAAAAGATCCAGTATCAGATTATACAATAGTACTCATGGCTGCTAGATACCCTTGGTATCTATTCAGCTTCTTTCTCTCACAGATTTTCCCCCTTGGGGCCATATGTCCCTCAACATCCTCAAGAGTGTCCTTGAGCCATGATGGTCTCTTCCTCATCGAAGGATGTGGATCAATCGGGTCCATTGGTCCTTCAACATCGGGCATCATCTCATCCTTCGATTCTTCTTGATTTCCACGCCTTGCTTCATGATCTTCCTCAGATCTCGGAATATTGACTACTTTCCTTAGGGAAGAATCTTCGTCAAAGGTAACATCGCGGCATATCTCCACTTCCCTTTGACCAGGCACATAGACCCTATAGGCATTCGAAGTTTCGTTGTAGCCCACAAACATTCCCTTCCTCCTAGAAGAAAGAATCTTGCTCCTCTTCTCCTTCGGCACATGAAAATAAACAAGACATCCTAAAACTCTAAAATGTGAAACGTCGGGTTTCTTACCAGAGAAAACCTCTTTGGGAGTTTTGGAGTCTAGAGTGGAATGCAGGCATCAGTTTTATATGTACACAACAATGTTCGTAGCTTCTCCCCATTGAATCTTCAGTAGACCCTGATCACATAGCATGGCACAAACAACTTCCAAAATGGTCCTATTCTTTTGTTCAACAACACCATTCTTCTCAGGAGTATAGACAGTTGTGGTCTCCCTCTTGATACCAAATTCTCTACAAAAGCTCTTGAACTTGTTTGTCTCATATTTAGTGCCATTATCGGTTTGTCGGATGGTATCACATGTCATCGCTCCCAGTGGACTTCCTCCAACTTGGTAGAGTGTATCAACTCTAAACCCAATCGTGATAGCTTCCTTGAAACTCTTCTTCCAGATATGCACCTTCCCATCAATTAATGCCACATTGAAACCTTTGTCTTCCATGGTTGAAATAGACAGAAGGTTCTTCTTCAAATCAAGTACATAGAGTACATCCTGCAAGCGGAGGACTTGACCTTGAGAGAAGTGGAGGGTCATAGTCCCTATCCCTGTCACGGGATATGTGGCATTATCTCCAAGGATAATTTCCATATTAGTATCCTTCTCAACCATATCATAAAGTGCTTCCTTGAACCCAGTGATGTGCCTTGAGACACCACTATCTATCAACCAGACATCCATAGTGTCGCGTGGAGATGCAACAGAGTGGGTAGATACAAGAATGAATTCATTTCTTTTATTAACTACATTTGATTCCTCATACCTGGAATTTCTTGACTTTTTGAAAGGTTGACCATTTCCGCTGGAGGGAGCCTTCCTCTTTCCCTTGAACTTGTTGTTCCTTTGATTTCCATTCCTCCAATTGTTGTTGTTGTCATCATCATCGGGAGAATCCTTCTTGAAAGGGAATTCTATAGCATAGTGACCTGGCTTGTGAAAAGTGTAACACTTGGCCTTCTTTCCTTGGGCCCCTGCTCTTCCTTTGTTCTTTGGACCACCAAAGTTATTCTTTCTAGAATGATAAGCATAGGCAACATTTCCATCATTTTCATACTCCTTCATTCTTGTCTCTTCTTGTACGCATCTCGATAGTACTTTGTCAAAGTCAGGTATCACATTGTTATTGAGAATGGTAGTGTTGAACACATGCCATTAGGATGAGAGCCCTCCAAGTGTGTTGAGTACCATCTCTTTATCAACTATTGTCTCCCCAATAGCCAACAGATTGTTCCTGATCTTGGTCAGCTTCAGAAAATATGATTGAATAGACTCATCGTTGCCTTTCGTCAAATTATTCAATTTATTCTTGAAGAATAAGACTTGATTCACATTGTTGGCCTTGAACATGTGGACCAATTTATCATACATCTCTTTGGATGTGCCCAAATCAGAGGTGTAGGAAACCAGACTCTTGTGAATTGAGTCCTTGATCATCAAATTTGCTTTGATCTCCCCCTTCTTATACTTTGTTTTGGCAGCAACAGTTGCAGTGGATGGAGGCTCTTGGATTTTACCTTGCACATAGTCCATGACATCTTGGCCTTCCAAGTTAAGATCCAATGTCATCTTCCAAGCATGGAAGTCATACTTCCCACTCAATTTGTCATCAACCTTAAAGCCATTGTATTTTGAGGAACCCATCCTCTTCTTCAGTGATTGCTACAAATTAGGGCTTTGTCTTCACCTCAGATATAAAACCATGTGAACTTTTGTAGATTTTCTATGCTTGATGCAACTTTAATTTTTCTTCAATATTAGATAGCAATCACATAAAAAATAAAGTAAAATGCTGATAGAACATACCAGTAAATCGACAGAAGACAAGACAAAAATATATAAGTGTGTTGGTGCATTACGGTGGTCAATAGGATGCTTCAACCAACAAAGTCTCAATATGGTTAGCCAACCAGCAATGTCACACAACCCTCTAGGAAAACCAAAATAGTCAACTTAAACGTCAACGCCATCAGTCAACGGTCAACGCAAACAACAACAACAGCTAGGTCAATGCAACAAAGTCAAAGTCAACGTCTAGCCTCGGGAATAGTGCCAAAAAATGTGGATTTGGAAAATCAAACTTTTGGGAGAGTTTCAGGTTTCTTTTACCTTGCGTTGACCAAAGTCAATGCTGGTCAAAGATGCTGCAGAAACCCTAGGCCGAAAACAAAAATGAGTTACTGCTGAAATTTTCCCATGTGTGGAGAGAAGAGCCTCCAAGGTCATCAAACCAAATAGATGAGGAGAGAGAAATGTGTGAGGATGAGATGAGTGAAAATGTCCTCCAACGTTGACCAATACATATCCATCAATGAGAGTGTGTGACACAACTGCTGGGGCACAAAACCTTAAGGCCAACCTGCACATATTTTGAAGAAATTCAAAATAAATGTTCTACTCATCGGATAAAGATGATATTTAGATCAATCTTTCACCTATCCGAAAGAGGAGTCCAATAAAAATATTGGCATATTCATCTGAGCATCACAACATGGAGTTTGGACCTAGTTGTCCAAAATTAACAGAATTCTAACTATCTCAGTCATGTCAAGAAATTATTTCCTAAACACTCTTTCTTCTTCCTTAGGGTCAAATTCTTCATGAATTTATCCTTCCTCATGAGGCATGCTTAATGGAGCTTCTGCTTCTTTAGGAGGTGAACTAGGTGGTGGAGATTGTGGAAATCTTGCTCTTCTTTTCTTTGGCTCCTTTTGAGACCCTCCTGCTTCCTCCAGTTTGCCTTCTCCCCTTTTGAGATTGAGCCTTGTAAGCATCTAAAACTTGCAAAAAATTAAACAATTATTTGGACTAAACAACGCCAGAGAAAAACTCTAGCTCTGATACCATTTGATCTGAAAAGACTGTATTAGTTTTGTTGTGCTATGTGTCTTTCAGTTTTAAAAACATGTGCATAATTGGTTCATTAGTTTGCATAAATATTAAAGACTTTTTCCATAAGTTATAGATGAAATTTAGTGAATTAGAACCATAAAATAAGCATAAATAACACTGAACAATAGTGTAAAACAGAGAAATAAATCACCACATGAAGTTTACATAACATGCATGATGAATAAATTCACCCCTCCTAGGCTACATCTGCTGGTCTAGCTCCTAATGGCTTGTCCATCTTTCATTATGCTCAAAATTTTTCTATTACATGTAGTTCTAGTGCTCTAATGGCTATTTTCTCTGCACCAATGGCTTCAGAATGCTCCAATTAGTCAATAATGACTCTTCATTCACTCATAATGGTCGAAAATTGAGCCTCCTACACTTTTTACCAATATCTCCTAGGAAAACTCCGCTAAATGTGGAGAACTCCAGTTAACTGGAGATAGATTAGGGCTGACCGCCAAATTTGGTGCGCCCCTATCTGCTCTGCCTATTAAGCCGCACATTAAGTGTTACGGTTAGGGTGGTGGTCACATGCGCACCCCCAACCGTTAGATGGCATGACGGTTAGTGGAAACTCCGCTCGATACTGAAGTTAACGTTGAACTGTGGTTTGTTGATGTCAGGTTAGCTCTCACAGTGGCAGGTGGCTGGCATTGACTGCGCCATGTGACATATTTCGGGGGCTGCTGGACATATATGCGGTAAACAATAAATCAAACCCGTGACACTATAATGTTAAGTAACATGCGTAGCTCATTTGGTAAAATGTGTGCGCACCCGGAGGGAGGTCAGGGGGTTGAGCCCTGCGACCTCAATAAAATTTTACAAGGAATTTCAGGGCCACGTGGTAGCCTTGGGGCTTGCCATGTGGTGCCTCCTCATTGGCTCCTCCAAAACACATTAAGCCACTAAAACAATGACACTTTTCAAGAACTGATTGGTTTGGTAGAAATAATATTTTGGGGAATATTGTTTTTGCTAACTGTACAACCCAATCAAACCTGGTCAAACTGTCACAAATTCACTTGTTTTCCATTTTGATGAGAACGAAATATCTTCCTCAAACAACATCGGTTTTTCGAACCGTTGGTGGCGCCAGAATCAGGAAGAAGAGACCTACATAACCATCCTGGTTTCAACCCAATCCTATAACTTTGAATTTTGAGCAAAATTTATGAACTCCTGATCAGGAAAGAAGAAGTAAATCAAGAAAAGTAAAAATACATCACAAACAATTATCAAAGAAAAGAGGAATCAATTTCACTTGCTGCCCCTAGATTTCTCAACATGGTATAAGAGCTAAATTGAAAAGTAAAGGAGGGGCAACATAAAGAAGGACACTCAAGGAGAAAATCACTAGAATATCATCAAGAGTGTCAATCATAAAAAATGACCTCTCTTCTCAAAGGTACTATAAGGACAAGGATTACATTATCATCTCGAAGAAATTTACTAAAAGAAGACCTCCAAAACCATACCTTCACTAAAAGTGGGACTTTGAAGCATCTTGAAGTTTACACATCCAAAGGGAAGCAAGAGAAGGTGTTTCCATCATCATCAAGAAACTAGGGTGATCTCTCCCTCTTGAAAGGATCACTTATTCTATCATTATCATCATCACCAAAATCAAGAAGGAAACAAGTTGAAGATATTGTCATCAAGGAGTATCTTCAAAAGTAAGTACCTTTATGTCCACATCTAAATCTATCAAAATGACTTCATTTTGCAATGAAAACAACAAATTGGTTGGGTCATTAAACTTTATTGCATGAAAGAAGAGGACTGATTTTATCCTCATATAAAATGAAGTCATTGATCATGTTAAGGGTTCAATTACTAAACCTCCAAAGGAAGAAGCTCAATATCAAGAAAAGTATATGAAAGGGGAAGTAAGGGATCAAAGGATTCTTATAGAATCCATGAAAGATCCACTCATTCCATATGTATCAAATTTGGAAACATAAAAATATATATATATGAAAAGTTAGTAGAATTTTTCTCTGTAAGTATTGTTGGAGAAGTGATATCATTAAGACAAGAACTCTACAAGATGAATATATCAAAGGAACATGGAATAGACCCATACTTTATGAGGGTGTCCAAAATAAGAGATCAATTACAAGAATTGGGAGAAATATTGTTTGATAAGGAGATGACCACTATAGTACTCAATGCACTACTGGAGGAATGGGGAAAATTTATATCAAGTATCTATGGAAATAAGGGAGCTATACCATTCAATGAAATTTGGTAATTATGAAAAATTTAAGAAACAAGGTGAAAGGAAAAAATCGATGTAGGAAAAAATGAGAAAGCACAAGCATTTGTTACCATGGCTAAGAGAAAAATAAAGTTTGGGAAGTTTGGTCCTCAGAAAAAGAAGAAGAATATAGAAAAAGTTCAATCTATGATTTTTAAGAATATGGGCACTACAAAAGAGATTTTCCAAAATTCAAGAAGGACAATAACAAAAGAGGAAGGGAAGAAGCCCATGTCAGCAAATAAGTATAAGAAGCTGAAAATAAGAAATAAAAAAAGGAGGAAGTAAAAGATCTCTACTATGATTGAGATAATCTTCTTCACCAAGTTCTTTTTAGTTTTGTAAATTATAGCTATCATGGTAGGAAACATTAGAAGCATGATATGATGCATCATTTTAGGAGATGGCATCATAAGAGCATACGATTGAAGCAGGATCTCATGAAATCATCATAAGAATCTTGAAATATAGCCGAAGTATAAGACTATGGAAGTCATTATTAGAAGAAACTAGATCTTGGTAACATCATTAGGAAGCATAAATGGTACTTGTGGGTAGAATAAAGTAATCTAGTATAGAAATCATCATACATAGTTGGAAAGGAGAATTTGCAGGATGAGGATAATCAGGACCCCCTGTTGGAATCTTCATTCAAATGTTCATATCTTGGAAGAAGCAAGTGTCTGGCTAAGAATTCCACCTTGGATGGGATTCATTATTTGAAAGAATGATGGTATGAGGACAAAGGAATGCAACATTTTGAGATGGTTGAAGTAATATCAAAGGAAGCTGTTGAAGGAAGTATAGATTACCAAAAGGAGAAAGGAGGTATGTATGCATATGGTTAATATATTAATTCATGTCATCACATAGTTTCATATAACATGGGTGCGTTGAAAAGTGTAACTAGGCCGATATTCATGTTGACTATGTAATTATGTATTTATGTAAAGAAGATGTCAAATATAATATAATGTATTTTTGGTGTACTTGCTTCATGGGTTTCATGAGATAGATTTTATTATGTAGATAAAATTCTTCTTGATGTCTATTAGGTTTATGTCTTCTGGGAATAAATGTAATTAAGTGTCATATTCATGAAGGATTTAGTTTATATGTTTGTGCTCCAAATACCTTGTGAAGAAGCTCTCAACAACCCTCATATAACATTGAAGACAAGCTCCATAATATAGTGAATACAACCTTCAAATTTTCTGAAGAAACACCTATTTAAATGTTGAAGAAATTATAAGTCATGTTGGCCTACATGCTGTGGTAAAGTCGACCTAAATTATACTTGGATGGTTGACCTAAAAGATGTGAATATTCCACTATATATTACCATGGACTGCGGATCATTTGAACGAGCAAGAAGTGCAGATAACACTGAACCTAATGTGGACATCTACACGACTACAATTTGGATAAAGGAAGCATAGAAGTGCAGATAAGGGATAGTAGAAGGTGCGGATATGAAACAGAGGTGCAAGATATGAGTGCGGACTTTGTTGAAGCATGAATGCAGAGCTGAAGTATGAATGCAGACTTTGCTGAAGCATGAATGCGGACTTTGTTGAAACATAAATGCAGACTTTTCTGAAACATATTGTAGATAAAAAGGGCAGTATACAATGTGGATTTTAGGAGTTAAGTATAGGGTATAAATGTGATTCCAGAACTAGGAATAAGGTCTTGAAAGGGAAAGTTAAGGGTAGTCTATTTAAAGGAAGAAGCTAAGATAGTAAGTACAAGGAGAAAGGTAGACCTTAAGGTGGGAGAAAATGGGGAAGGTAAATATGAGATTTACCTTCCTAACTACAGTTCAAGCAAATAAAATACAAGCATATACAAGGTGAAGGTCAAGGTCTCTAGTATTGATGCAGAACTAAGAAAATTGATGAAAAGAAGAATTAAAGTTGAAGAAGCTGAATCAAGGTGTTGGAAGCATATCTAGGTCAAGAGTTTGAGTATTTGTCATGGTACTTGTCATTTGAAGATCTATAAGAAGAATTCTTTGCAGGTTTTCCTCTCCAAGAGGGAGAGGTTTTTCCCTGGCTCTAGGAACCTAATTATGTGTCTCCTGCATTTTGATAATTGACTTGATGAAAGAATAACTAAGCTAAATAAAATAAAGACAAAAGTAACTCAAGCTAGTTCACAAGTAATTATTAAGAAGAGAATTTGTAATAATCTATATCCCTCCAAATTCTCAACATGGAATCAGAGCTAAGGTTCTGAACACAAGGGATGCTTGTCAATAAAGACACTCAAGGAAGCATAGATCAAAGTTTGGGTTGAAAATTCAAATTAGTTTGCAAAGAAGACTATCTAGCTACTTCAAACATCCTTTACCATCAAGGATCCAAGAAGACTATCTAGCTGCTGAAGGATAAAGTCACTCTCTCAAGTAAGTATCTATGACTTCATTTGAATTTGTCCAAATGAATTATTGTTTAGAGAGAAAACATTGGTTGGGTTATCAAAATTCAATGCATGGAAGAAAAGGGCAGATTTGAAGGTAATTGAAAATGAAGTTATGGGCTTCATAGAAGGATCTAAAATTAAACCTTCAAAAGAAGACATTCTAGCATATATCAAATACGTGCAGGGAGACATAAGAGCCCAAAGGATTCTTATATAATCCATAAAATACTCTCTCATTCCCTATGTATCAAATCTAGAATCCTCAAAATAAATATATGTTAAATTGGTGGAACTGTTCTCAAAAGGTTCTACAAAGGAAATAATATCCCTGATACAAAAACTATACAAATTAAGAATGTCAAAGGAAGGAACAATTCCATATATGATGGAGATTTTCTCAATACAAGAACATATACTGAAGTTGGGAGAAGCAATGTCTAATAGAGAAATACTCACTATGTTACAAAATGTCTTACCGAAAGAATGGAGAGATTACTCTTCCAACATAGATGGGAGAGAAGAAGCCATGACATTCCAAATCTAGGTAAGATAGAAGAATCAAGATTGAAAGAATAGAATCAAGCCTTTGCCACCATGTCTAGGAAGAAAGGAAGATTTCGTAAATTTGGTCCTCAATTAATAAGAAGAGAAATGTGGACAAAGCACGATGCTTTGGGTATAATGATATTGGGAATTATAAATGAGATTGTCCTAGATTGAGAAAGGACAAGAGGAAAATGGAAGAATCCCATATAAGAGAAGAGCCTAAAGAAAAGAAATCTAAGAAAGAACAAGTGAGGGATATCAACTATGATTAGGATCTTCTTCTCCTTTAAGTGATTTCTGTTTATTGTAAAATATTATGTTAGAAAGCAATAATAAGCATCATGATAGAAGTATGGAAGGAGCTCTCAGTGAATTTTTTTTTGGAAAGCCTCTCTGATACCATTACTAAAGTAAAATAGTCATCAAGATAAATGGTCACCATGGATACATAATTCTAGATGTGATGACATATTTATGGAGCAGGCCAAAGGAATGAAGCTCTTCATTCTAGAGAAATTTCTACAGGATGACTCAGGGATATAGGTATGAGGTATGCAGACATATATGCTGATATTGGATGCTATGAAGACATGTCATATGATTGTAGGTAATAGACTTCCATATTTAGAAGTATGAAGGAGGATCTCTTGGTGCACTAACATATGAAATCAACATAATAATTCCTCATATAATATGAGGTGGTTGCACATAAACAAGAAATTGGAAAATTTGTAAGATCGTGGGAATGAAGCATGTGCAGAGAGGAAGAGATCATGAAATGCAACCATGTCAAAAGGCAGTTATCATCTGGAGGCGAAGAACATTTGACTAGGAGATCTTCTGGGAAGATATGTAGACTCTAATAGAAGTCTGATAAAGAATAAGACCCTTGGAAAAATGTATCATTAGGAGATGTGTCAATCTATATGAAGGATGCCGATGACTACGGGAAGATGTCACAGTGAAATATCATCACTAAGGTAACTTTTGTCCTAAAAATTCATATTTATATGTTTATCTAGATGAATTTGTGTAGGGATAATAATAAGAAAGGATGTAGGATCCTTGGAGATGATTAGAAGGAAAGTAGCATGGAATAACGGTGGACGAGATGAGAAATATTGATGAATCACTTTATGATAATGGACATGACTTGTAACTGAAAGAGATGGATGATCTGTGCCCTATGAAGCCAAAAAATGAAGATTAATCAATATCAAAAAACCATGACATTGAGGGGAGGAATTATTCATGAGTAGCTGGATTGCTATTGTAGGACCCTGGTCGATGGGAGCCTGGTGGTAAGTTTCTTTCTTAGAAGAAAATTGAAGTATGTCCTTCTTATGAGGGAGTGACATATGTGATTCTCTATTACATGTGTCATGCACTAGAACAGGACAGACAACCATAAGTCTTAGTGAAGGCCATGTGAAGAGAATAGATAAACACATCATTCTGGTCTTCACCTGGAAGATAGAACGGAGGATTGGGTAATCATATGGCATTTGATACTCTTTGATAATGAGACAAGGCATTCAATATGAGAGTAGTCATGGACCGATATTCTTTGAGGGCCGGCTACCCAAGAGAAGAATAGTCCAAGAAGGTCATACTCTGGGAACACCTAGGTGGGGATGTACCTTGGAGAGACAATGACTATGGTGTCTATTAGTCATGTGTCTCGCCAACATTATAGCCCATTGTCTCATTGAGATATGGGGCTGTTAGTCAAGGCCTTGCACTAGGACAATGCTAGTTGATATGATGCTATACAGATTGATTACCAATCCGATTCTTCTTATCAGATTCTTCAGTTTGAAAGTAACCATGTACCTATATGAATACCTCCCTAGTTAAGAGGGAGTGTTGAAAAGTGCTGGGAAACCAGCTCCAAAAATATAAGAAAAGAAATATCAATGCCTTAGAAATAAGCCACTTCAAGGGGGCAACCTCCAATACATTACATGAATGAACAATTCTTGGATGATACAAATGAAAAAACCTCCTTTCTATATATAGGAGTCCATGGGCCACAATGTAGTCCTAGTGGGACCATAATGTAATCCTAGCCGACCTAACAATAATAATTAAAGGGCACAATAATAAAAATATGGGGGTTACAGGGGTACGACAATAACAATAAGGGGGATACACTAACAACAATAAGGGATTATACTAGTAATATAGGGACCTAATATGCTCCTCTCCTTCAAAAAAGTGTTGTCCTCAACACTTGAGTAGCTTTGGGTGCTTTTGTATGAAATTCTCATCCTCCCATGTAGAATCTTCAGTGGGTAAGTTCTTCCATTTGATGAGATACTCGGAAATTGATCGATTTCGTAGTTGCCAAGTTCTTGTTTTCGTGACTGCTTCAGGTTCAAATATGGTTTTTCCTTCTTCATCAAGTTCTGGAAATATTGTTTGAACTAGAAATTTGTCCCCTATAACCTTTTTTAAGCATGAAACATGGAAAACTGGATGCACTCACAAAGAAGTAGGAAGCTCCAATTTGTATGACATAGTACCAATATTTTGCAAAACCTTGTAAGGACCATAGTACATTGGCGATAATTTATTATCCTTCTTAGCTTGCTTGAGGTACATTTTTTTGTATGGTTGTAGCTGTAAAAATTTCTCACACTACGATGTTGATCTGCTTGTTTTTTCATTCGATTTTGTGCCAAATTTAGGTTATCCTTTAAGAGTTGGAGAACTTATTGTTGATGCTCGATGTGATCCTCCATTGCTTGAACCCTAGCATTTTCCCTTAAAGAAGATGTGATGGATGATATCCATAAAGTGCCATAAATGGGGTCATTTTTGCTACAGTATGGAAGGAAGTGTTATACCACCATTCAGCGAGAGGTAACCACTTGACCTATGGTGCTTGCTTATCAGATACAAAAAAATGAAGATATCCTTCGAAAAATTTATTCACTATCTCTGTTTGACCATCGGATTAAGGATGATAATATAAGCTATGAGATAGTTGAGTACCCAAACAAGAAAATAATTTCGTCCAAAAATTTCCTGTAAAAATGGGATCTCTGTCACTTACAATAATCTTCGGGTTTCCATGTAGCTTTTGAATTGTTTCCATAAATGCAGTAGCAACTGTACTCACTTTAAATGGATGAGATAATGCGATAATGCAAAAAAGTGTGCATACTTGGTAAGTCTATCAACAACCACCATGGTGAAACTCCTTCCTTCAGACTTAGGTAAACCTGTGATAAAATCCATTGAAATCTCCTCCCAACGTTGAATTGGAATGGATAAAGGTTGTAGAAGACCCGGGGTCTTAATTGTCTCCACTTTATTTTGCTGGAAAACAAAACATTCTGCCACAAAATTTTGAATATCAGATTTAAGGCCATCCCAAAAAAATTCTTTCTTCACCCTGTGGTAAGTTTTTAAAAATCTCGAGTGTCCTCCTAAAGGAGAAGTGTGCAATTCCAAAAGAATCTTTTGTTTTAGTTGGGAATTCTTGCAAATATATAAGCGTTCTTTGTACCATAAGGAATCATTTTTCCAACTAAATGTATGAGATGTAGGATCTTGCTGCAACTTTTGAATGAGAGTCCACACTTCTTCGTCCTTCTTCCATTCATCCCTTGCTTCGGTTATCCAATCTGGTTGGATAATTGAAATGGCACAAAGCAATGCTTCCACCTCTTCATCATTTCTTGAGAGTGCATCTGCAACAACATTTAGCTTCCCTTTTTGTAGATGATTTCAAAGTCATAACCCAACATCTTTGTGACCCATTTTTGCTGCTCTTCTGAAGATAGTCTTTGTTCCAAAAAGTGTTTAAGACTATCATGATCAGTTTTTACCTTGAAGTGTCTTCCAATTAGGTAAGTTCGCCATTTCTTTAGTGCATGTAGTATTGCTAACATTTCCTTCTCATAAATAGGTTTCTGTAAATACTTTCCTTTGATTGGACGACTTTCAAAAGCAATGGGTCTTCCTTCCTGCATTAAAACAACAACAATTCCATTTCCTGAGGCATCACATTCCACAATAAAGGTTTTTGTGAAGTCTGGCGTAGCTAAGACCGGTGCTAGGCACATTGCCTCTTTAAGATGTTCAAAGGCCTTAGTTGCTTCAGGAGTCCATGAAAATGCATCTTTCTCCAATAATGTTGTTAGAGGTGCTGCTATTCTCCCATAATTCTTAACAAACTTGCGATAATACCCTGTTAACCCGAGAAATCCTCACAACTCCTTTATGGTTGTGGGGACTTTCCATTTCTTAATGGCTTTAATTTTGTTAGGGTCTACCTTAACACCCTCGTGAGATACAATATGACCCAAATATTCCACCTCTTGTACTCCAAAGAAATATTTGGATGTTTTTGCATATAATTGTTTCTCCTGCAATAGTTTGAGCACCCTTTCAACATGTTGAACATGATCCTTCCAAGACCTGCTGTAGATTAGTATATCATCAAAAAATACTAGCACAAATTTTCTAAGGAAGGGTTTGAAAATGGAATTCATCAACCCTTGAAATGTAGAAGGTGCATTGGTAAGGCCAAAAAGCATGACCAAAAATTCATAATGACCCTCATGAGTTCAAAATGTTGTTTTCGGAATATCTTCAGTCTTCATTCTAATTTGATGATATCCTGAACGAAGATCCAACTTGGTAAAATAAATTGCTCCATGTAATTCATCAAATAATTCATCAATCAGAGGAATGGGAAATTTATATTTAATTTTGAGCTTATTGAGCTCCCTATAATCCAGACACACGCGCCATGATCCATCTTTCTTGTTCACCAATACTACTAGAGCAGAGAAAGAACTTTGACTAGGTTGAATTATACCAGCCTCTAACATTTCGGCAATCATACGTTCAATTTCGCTCTTTTGGACATAAGGATATCTGTAAGGCCTGATGTTTGGAGGAACACTTCCTGGAATAAAATGAATAACATGATCATGATCAGGAATAGGTGGAAGTCCTTTGGGAGTATCAAACACCTTAGAATGATTGTCCAAGACTTTTTGGAGATATGGATAAATAGATGATTTTGATGTTGGAACTTCTAGTGAGCATAATTGTGAAATTACGCCCCGTTGTTTTTTCTTCAGAAGCCTTGTCATGACATTAGATATTATTATATTTCCTGGCTTCCCTGCGATACCCCGTAATTTGATTTCCTTTCCTTCCGAAAAAAATTCCAAGAAAAGTTATTGAAAATTAAAAGCTACCTTCCCCAAAGATTGTAACCATTGTACTCCTAGTACAACATCAACACCTCCCATTGGGATGGAAAGCATTGGACTATTCAATACATATTCCCCCATGGCTAGCTTGATATTATGGCATTTTCCAGAGCAATTTATAGTTTCTCCATTTGAAACCATCACTTGACATTCTGGTGCTGGGTATAGGAAAAAATTCAATTCCTTGGCTACCTTAAAATGAATAAAATTGTGGGTACTACCCGAATCAATCAACACTATTAGCTTTTTATTCTTGATATGTCCTTCTATCTTGAGAGTTTGAGGAGTGGTAATTCCTGCCAATGCATTACATGGTATGGTCAGACGCATTTCTTCTTCTTCTAGGGCTTCTTCCTGGTGTATATCCTCTACTTTTGAAGTTTCTTCTTCATTTTCTTCCTCCTCTTCACAATCTATGTAAAATAATTTCTTCTCAGCGCACTTATGACTTTTAGTGTTTTTGCTATCACAATTGTAGCAAAGCCCTTTTGCTCTTTTTTCTTCCAATTGTTGTGGTGTCAACTTTGTAGGTTGTGGAAGTCTAGGAGTAGCAACACTTCCATCTTTATAGATGTGAGTGGTAGGCTTCCTTGTCGCCATAATTTTACATTCAATTTTTCTTGCCAACCTGAATGCCTTCTCCAATGAATCATGTTCCCAAACGTGGACTTCATGTTGGATGTTTTCCTTTAAAGTCCCTATGAAGACATCAATCCTGTGTTCCTCTGGAATATCAGTTACCCTTATATTCAATTTTTGGAAGTCCTCAATGTGCTCTGGCACTGAACCCTTTTGTTTGAGATTTATCAATTGGCCAAATAAGGTGTTTCTCTTTGTATCCTCATAATGTGCTATCATTTCCTTCGTAAAAATTGACCAAGTAACAATTTTTTTACGAGAGAAAAGCCATCGATACCATACAAATGTATTTTGTTCTAAATGTAAAGTTGCAATGCGTACCTTTTGTGTGTTTTTCACATTATTGAGATCAAAATATTGCTCCATCTGGAGTATCCATGTTACGGGATCCTTGCCATCAAACTTCCTCATATCCATCTTTGGAATATGGTGGTTCTTCCATCCAACATTAGAGTTTATGAAATCATGATTAACATTTATTTTGTTCTCATCATGAGTTTCCTCTACTATATTTTCGCCATTAGGAAACATTTCTTGTATCAACTTTGTCAAACCTTCCATGTCTGCTTTTAGATCATTCTTCATGTTTTCCATGTTGTCTTTCATTTTTTTTTCCATGTCATCCATCTTAGCTTCCATGCCAGCTTCCATGCCATCCATCTTAGCTTCCATGCCTTTCTTCAAACCATCCATATCATTCTTCAAAACATCCATCTTCGCTTCCACATCTTTCTTCAAAACTTCCATTTCATTTTTTGTTGCTTTTTACGAGAGCGAAATTTGGTGCACTTGCTCTTGTAATTTTGATAGATCATGTTGCAATTATTTATCTTCATGAGTCATAGTAGAGTAATCTGAGGGCTTAATGGGCGTTGAATTATTTTTAAGAGGAATTTCAGAACCCAATACAGAAATATATGCTCAATAGGCCCTTGGAATCACTTCAAACTGATTTTTTTTTACACAAGACTTATGCAATTCGGAAAAAAAATACACATTTTTATTGCTTTTGAGGAGCTCGATATTGAAACTGAATTATCTCTGTGATTTCAGATCTTCAATATCTGAAATTTGGCATTGAGGTAGCCCTTTGAATTCTCTTTCGAATGCCATAGGTCTGACCTGATTTGGATTCTTGAAGGAAAAGTTGTGCCCAATATCCTACGATGACCTAATTATGGACTGGTTTAGTAGAGTGAACTTGTACGACTTTCCATGTGTCACTGTTTCCTCCTTCAGCTCTGAAATTGATAGAAAAGAAACTACAGTTCACGTACTTGTGGAAATTTTTTACAAAATTCTAATCCGATGCTCAGAGAGAGAGTTATGAATATTTTCCCACAATAACCTATTTGAGATGAAATTCGGGAGCCTGAAGAAGACCTAAATTCCATATACCATATCTCTGAAACTATTGCGAACCAAGATATGAAATGTTTCAATGATGTTCCTCCGGATTTCAGCTTCGTACTCTAAAAATTTCAGCTTCTTAACGTTCGTAGAAAAAAAATTATAGTGAAAATTCCACGATGACCTGTTTGGAGTAGAAAAACCCTAGAATCCAAAGCTCTGATACCAAATGTTGGGAAACCAGCTCCAAAAATAGAAGAAAAGAGATATCAATGCCTTAGAAATAAGCCACTTCGAGGGGGAAACCTCTAATACATTACATGAATGAACAATTCTTGGATGATACAAATGACAAAACCTCCTTTCTATATATAGGAGTCCATGGGGCCACAATGTAATCCTAGTGGGGCCACAATGTAATCCTAGTCAACCTAAAAATAATAATTGAAGGGCACACTAATAAAAATATAACATAGTATACAACAATAACAACATAAGCACTAACAACAATAAGGGACTATACTAGTAATATAGGGACCTAACAAAAAGTGTAACTAGGTCGGTATTCATGTTGACTATGTAAGTATGTATTTATGTAAAGAAGATGTCAAAGACAATAAAATGTATTTTTGGTATACTTGCTTCATGGGTTTCATGAGAAAGATTGTATTATGTAGATAGACTTCTTCTTGATGTCTATTAGGTTTATGTATTCTAGGAATAAATGTAATTAAGTGTCATATTCATGAAGAATTTAGTTTAGATGTTTGTGCTCCAAAGACCTTGTGAAGAAGCTCTCAACAACCCTCATATAACGTTGAAGACAATCTCCATAATATAGTGAAGTCAACCTTCAATGCTGCTAAAGAAAAACCTCTTGAAATGTTGAATAAATTACAAGTCATGTTGGCATACATGCTGTGGTAAAGTCGACCTAAATTACACTTGGATGGTGGGCCTAAAAGATGTGAATAATACACTATATATTACCCTGGACTGCAGATCATTTAAACAAGAAACAAGTGCGAACAACGCTGAACCTAATGCGGACATCTACATGACTACATTGCGGATAAAGGAAACATATAAGTGCGGATAAGGGACAGTAGAATGTGCGGATATGAAACAAAGGTGCAGGATATGAAGGCAGACTTTGCTGAAGCATGAATGCAGAATTTGCTGAAGCATGAATGTAGAATTTTCTGAAACATATTGCATATAAAAAGGGAATTATACAGTGCGGATTTTAGGAGCTAAGTATAGGGTATAAATGTGATTCCAGAACTAGGAAGAAGGTCTTGAAAGGGAAAGTTAAGGACATTCTATTTGAAGGAAGAAGCTAAGACAATAAGTACAAGGAGAAAGGCAAATATTAAGGTGGGAGAAAGTGGGGAATGTAAATATGAGATTTACCTTCCTAACTACAGTTCAAGAAAATCAAATACAAGCATATACAAGGTGAAGGTCAAAGTCTCTAGTACTGATGCAAAACTAAGCAAATTGATGAAAAGAAGATTTAAAGTTGAAGAAGTTGAATCAAGGTCTTGGAATCATATCTAGGTCAAGAGTCTGAGTCTTCATCATGGTAATTGTCATTTGAAGATATATAAGAAGAATTCTTTGCGGGTTTTCCTCTCCAAGAGGGAGAGGTTTTTCCCTAGCTCTAGGAGCCTAATTGTGTGTCTCGTGTATTTTGATAATTGACTTGATGAAAGACTAACTAAGCTAAAGAAAAGAAAGACAAAAGTAACTCAAGCTAGTTCACAAGTAATTATTAAGAAGAGAATTTGTAATAATCTCTAGCCCTCCAAATTCTCAACAGGGTGGATAATCTACCTCATGAGTATGATCAAAGGTAAGAGATATATTTCATTTGAAATATGCATAAAGGAATATTTCACATATTGAAAAGTTGAAATAAACATAATACGTCCTCATATGGAAAATGAGGTTTTTGAAAGATGAAGGAACTATGAATGGAAGTTCCTGGGAGAAATATGTGAAGAAATCAATAAGAGAACATGAAAGATGAAACTATGGTCATCAACATCTGATAACTATAAGAATTGGCCATGATATATCCATGGGAAAGATATGAATACCTTGGTAAAATATGAAAAGAAAGAATACCCTTTACATGGGATATACGGGAGATGTGTCAATATGTATGCAGGATGTTGATGATGCAATAAGAAAATGTCATGATGAAGGACCATCACAAAGGGTAATTTAAAATTTGATGTTCATTTTTTATTATTGAAAAATATATACATGGGATAATACATGGATACCGAAAGAAAGTTATACTCATGTGATAGGATGGAATATCCTGAAGGAAACATGATGTGGAAAATGTAGATGTATGAAGAAAAAAAAAATATGGATTAGAAAACCACTTTCCAATGAAGAAAATGATGACATGAATGACATAGTTCATGAAGGAAAGTGGATGGTTGATGCCATGAAAGGAAGTCCCAAAAGATTAAGGCTCCATAATATTAAAGATGAAATTCATGACATAAGATGGATGAGATTTACAAGCAACATAAGGTCCCATGATCTCAACCAAAGGCAAAAGGCTGCTATTGAAAGAAATTCCTTGGTTAAGAGGGAGCTTGGACAAGTCCCTATTTAAGAGGGATCCTGGATACATTCATTTTTAGAGGAATGTGTACATTCCTTCATAGGAATGGATATATCATCCCTAGTTGAGAGGGAGAGATAGACACATCATTCTTGTCTCCACATTGTAAGAAATAATGGAGGATTGGGTAAGAATATGGAATATGATACTCTTTGAGGATGTGGTAGGGCATCCTAGGCAAGAGTAGTGGAAGAGGACCAATATTATTTGAGGACTATGAATCCAAGATAAGAATAGTCCTGGAAGGACTACCCTATGAAGACTCAGGGGGGGGTATGTTCCTTGAGAGACAATGACGATGGTGTCTATAAGTCATTGGTCTCTCCAACATTGTGCTATGATCTTGTGGAGAGTTAGAGATGTTAGTAAAGGACTTGATATGTGACAATGCTGGTTGATATGACGCTATACATATGGGTTACCAACCCGACCCATCTTATGATAATTATTCAGATTTAGAATTTCCAAGTAACTTGTATGGATTATGAATACCTACCTAGTTAAGAGGGAATGTTGAAATACGTAACTAAGTTTGGTATTCTTAATGCCATATGTAATCATGATTTTATGTATTTGATGTAATGAGAAAAATAATTTTACTATTATTATTCTGGAGGCATGGGTTTCATGCTCAAGGAAATTTATTTTTAGGTCAAGCTCCCATTGAGAGCTTCTAGGGTTTATGAGTCATTATCATGTATAAAGGCCTTTTTGGGCATGTTACTTATTGTAAAAATAATTTATTTGAGTCAAAGTCAAGTCAAAGAACCCTCCAAAACCAAGTCATGATGCAATATTAGAGTCGGCCTACACTCATGAACAAGTTGGCCTAAAAGGAGAAAATTGACCCAATGAGAAGCCTATATAAAGGAGAGCTCAACCTAAATTGGAGGACACACATCACACACTAAAGTTCGATCACAAGAAATAAAATGAGTGCGAAGAAGAAGAGGACAAAGGAGGAATAAAAAAATGAGGTTTTTGGATTGTTTTTGCACTAATTATCTCCACACGTGCGAAAGAATTAGGGTTCATGCTGATGCAATAAAGCTGAATTACAGAAGCAAAGTTAGGTCATCAAGAAGCACCATTTTGGAAGCCGAATTATCTAAGAAAAATAATCTACCCAAGCAAAGAAAAGAGGAGTAGGAATACACCATTATTTCTCACACGTACAAGGATTAAGGTTTTGGCAGAAGAAGCTGCTGGATAGGTCAAAGTTGCTAGGCAAGTTGAAGTTATAGAAGAAGCAACTGGGTAGGTCGAAGTTGCAGAAGAAGCTGTTGGACAGGTAAAAGTTGTAGAAGCTGTTAGGCAAGTTGAAGTTGCAGAAGAAGCTATTGGGTAGGCTGAAGTTGCAAAATGAGCTATTGGGTAGGTCACAGTTGCAGAAGAATATTTTGCAAGTTAGAATTTGCAGAAGTTGCTAAAATCAAGGTTTTACTTGGTCTTGGAGTTTCTTGGTCAAGAGCCAAAGGTCTTGGAATTTGTTAATTGAAGGTCTATAAGAAGAGAACATAATTCTGGTGGGTTTTCCTCTTAAGTTGGAGAGGTTTTTGGCCTGATTTATCGCCTACACCTTGTGTCTTATTGTATCATTGTTCTTTATGTTTTGATAGGTGTTTGATGATAGAAAACAATAACCACAACAAAGGAAAGAAGAAGTAAATCAAGAAAAGTAAAAATACATCATAAGAAATTACCAAAGAAAATATAAATCACCTCCACTTGTTGCCCCTATATTTCTCAACATATGAGGTTTCATTCCTATTTTTATAAAAAGAACCTCATAACTCTAGCAAAGGGGATTTTGGAGGCTTAATATTTGGAGAGCTAGTCCTGACTTCTCTACTTGGCATAGGAGAGAAAACTATTCTTTGGAGAAGCAAGAAGTGACTTAATGTTCCACTATTGGAACTAGTGCCTCATCATTGTAATTGTGTACTTGAATGTTTCACTTAATTGAAATTCAATTAGCCAACACATTTTCATGCATGTATCGAAAATGTTTTAGGACTATTCTTGGGATGTTTACTGTATATATTGTCTTCATATGTACTGGATAAATTGAACTATTTCGGAGGCCTTGGTAAGCATCTTATTGAATGCGTGTTGTATTCACTTTAACATAGTTATGTGAACTATTTTTCTAACAAATATTTTCATTCTCCCATGAAGGTCTCCTTTTACACATTTCAATCGATGTTTCAAAATGTCAACTTATTTGCTTGTTCAAGATCTATGTATATAATCTCTTATGTTATCTGTTGAAACCAAGGTGAACCTTTGTGATATGGTGGCCAGGTCGATACTCGGAATGGGGCTCTCACTCCAAAGAGCATGAGGTCTAATTGGGACTTCACACCAGGGATATGCATTGCATGTTGGCGGTCTCCAACACCATCGAAAACTTCCAATATAAATATCTTCAAAATCGATTTTTTAAAACCCTATTTAGGCCTTCAAAAGGCATATCTGTGCAAAAGATAGAGAGAAAAGGTTTTTTGTCCAAAAATATAGATAAAAAGGGTCTCAAAATTGTAGATCTGCTAATTCTCAGGCCTTCCACCTATAGATATCTTGAAGACATCTTAAGAAAAACCCCATTTAAAACCCCATTTATAAATATGTGCAAGCGACAAAGAGTAGGATCATTCTATTGGAAAAGTAACTAGGCCCGATCTTCATAAATTGTTTTTGTACTCATATATGGTGTAAAAAAGAAAAAGAAATTATTGATTAATTTAAGAAGAATGGGTTTCATGCTTGATAGGTCAAGGCATCCATTGCATGCCTTTATGATTTTTTATGAGTCAAAATGATGTCAATATCTTGAAGTTAATTAATACCACTAGGTACAAGTCAAAAGGCTTTGTAATTCAACCTCAATATGTATTACAAGTCGATCTATAAAAGCAAAAGAAAATTCGCCTACATACCTCTATTCATGTCAGCCTCATCTTGATCATATCGACCTCATAAACTTACAAAAACAAGTTTATATTAGAGGCTAGTCAAATTCATTTGGAGAGAACATATCCAAGTTCGATTACTTGAAAAGGAGTATACAAGAACGAGTGAGGAGCATAATAAAAGGAGAAACTTACTAAAGTCTACTCAGATTAGAGGTTCAAAAATATGGTGGCACTTCAGGGGTCCAAAACATTGTAGAGAAAAAATCCAGTCATATTTTTTGGGTCCGCAAAATTGCAGTCATATCACAGGGTCTGAAAAGTTGTAGTGAAAGGCACACTATTTTTTTTTTCCCAGGAAAAAATCAAATTTTCCATTAATAATGATAAGGTACATCGTATATGCACTTAAGAATTCCATATGAAAGGTTGATCACCATTTAAGGTAGCAGTCCAAACTGACCATATGACTGTAAACAATCCAAACAAGAAGCAATATAAATAGTAACTGAAAACAAAACTAAAATAATGGCCTCCCCATAGGGGAAAAAAACCCATAATAACCACAAAATATAACTAGTCTGAAAAAACTGTCGTCTAGTCAAAACATTAAATTTTTTTATATACAACCTCTATGTACAATAATGAAAGACGATCAAAATACACAAAAACACATGCCTTTGTTTAGTAAGGCCGAGTGTCCGACACACAGACTAATCCATCCTTATTTTTTGTTATACTCCATGTGTCCAAAACCTGTTGAGTGCCATATTTAGAAAGTCTATCAGCCAAGGAGTTGTGTTCCTTGTAAAGGTGGCATACAATAATAAAATCAAAATATAACTTTAAAATGTGTATTTATTCAAGAATCAGAACAAAAATATAATTTTGACATCTCTGAGAGTTTTTTAACCAATTAATAACATTCATAGAGTCTCCAAAAATCTATATAGAACCAATACCCAAATAGATGAGCCAACATAAAACAAGTTTTAAAGAGACAATTTCTACAAAGTTATTTGAACCAGTGCCAATATCCACAGAAGCTTCAGTTTTCCAATTGTGATTTAGGTGGACCACCATTTCTATGCCACATCTGTTTTGATCATCCATGTTGAAAAGTCAACAAGAAAATGTGTGTCTAATTTATTTTTCCTTTAAATAAATTAGAAAATAAATTGTAATCTTATCTCATAACAACTTGTATTAGTTAACCAAGTGTGAAAGACTTAGTTAGCTTAGGAATTTCGAGTTGAGGGTCAAAGGTGAGGCCTGTAGAGTGATTCTATTATTTTGGGGGTCCAGTTGCAGTTGGTGCACTAGTGTACTGTGAGTTTAATCAATTAACTCAAATTAATTGAGTTAAAGTCAATTTAACTAGTTTTAACTGAGTGATTAGCTAGTGAGAGGTCAAGTGAATTAAATTAAATTTAGTTCACAAGTAGTGATCTATCAAGAAACTGATTATTTGCTATTATTAGCTACATGCATGTGAAATATGATGAAGACCCAGTTGAGACAAAGGTTAAAGGGAAGATAACTATCAGTTGTATTATTAGTGAACTGCCCAGGTGCAATTATAAAGCCACATGATGCTCATGAAGGATTGTGCATTCAAGGTGTTGTCACACATAATGTCTAGGCACTGCGACAACGACTCAGATCGATGGCTGTCACCCTGATCCCTAATCTCTCTATCTAAGCAGTCTCCTTGCAAGCTAAGGAATGTAGACCCTAACGAAAATGAAGAAGGAGAATTGGTTGGAGACCAACTAATTCATGAGACATAGCTAGATAACTAAATACTTGTTAAGATTTACGAGATTTTACAGATCCAAAAAATGTTGTCGCACAAAATGTCTAGGCACCATGACAACGGCTTAGGTCGGGGGCTGTCACCTTGATCCCCATTCTCTCTATTTAAGTTGTCTCCTTATAGCAGACTAAGGGGGGTAGACCCTATGGAAATGAAATGAAGGAGAACTAGTTGGAAACCAACCAGTTTGGGAGACACAGTTAAATGAACAAATACTTGTAAAAGATCTAGCAAGATTAAATGATTCGATTGAATTGAAAAGGTTGATACTAGTGCCTTATGGAGTCAACTATCCTGCTAAGGAAATTACAACTAAGTACTTGATGAGAAACTGCTACTATTCAATTTTAATTTAGAATGCAGAATGCAAGGAAAATGATTTGAAGAAGGAGCGAGATGAAACAAGCTTCGAAGATGGGAGTTAATGTTAAACAACCTAAAGCACTTAGATTATGAATAATCTGATCTAACCACTAAGAACTTAAGTGAGAGTGTCAATTATGAATATGCCCACAAGATTACTCGATTAAAAGAAATACAAATCCGCAATAGAGCTCTCAAAATCAGATATCGATCACACTTACTTGAAAATATTTCTCAAACATTAGTATTCAATAAACATCCAATAATTCAAGTAAATGAAACAAAATTCAATTAAAAATTAGGCAATTTTAATTGATAGAACACGTTCCAAAACTTAGATGCCAGTGATCATCAAACCCAACTAAAACATATGAAATTTACTGGCACTTAAATCTCAGTAATTATTCATCCAGATATACCATGAAAGTATAATGCTAATAAAACCACTTCATCAAGCAATTTATGGATTAAATGATGTTCTTAAAAATGCAAATCTAAAAATTAAATTTTCTCCTACAGTCAAACTTAGGATATATTTTGCAACGAGATTTCATATCTGAAATATAAATTACAACAGTAAGTTAAACCATATATCAACAAACAAACGATACCGGAACCAATGCCCAAAATGACTAAAAATAGTAAAAATTGTTGAACTTGAAGAAATTTTTTTTTTTAGGGCTTGATCAAGAGAAATTTCAGATCTTATATTTTTATTTCAGCAGTGAAACGGTGACAGATTAGCAAGATAAAACTGCCCAAAATAACTGCCAAATACTTCCAGAAATAGAAAAAATATATTAAAACTTAAAAATTTCAATTTTAAGGCTTTAAGAGAGTTTGATTCAGTATTTTTCAGAACTGATAAGTTTGTAACATCAGTAAAATGATAACATATCAACAAACTGAAAATACTGAAAATGATCCCCATAATGTCTAAAAATAGCAAGTTTTGCCGAAAAAATTGAAAATTGAAATTTTTTAGACCTTATTTAGGATATGCATCAGAAATGTTCAGATCTAATTTTTCACAGTTATGCGGTAATTTCCGGTAAGCTTTAAAGTTAGATCTAAGCAAAATTAAAGATGCCCAATTGGCCAAAAATTCTGAAAATGAAGATTTTGCAATTCTAAACAATTTTGACCATATAAAATGTGTTTTTAGGCCTAATTATTTGTGATTTGCTTGATGCAATAAAATTTGCAGAAAATAAGGGTTTAGAGATCAAACCCTTAGCCCAAGGCTTTGAAGATCCCACCGTTGAAAATTCTTGAAATTTTGGGATAATGTTGCTGCTTGAAAATTAGAATTTTGGAGACCAAAACCCTGCAAAAATAGCCTCAAAAGCCTAGATCTTGCCCTCCAGGGTCTAGATCTGGCTCAAATCTAAAGATTTATTTGGTTTCTTTTTTCAGATCTATTCCTGCAAAAAAATATTGAGCCCAGATCTTGCCCTCAGGGGTCTAGATCTGGCTTAGATATGAAGATTTCCTTGGCTGATTTTTCAGATCTGAATATTTCCTTAGCTGATTTTTAGATCTAATACTGCATAAGTGAAAAAAGAAACCCAATACCCAATATGTACAAAAATAATGAAAATCCTAAAAACCCAAATGTTAGAATTCAAAATTATGTTACAAAACTTCAGACCTACACATGTAAATTACAGATCTATGCACAAGAGTTGCAGATCTATCAGTTCTGAGGAGTATAAGTCCGACTTCGCTCCCAGATCTGAGGATCTAAGGCTCTTACTAGCCATATCTAACTTTAAACTCAAATAATTTAAGATATATTTTTTTTAATTTAGGCACAAGCTCTAGAAAGACCTTGCAAAAAATATTCCGTAGGATAACCTTAGAAATTAGGAAACAATGGGCTTTTTCAGATTTATGAAATATGAGAGTCGGCTGGTCTAATTGAAGACTTCCCCAAACGCTCAAACCCTTTAAAAAAAATGATCTCTGCACACTTAGATCTGAATTTTAGATTGATAGAGATTAAAAAAATAAACATGAGACTTTTCATAAAAACATATAACTAATCTTTCCGTTAAATCAAAATGCAATTTTAGCAACCCAAAAAACTGCACAAGATACCTGTATGCAGATTAATCCATAGAGGCCATCAATCATCAAAATCCAATAGAAGTAGCAGAGTTTAGAGACAACATCACCACATAGATCTGGAAAAGGAACACCAAATTTTGTAACCCCAAAGTCTTTATGCTTTATTGATAAAAAAATTACAGGAGCTTCTGAGAACAAGTGCACGATCCAAAGATAAGATGATTGAAAGACTGACAAAGACGTCTAATTTATAAGATAAAATCTCCAACGGCTAGTTCGGTTGATCCATGTCAAAGTAATCTTGACCGTCGAAAAGATTTGACCATCTTTTAATCTGGACTGTCGAAATTATAATTTTGAGGAAATTCGAATTTATCATTTAATTCTATTTTAATTAACTCAAAAATAATATTTTTGAGTTAATTACCTCAAAATTTTGATTTTGAATTAACTCCCAAGGCCCAAGGGTCCAATTTTTTTTGAAATTATCAATAATCCCTTGGCGTGGGACCTTTAAAAATTTATTTTTTAAGGACCCACGAATTTTTCCTTTGAAGAATTTTAACTTACCTAGGACTTAAAATTAATTAAATTTCGGGCTTAGGATTTTTAATTAATTTGGCCAGAAAATTTAATTAATTGACTGAGAGGGGATTTAATTATTTTTTCCAACTCTCTTTACATAATATAAATACATTTAGACACATAAAGGGGGAATACCCATTCGTATAGACCCTCAAGTAGTTACTGCGACTCAAAACATGATCTAGTAGACCAAGAAGCTTGTAATAAAATAATCTAGCCAACTAGCTAGGATTATTCCCAAACTAATTTTACAAAGACTCGATAGAAAACACTAGGACTCACTTGGCATCTTCATGAAAAAATCCACCCTAGCTTTGGGGTGAGGCTGGAGGGGAAAACTCTACCGATCACTTGTGTCGAAAAACACAAGCAAATCAGTGAGATAAAAAACCTCCTAGGATAGAAATCATCATCAAAATACTAGGCTTAACTAGGTTGTTACATACATGATGGTCTTACTTAGATCATTTAAATCATAAACATGCAGAATGGGTTTACATTGTTTATAAAATTGCCGACTGATGATGGAATCTGAATGGCGCAAACACGTTGAACATGATGAATCCCATTTCAAAAAATAGGGGTGTACTGCTATGGGGTCGTTGACAAAGTGTGGTAAACACAAGGAAGGTTGTAATTCCTATTTAATAGGGATTTATTTTCCTAGGGATTGCGTGAGCAAGGCACATTAAAGGTGGGTATGAAATTGGCTATGCGTTTGTCCAATTTTTCCTAGATCAGTGTGAGACGATTGGTAGAGTGTATGAGCTCTTGTGTGCACACATGCATTGTATTGTTTCATGATTATTTGGCTTATTATACAATAGAGATAGAGGGGTTTTTAGCAGTTTCTTTCCCCACGAAAATCTTGTGTTTTGTGGTTTATTTACTTCTTTTTCTTACTTGCATGTGATTGAGCAATCATGATTTATATTTCGCAAATATTGTAGAAGGATTCAATATCTTATTTTAGTACATTTCATGTTTGGATTGAATCCATTGGTTTAATTTCTACATGGTATCAGAGCACCAGGAATCACAATATTGGAGAAGTAATTGAGTTTGTTTTGAACAATATTCAAATTTGTAGATATATTCTTTGGAGCTAAAAACTGACCAAGATGTCTTTCACTGGCTTGAGTCTCGAATATGCACTCGAGGGAAATTAAAACGATATTTCACGGAAGGAAAAGATGGAGGAAATATTGAAGGATAATGGATTGAAGGAGTTCATTGACATTGATATTCCTGAACCTAATGAGGCAGATTTTCCGCAACATGAAGCATGTAGGAAGAGTGTCGCAAAGACGAGGATGATATTATTAGAGGGAGTTCGAGATCATATTGTCTCGAGTCTCCATGGAAAGGAAAATCCATATGCTATGTGGAAGGCCTTGACAGACCTGTTTTAAAGCAGCAGTTACCACAAAAAATTGGCACTAAAGGACAAGCTCAGGAAAATCAAAATGGAGAAGGGAGACATAATCCATAAATACTTTACCAAGTCCACTAAATGTCGAGATGAGATTGGAAGTGTTGGGATTACTGTAGCTGATGATGACTGCGTGAGCCTAGCACTTCTAAGCCTTCCCAAGAGTTGGCCTAGTTACTAGGATGCTGTGAATGGGAGGGAGAAGCTACTAGATTGGGAGCATTTGTGGTTCGATTTGGTACAAGAAGAGTTTCAGCAGAATACCAGGGATGGATCCTCATCCAAGACTGATGATGAGGGAAATTGTGCCTTGGATGGTAAGGAAAAGAAGGGGAAGGGGAAGAAGTCCTATTCCAAATCTGAGACCAAAAAATAAGGCAAGAAGCGATACATGTCAAAGGTGAAATGTTTCAACTGTCATGATCATGGAAACTATGCCAAAAATTGTCCACAAAAGAAGAAGAACAACAAGAAGGCTTCGAGAGTTACAATGGGTGAAGCTTTGGTCTCATAGTTTGAGTCGGAATTCTCTCTCATCGTATGCATGGTGTCAACTGTGATGGGATCTATGTGGTACTTGGATAATGGAGCATATTTCCACATGACTGGCAACAAATAACTCTTTAGTAGCTTGGAGGAGAAGGATCTTTATATGCACATCGAGATGGGTAATGATGGAAGGTATAGCGCTACTAGTTTTGGTATAGTTACTTTCCAGAGACAGTCAAGTAACCCTTTTATATTAAAAGATGTCATGTATGTACCAGGTTTGAAAAATAATTTAGTTTTAGTTGCTATGTTGGAGGATCTTGGATATGATGTGGTTTTCAATGAATGAAAGGATTTCATTCATCACAAATCCACATGATAGGTAAAGAAAATTTGGGTTCGTGTGAAGAACCTATACAAACTTAATGTAGATGGCTATGAAACATTGAGCAGTAAAGCAAATGAGGTTGTGAGGTGGGATACTAGTGAGTTATGGCACAAGAAGTTGGGTCATCTACACCACTGTGCTTTGAGGATCATGAAACATATTTCTAAGGGTCTTCCAAAGGGTACACTTGGGCAGATAGACACATGCAAGGGATGTACAATGGGGAAGTATACAAAGGCCACCTTTTATGAGAAGGAGAACTAAGCAGCGACAATCCTCGAGAGAGTTCACTCAGACATGTGTGAACCATTCTCAACAGCTTCCACAACAAAGAATAGGTATTATGTGATTTTTGTTGATGATTTTTCTAGAAAGTGTTGGATATGCTTTCTGTAGAAGAAATATTAGACATTCTCCAAGTTTTTTGAGTTCAAATCACTGGTAGAGAAATAATAAGGGAATAAGGTGAAGGCTCTAAGGAGCGACAATGGTGGCAAGTATATCTTTAATGAATTCAAGAACTTCTGTGCCAAAGAAGGAATTCAGAGAGAATTGATTGCACCTCATAACCCACAAGAGAATGGGGTTGAACAAAGGAAAAACATAACAATTTTGGGAGCATCACGAGCTATGTTACATGATCAAGGCCTACCATTGCATCTGTGGGAAGAGGCATGCAACACAACAATATTTGTGCATAACTGTAGTCCTCATCGGATACTTGGCATGAGTACACCAGAGGAGGATTTTTCAGGTAAGAAACCAGATGTTTCATATTTTAAAATTTTTGGTTCATCTGTCTATTTCCATGTGACCAAAGGTGCCAGGAAGAAGCTAGAATCATCAGTAGAGGTTGGGATATTTTTGGGGTACATTGATACTCCCCACAACTATCCGGTGTATTTTACGACTAATAGGATGATAGTTGTCATGAGAGATGTTAAATTATATGAGGAGAAAGCCATGCGATTGTCCCTTGAGAGGGAGATTGACTTGCATGCAGATTATGAACTCTTAGTTCCAAAGGATGAACCTTAGGATGTGGAGAAACCACAAGAAGAGGATCATGGAGTGGCAAAAACCACTCATGCAGAGCCATTCACTAGAAAGGGTAGGAAGCACACCAGAGAGGCTGACAGATTGATGCTAGATACGACAGATAATTTAGGTGCACATACATCACAATGCAAGTAGAGAAGGTCCGCAGACAAGTATACTGGATACATGGATCTTATAAGTGAGTGTATTGTCATAGAACCATCCTCTTTTGAGGAAGCAGTGCAACAACCAACATGGGTTGATGCCATGGTTGAGGAGTATGACTCCAGTATCAGAAACAATGCATGGGAAGTGGTCCCAAGACTAGTGGGGAAGTCAGTGGTTGGATCTAGGTGGATATACAAGGTGAAGCAAGCAGCAGATGGGAGTGTGGAGAAATACAAGGCTAGATTTGTGGCCATAGGATTCTAATAGGTGGAGGGGATTGAATATGAGGAGAATTTTGCACAGATTTTAAGGTACTAATTTATTAGATTCATCCTTTCACTCTCAACGCAGATGGGGTGGCAGATACATGAGATGGATGTAAAGACAACCTTTCTCAATGGAGTTATTTAGGAAGAAGTGTAAATTGAGCAACCAGAAGGTTTTAAGACCTTTAATAGGGAGTCACATGTGTGCAGACTCAAGAGAGCACTATACGAGCTGAAGCAAGCATCTCGTGCTTGGTACACCAGGATCAACAACTATTTCACTGGGTTGGGCTTCACAAAGAGTGAAGCAGGTGCGAACCCATATCATTTTGTGGTTTATGGTAAGATTTTGATTATTGTACTTTATGTTGATGATATTATACTGACAGGTGATGAGCAACTCATAACTTCTTGCACAAAGGATCTTGCAAGAGAGTTTGAGATGAAGGACATGGGGCTCTTGCACTATTTCCTTGGCTTGGAAATATGGAAAAGAGATGGGTAGCTATTTGTATCTCAAGGAAATTATGCAAAGGAGATTCTGAGGAAGTTCCACATGGAGGTAAGAAAACTCATGGAGACTCCTCTTGCAAGAAACTGGAGGAAGGAGGGTGCTACTTCAGGTGAGGTAGTGGATGCTTCTGTTTATAGACAGCTTGTGGGTTCACTTATATATTTGGTGAACACACAACCAAACATATGCTACATAGTTAACCAACTTAGTCAAGATATGGTTAATCCTACCAAACTCTTTTGGAAGGTGGGGAAGCATGTTTTGAGATTCAGGGGCACTACAAAGTATGGATTATGGTAAAGACAGATAGAGTGAGTGAAGCTTCAAGGATTCAACGATGCCATTGGGCAGTTAGTCCATTAGACAGGAATAGCACATCAGGGGAAATCTTTAGCATAGGATGAACATCAGTTTATTGGTACAACATGAAGCAGAGATCAGTTGCACTCAGTTAAGTCGAGACAAAGTACATGGTAGCTAGTCAAGCTACATGTGAGGCCATTTGGATGAGGAAGATACTTGTTGGTTTGTTTGGTCATCATATGGATCCGACGGTGATACATTGTGATAAGTAGAGTTACATCAACTATCGGTTAATCCGGTATTCCATGATAGGTCCAAGCATATTGACATCTGGTACCACCATCTCAAAGATCTTGTTCAAAGGAACATTATGTTGTTGCAGTGCATTCCCATGGAGGATCAGGATGTAGACATATTGACGAAGGCACTTGCAAAGAGAAAATTTGAATACCACAGAGGCATGATCGGGGTAGCTGATAATCCATTTCTTGTTGAGAGGGAGTGTTGAAAAGTCAACAAGAAAATGTGTGTCTAATTTAATTTCCCCTTAAATAAATTAGACAATAAATTGTAATCTTATCTCATAACAACTTGTATTAGTTAACTAAGTGAGAAAGACTTAGTTAGCTCAAGTATTTCGAGTTGAGGCTCAAAGGTGAGGCATGTAGAGTGATTCTATTATTTTGGGGGTCAAATTGTAGTTAATGCACTAGTGTAGTGTGAGATTAATCAGTTAACTCCGATTAATTGAGTTAAAATCAGTTTAACTAGTTCGAACTGAGTGATGAGCTAGTAAGAGGTCAAGTGGATTAAATTAGATTTAATTCATAAGTAGTGATCTATCAAGTAATTGATTATTTTCTATTATTAGCTGCATGCATGCATGTCAAATATGATGAAGACCTAGTTGAGACAAAGGTTAAAGGGAAGGTAACTATCAATTTTATTATTAGCGAACTACCTAGGTGCAATTATAAAGCCACAGGATGCCCATGAAGGTTTGCGCAGTCAAGGAAGTTTGTAATTCCTATTTAATAGGGATTTATTTGCCCAGGGATTGCGTAAGCAAGGCATGTTGAAGGTGGGCAAGAAATTGACTATATGCTTGTCCAATTTTTCCTAAATCAGTGTGAGATGATTGGTAGAGTGTATGAGGTTCTTGTGAGCACACATGCATTGTATTCTTTCATGATTCCTTGGCTTATTATACAATAGAGATAGAGGGGTTTTTAGCAGTTGTTTTCTCTAGGAAAATTTTGTGTTTTGTGATTGATTTACTTCTTTCTCTTACTTGCATGTGATTGAGCGATTGTGATTTATATTCCGAAAATATTGTAGAAGGATTCAATATCTTGGTTTAGTACATTGCATGACTGGATTGAATCCATTGATGTAATTTCTACAATCTGAGGCACCACAAAAATAGCCCCAGAGAATGTCATGATTATTTTTCAAAATAGAGGAATAACCTGTTCCGAGTATTTTTAATAACCCAATGTTTCAGACTTCTTAAGTGAGTCCATCTTCAGGGGTAAACACCCAATATTCTTTGAAATATTTGTAAGGATTAGGGCAAAAGAATAATAATATAAATAGTAATTTCTTAGGAAATTTTTATTTTTATTTTTATTTTTATTAAGGAGGTCGGTTGGAAGAAAAGCTAATGTAATTATTATTATTTATTTATTTATTTATTTTTTAATATCTATTTATTTTTATTATTTTTGTTTTTACTTAATTATTTATTTGTTTAATTAATTAATTATTTATTTTTTATTTTATTTTTTTAATAATATTGTTAAGAAATTATTGTGTTAAAAAATTATGAAATTAATAATCAGAGAGGTAATATTATAGGCTAAGGTAGAAAGTTTAAGACTAATTATAACTTTAAAGATTTATAATTTTTAAAATTGATGTCATGAGAGGTATGACATATTAGAGGTTTCCAAGTATTGCTGATGTTAAGGTCATCATCACGATTCATGTTATTTTTCCTCTTTTCGATTTCTATGGCCTCTTTGATTTTTCTTTTTAGGTAATGATCTTCTTTGGATATAAGTTTAGCATCCTCCATTCGTATGTAATGTGAGGATGGAAAAGCATGTTTTGCCGAGGCTTATTTTTCAATTATGTTCCTAGATATGTCAGTAGTATGTTCCTTAAGTCTAATGTTAGGGGATCTACCAGTTTCACCAATATATTTTTTTCCACAAGAGCACGGTATGATGTAGACTCCTTTTTGCAATTTAGGGTTTATAGGGTCCTTGGCAGAGTCTACAATATTTCTGATGGTATTAGGGAGAGTGAAGGCAATCTTAATGTTGTGTTTTTTTTAGGATTTTGGAAATTTTATTAGTTGTTCCTTTTATGTAAGGCAAAGAGATTTTAGGGATGTCAAAAGTTATTTTTATGCTATTTTTATTAAGGGTTTGGTAAATAGTTTTATTGATGATGTCTTTCAACATAGTTTGGTAAATAGTTTTATTTTCATTCACAGCTATTCAATTGGTCAAGGAGAATCAAACATTTTTCATATTATCGAACACAAAATTGGAACCAAAAAACCAGTCTTGTATTAAAGAGAGAGAGAAGAAGTTTACAACCAAAAAGCCTTGACATTGCAGCCTCGACGGGTCCAATCAAACACGTCTCAAGCATTCGTCGGGGATCGGACTTGGCGAGGCAATGGGCTTAAAATCTCTCTTGACAATGGATTCCTCTCTTCTTTATTCTCACACCAGCTATAGTAAGGATTGTTCAGCTAGCTGAAACTATGTGAGAAGGTTGTATCTATAGGAGAGGAGGAGGTGGTTTGGGATCCCTCATAAGGTGGAAGGGAGGCCTTATCCTTTGGGGAGTTGCTCAAATGTAGGAAAAAAGAAGCCAAAGGAAGGACTTTGATGTTATTCAGTCGAACAAAGCATGATGAATCCACTCATGAAGTGGATGTTTCTATTTTAAATTTTTTTTCCAAAAACAGCTCGGCGCGGGCAGTCCACTAAGACAGAGCGCCAATGGGTGCGAGGCCATAATTCCCTACCAGTGCCAACCCAAAATCATGTGTTTTTGAGAGCCTGTTCCAGGAATGATCAATAGAGGAAATGTTCTTCACATGCCAAGGGATGCAATGACACTTTTTACAAGGTATGAAAATACACAGAAGTCATTGACATGGTCCTCCAATGTTCAGGATGGGGATTGCAGGGATGGTGAAAAAATACTGTGTAATAGATGCCCCCTAAAGCATGAGGTTCGAGAGAGAGGGAGGAGTGAAATGATTTATGAGAACGTGTTCAAACCAAACACTGTTGTCGGAAGACCTACAAGTACAAGAACAACTGATATCTCTGATACATGAATATGTGGTATGGGCGCAACCATGCATAATAGAGTAGATATAAAAACAAGATCCGAGGTATGGACACAACCATCCAACAAGAAGGATCAAGAAATAGACTCAGGTATGGTCGCAACCATCCAATCAAAAGAGTCATGCATATAGTCATGATAAACCACAATGTCTCGCAGCTTGGATTTTATCAGAAAAAACCCAGGGTCTTGCGATCCATCTCGACTTGAACAAGTATAAATTCAAGCATGTGAATGAGTGAGCTGAAGTCGAAAATGCAAGAAAGTCACCCGATTATTAGCCAATGATGAAATCTGTTAATAGGCGCGAGAGAAACCACCAATAATGACAATGGATCTCAAGGTACAAATAGTACAATATGCGAAATGTGAATAGTGAGCTGGCATTGAACACTCGTGGAATCACTCGATCGAAGGCCAGTGATGAGGTCCTATCGTCAAATGCGAATAACTTTCCATTGAGGCATGCAAGCTCCAAGGTAATAGAAGGGAGTTTCTAGATCAACTTTTTGGATAATGAGATGAAGTCGATAGGAAGTGAACTGGTTGAAAGAGGGCCATAATGTTTCCCACATCATCGACACGAGACAAAGGAATATGATGATAGTGAAACAGGACCAAAAATAGGATCAAAGGTTGAAAACTGTAGAAGGAAAATTCTCTTGAACATATTGGCGATACGACTCTGGAATTTGGAAGTATCTGACATTAGGGATCTGAGGTCATGATGACATGGAAAAGAGTAGATGAGAAGTCAAAACAGATTACCCAAACCCAAGGAGAAAAAAATGATGAAATGGGATGTCCCCAACCCAGCACGAACTGCAAACGAGTGTCATGGTCAAGAGCTACATACTGCCGATAAGACTGAGAACTGGTTCCATTTTCCCCCACCATTGCTGGCGAGTACCCCAATTATTTTTGGAAATAAGCTTGAAGGGGATAACATGTGCTTGTCATATAAGTTTGTCCTTTGGAAAAATCCATCCTAGTACATTTTACGAGCCCTAGGAAGGAGGAACTCGGTTACGTCATGGTGAAGATTCCCAATGTCATGTAGGTTTAATGAGTCTGACAAAGGAAGAACTCGACATATTTTCATATTTAGAGAGTTTGAAAAGAAGCAGAAAAGAAAAATCCAGCAGGTCCCTTTTCGTAGGTAGTCTCACAGATCCGAAAAGGTAGAAAACGATATCTGAGAGAACCTCTTAGTCACGATAGGCAAAGGTATTCCTTTTTCGTAAATAATCTATCCCAACCCGAAAAATGGGTAAACATATACTGGGTAGATATCATTTCACAGCCTTTAACGAGTTCAAAATGACAACATTTTCGACAATATTTTCAATTTTCGAGAGTCTAAAAAGAGCTAAAAGATGACTCCACAGGTGAATTTTTTGTGTTTTTATCGAGTCCGAAAAAGTATAAAATACAACCCGTCACTTCATCGCTGTCATTTTGAGGACTTGTTGTTGCACAAGAAACACACGTAAAACCCATTTTTCGAGATAAAATAGCAAAATAAGCGAAAAGTATGCTCAAAAACCTACTTAGGGTTCTGAAAAGTTTATAAAATGCCAAAAATAGTAAAAAAAAATTACTTTTCATTTTTACCTCTTGTGAGCACTTTTTTTACCCTTTCTCACTGTGATTTTGCAGATCTGATAGCAAAAAATCTAGGAGGCCAATCGTGAATTCGTCTTTTCTATGTGACAGCTCATATCCTTGCCTTCATTTTGATATAATTTTCATTGCCTACAATCCATTTTTTAGATCTGTGGGGGGGAATTTTGTTAAAATTAGGGCATGGCGGTCGGCGTGGGTTCTGGGCACGGACTCGCGCCAACCTGCCTTGAATCCAAACGAGGGCGCGCCACTTGGTGCGAGTGTTTTTAAAACAGTCGCACGAACCACGACCACGAATTTTGGCTTAGAATTCAACTAAGTAGCCCATTTTAAACACTTCAATAGAAAATAATTTGACTAATGACAACCACATTGATGTTTTTGTAGGTGTGAAAAAGAAAAATGGTGATCAAATGGAAGGAAAGAGAACATAGTGAAGAAGATGAGCAAGCCTTGGGTAATGTAAGATGCATGGATGTTCTCAGGGACTGCGGGCTTAAAAAATTCTTCATGGTACCATGTCTCCGAGCTCAACCAGAGCTATTACAGTACCTGTTCAGTGTATGGGACATTTATTGGGAAAGATTCATAATTCACGATCAGGAACTAGAGATTGAGGTCTCAGATATTTAATTCATAACTGTATTGTCACGGAGGGGGGTAGTACCAATCTTGACCAGTACCTAGCCCACGATGGAAAACACGAGCATGGTCATCGACAGAGTTTGCCGAGGGGCAAGGAAAGGATCCAAGAGCGGGAAGGTGGATATCTAAACCATTCTCGATTTGGCACTAAAAGTAGTACTACACACAATCACATGAGCAGCTGGGTCTCAGGCTCCACATGAAGCCACAAAAACACAGTTACTTCTTACAGAAGATTGTCTGGCACCAACTCTCTACAACTGCGCAAAGGCGGTAATGATCAATATGAAACGCCAATTGACAAAATGCAAGAAAAACAAGTTGAAGTAGTTCAACTATGAGTCCATCTTGGTACCATTCATCTTGGAATGGCTACCAATTTTTCAACGTCAGGAAGTGATAGTTCCTACACCACCAACCCAAGAGCCATGGATGTTCCATTGGGCGACTTTGATGCCAAAATCAGGAGGCGGTCAATAGATGTCTTGGAGACCAAAATTCTTTGAGGGTTTCTGTCGACAACTGATTGTCATGGAGGACTAGCCCTATTCTAGCATGGAATTACAGGTGATGCAGATCTCCCACTCCCAGTAGGAGAGGATTGGGATGAAGCATTGGGTAAGACTCATTTTTTGATTTCGATGAGTATTGTAATTTTTTTTTAATTATATATGTTCATGATGTTAATCCATATATTTTCAGATGTCGGCCCAGAAAGATGTAATATTCCCAAATTTTCACCTGATATTTGGAATATTAGAGTTCTTAACTTTCTTAATGAATTAAGTAAATAAAAGGGTGGAGGGACCCACAATCCTCAATATGAATAAATATCACTTTTTGTGTGTGAATGTGAATTAATTAAGTCTAGATCTACATAATGAGGTAGTTGAGCAACTACTAATGTGAATGGAATTGGAGATTATGTCTCATTAATTGAGATAGATCATGGAGGTTGATACAGTCAACTACGATCTTGAAGATGTCAAACAGAAGATCATGGAACGTTCATGATAAAGTGATGGAGGATGTTGTGCAATTAAAGCACACATGATGGAGAGGGTGTACATTTCACCTAGACATGATGGTTGATTTGGTCAAACAGCGCAATCAAACTTGGAGGATCTTGTCCACATGCACAACGCAATATAGATGAGGGACAAGGCATGGGTAGGATCAAACATTATATAAAGAAGATGAAGGCAAGGATGCAGGTATGCTGGTAATTCTTGATGTAAGGATCTTTTCAGATCTGGAATTGTCATGTGACATTCCATTGCTTTCTCGGATTGTTTAGCAGAGATTACAAGTACTGTTTAGCACAGGGTGTTCCTGATCGAGAATTTCACCTCTTTCTTAGAGTAGCTCTAGAAAGAGTATTGTACTTCATTCCACATCAGGCATTGGTGCCACATCTCTTTTTCTACTTCCTGTAGAACATTCATATTCAGAAATTGCAGATTTCTGAAGATCAGTTTGGAAGGTGGAAGTTGTATTCAATACTTCAGCTGGAGAAATGGTGAGGGATTATTCCTATCACCTTGGGCTTATAGATCAGCATTCCCAGAGCTTCATTTCAGATCTAGCATCAAGCCAAAATTTATTGACCTCCTAGCAGCAGTATTCCCTTAAGGAATTACGTTGTCCAATTTGCAGATCCAAAAGGAGGAAGGAAGTTACTAGCATTTCAGCTAGTAATCCTGTGAGGGATCATCCCCTCACACTGCCATCAGTCTATCCATCAACCTGGAGTTTATTGCAGCAATTTTCAGCAGGCAGAAGGCCTCTCTCTCCCTCATAGCGTAGTTTCTATTGGCAGTTGTGTTGCAACAGATGTAATCATTATTGGAGGATTAAGAAGCTAGATCTAGAGCTTCTAGCTTGTAGATCTGAAGAAGGGACCAACCCTTCAAGCTTAGATCTGATCTTGCAACATATTTCAACTATCTGTTTTACAGATCTAGCTTCAGATCTATATTTCCCAGCAGATTAAGGATCAAATCCTAGGAGGGTGATTTTCCAAAGTTGTAGATTTGGAAAATCCTTTCTGGGTTATCTTGGGAATCCATCACATTGGCCAGATCTTGAATCTTGGCATCATATGAGCTCTAGATTTGAGTAGATCTACATTTTCCTTTTCAGCCTGCAGTTATATATTCATATTCTTCTGAAGGGACAACACAGTATTTGCTTCAGTGGTTCTCCAGTTACGCTGTACCTATTGTACCATGTTTTTTGGGTGACTCTAGACCATATTTTTGGCTAGATCTACTCATATTTTGTGCATGGTGTAACTGAATCTTCTCCAATATAATAAAATGGCTCAGCTTCTCTGTAAATTTTGATGTTATCTTAATATTTATTGTTTATATTTTTGTAGTTCTTATATTGTGTTTAATTATTACTGCATTCTCCATTTTGGGATATAACAAAAGACCTGTAGGAATGTCTCCAATAGCATGGAGGGTTCCCCGAGATTTTGATGTGGCCCCTCATGGTGAGGGAAGCGAGGAGGAGGAAATCATACACAATATGGAGGGACTCACCAGTAGAATCACAGACTATGCGATATTTGATGATGTTCCTTGCGCATTCTAGAGGCACACTACAGGGGTGTCGAACCGTGTTCACCGCTTATTAAGGCGGCTCATGTGGGCAGTGACATGCTACCATGAGCATCATGCCGACTAGACATCTAGGATTTTATTTCTGCATTTTTTTGAGCGACATGA
Organism: Pinus albicaulis; assembly: GCA_034641835.2. Lineage (NCBI taxonomy): Eukaryota > Viridiplantae > Streptophyta > Pinopsida > Pinales > Pinaceae > Pinus > Pinus albicaulis. The sequence goes on along the minus strand of CM076579.1, from coordinate 1,093,238,224 downwards.
TGTCTCAGGATGTAACCAAAGCATACATATTTTTTGAAATTATTATGCACATGGATGCAAACACTCGATATATATATATATATATATATATGCCTATTTTAATGTATGAATCTTATCATGTGATGATGATGTTTTAAAAATTAGGCAAATGTCTATCTAATACAATATTGGCTACTGTATCAGTTAACACATTAATTCGTCTAGGAATATGTTGATATGTGATGTAATCAAAATTACTTTCTAGTAAACAAACACGCAAGTACAACCTTAAGAAAGGAGTGACAGTCATCTACACAATAATAAATGACACAACAAGCAGGAAAAACTACTCGCAAAGCACACCAAGCCAAAAAATAAGAACGGTTTCATTTTTACGCAAGCTTGAAAACAAAAGTAAACTATGCTTGATATTGGTTTCATTTTTACACAAGCTTGAAACAAAGATAAACTATGCTTGAAAAGTGGGCATTCCCCCAGCATGGTGATTCAATTCGAGTTACATGCCCCCCAAGCTTCAGTCCATTCACCAGAGTAGTCTGCTAGTTACGGAAAGGTGGATTGAGTGAAGTTTCAATTACGAGATCAAGCAAAAGACTCGACTTGGATGTCACGAGATCTAATCAAAGATTTGAATTGAAAAGGGAACCTGTTTCATTTTTTAACAAGGTGGACACAGGAAAAGAACTATCCTCATGACCTAATTCATTTTTTAACGAGGTTGACATAGAAAACGAACTATCCCAAAACACTTCGTTTCATTTTTTAAGGAGCTTGACACAAGAAAGTGAACTATGCTCCGATGAGTTTGTTTCATTTTTTAAGGAGCTTGACACAAGAAAACGAACTATGCTCCGATGAGTTTGTCTCATTTTTTAAGGAGCTTGACAAGAAAATGAACTATGCTCTGATGACAACTCATCATTGCAAATAAGAAGTCATGGCTTCCAAGAGGTTCTCATCTGATGGGAGAACAACATCTCAGAAATCGCGATCGAATGCCCCCAATAGATGGTACTCGACGACACTATCACGGTATGAGGGTAATGAAAAAGTGGCCACATAATTAACCTGTGGCAGGGAAGATACAACCGACGGATAAATACCAGGAAGAGACGATGGTGGACCAACTGTCACATGAGGACCAAAGAATGAAAGCTGATCAATGGTCACGATCCAACCTTCATGTGGAAAACAGATCACATGAAAGAGAGAAGTGAAAAGCGCACCCATGATATAAGTATAGTCACGCACCAAGAGTAAGTTAAAATCCAAGGGGCCTGGAACAACCATCATGTCTATATAGATGATTTTTCCTCCCAAATTAATAGGAAACTTCAGAAGGATCCCTAACAGTTGACTGGTTCCTCTGTTAAAATCCAACATATTCTGCGTAATAGGCACAAGTGATGGAGAACCAAAATATTTCCAAGTAGTTGAAGACAAAATACTAACAGACACACCTTCGTCTATAATTGTGCTAGGTATGACCACATTGAAGGCCTGTACCGTGATCTTGAAGGGCACATAAGAAGGAATATGATATCTCGCAAATTGACTCCAATTGAAATAAGCAACCAAACTACTTGGACGGGGTACCACAAGAATGGAATGGTCATCCCCTTGTATTACGAGAGTAAGAGGATCATCCTCCTAGAACATGAGCATGGGAGCAAGAGGAGCAGCTTCTTGAACCACATGAATGGGAGGATCTTTATCCAATTCTAAAGAATCTAAAGAAACAAGAAGAACATGCGGGGTATGAGATCCATTATCGACGGAAAAGACCTGATGAACCATAGGCAGGATCAGATCGACCATGACCAATGGCTGGGCAGGAATGGATTCGTGATTTTGAATTTCTGGGGGAGCGAGATTGACTAAAGATGAATCTTTATTGATCATTTGATAAAATAGCAGAGGACTCAAAGAAAGCTTCTAGTAACCAACTGAAAGGCAGGACACAAAAAAAGTAGGGTTGTCAACCACTCTCGTGGCTTCATCCATGTATGGAAAAAGGTGAATGGGATGATGCCATTCACACAAATTACAGGGATTCATGATCTTACCCTATTTATTACGAGTCTTATCAGTACTGGCCGAAGATGTGTCACCAACACGACCTCCAGAGGCTGATGAAAATGGCGGATGGCCGTCGGACCATGCTTCGAGCACCTTGGGGATGCCAGAGAAATATATAAGAAGGTTCTCACCCTTACAAATCTTGCAAGGGAATTTGAATTTCTGTGGAAGGTTGGATGGTTTATCAATGGAAGGTGTCTTAGGAGAAATAACTGCAGGGTTGGCCCCTCACTTAACTGACTTCTTGTTTTTCATCTTCTTATTCTTGTTCTTAGCCTCCTGGTTACTAGATTCCAAAATTTCACCAGGCGAAGTAGAAGAGGAGGATGAAGAAATAGGCGAAGAAGGGGAGAGGTCCACCTTAGAATCAACATAATTTTGTTCAGGTGGAGGAGATGGTTGAATAGAATTCAGACCACTCAAGACCACCGAGGTCGAAAATAACCACATAGGCAAACCAACAGTTAACCCAGGAAGGGACAATGTTTCCATATAAGGAGCACCAACATTCCCAAAAGTAGGAAAAGGACCAGGAGTCCCTTTGGAGTGGATTCCTTGGTTGGTAAAATCCAGAAACATTGCCATTGGAAACAAACCTAAAAAAATCACTTAGGAATATAACTTGAACCAGGAATATTTCATGGGCAGTTGATTTTTTAAGACATTGAAACAAGACTCTGCCGTTTCATATTTTAAGAGTCAATAAAGAGGAAAAAGGTGACTCTAGTCACTTTCAGGTTGAACAAGCATGAAAATACAAGTGCTTGATGATCTTTTCAATGTTAGAGAGTCACGAAAAGAGAAAAATGACTACTCAGGGAATCTAAGCAAGAGGGTGTACCAAGTTTCTGTGAACTACAATATACACCTTGGTGGTCAAATGAAAGAGAAATTACCAAGGACTTGATGTACATGCAGGCAGTCTCCCCGAATGTTGTTTTCAATGTATCACGGTTAGAGGGTGGCAAACTCGGCTTCCTATGGATAAAGGATTGCAACCTATGAGGGTCTCCCTTTATATACTCAATGGTACGGGGAGCACAATGCCATGCTAGTGTTGTCTAATGCCAGATGGAGAACGAAAACTACTAGGTTTAACAACGCCGCAACACGTTACTTGCCTATACCTCTAAAATATGTGCGTCAGGGTTCAATTCTTCCTTAGTTTTATTGAATTCATTTTAAGTTGATCTTGAATTAATGTTTCGATTTCAAGGCCTTACCAAATGTGATCTCAAATTCTTAACGCACAACTATATGCAAAACAAAATCATTCCAGTTCAATCAATGCTAGCTAAGAGAGGGATAGTAGTCTATAACAAAGTAGCAATCAATCGAGTACAAGAGAATTTTCCCTAATGCATCTAAGACAACCAAAGAAGAAAATGAAAATCTCTTTCCTTTTTCACTAAAAGCTACTAATGCAAAATAACAATTTCCATTTTCAGACTAAGAGAAAGAATGCAAATTTTGTCTTTTTAGATAAATGAGAAGAAAAATGCACTATTACACTAAAAAGAAAAATGGACACTAGTTTTTAGCAATTCAAATGAAACGATCTAAAACAAAGAGATCAATCTAACAAGAATATCAAACACACTCAAAACAGAGACACATTCCTTCTAGCAAAAAGAGATCTTTTAGACCGATCTAATGAGAAATTTAATATATGCTCAAGGTGACAGATGGAGAGCTAAATGAAATCCAAGATGATCATTTAACATACCAAAGACACGTAGAACCGAAAGAAAAGCTAAAACAATCAGTCAACAAAAATAAATGATAAAGACCAAACTGGCTCAAACTCAACTCAGAAGGTTCAGTGAGGAGAGAGCCGAACAAGCGACAGGAGACACCTAGAAACCATAGGATGAAAAACTCCACTGATTATATGAGGGACAAACAACTGAGAATAACGAGACAAGAGGGTCAAAACAATCCCAGGACCAATTTAAAGAGAAAAATCCAACCCAGAGGTAAGAGAAACTGACAAAACTTAGGGAAAAGGCTAAAATTTTAACCTACAGGATTCGATGCGTCTGTCTAGCTGTAATATGCGCTAAACAGAGGTTGGCGCACCTGTGACAAAAACAACAAGCGCCAATCGGTGCGACTGTTTAAGCAATAGAAGCGTCGAGCCAAAAAACCATGGAAAAAATAAAAAACCACTGAGCAGAGGTCAAAATTGACACTTTGAGACTGAATAGGATGGCTGAAAACAGTCAGACAGGAAAAAAAAAACATAAAAACTATAAAACAACCAAAGTAGACTCGACAAGAAAAACACTAGACGAACAACGAGAGACGACAAACACACTGATCCCCAGTATGGTTGCCAACTTGTTGTGCAGGTAAATCCCCTCTGCGGACATAGGTGATCCCTCTAGCCCTAGAGTGGGTCTAGCAACAAGGGAACAAGCTGGACTTTCAAAATCCTAGCTTATAAATGAAAACGAGTTAGGATAGATGGCCTACCTTGGTCCAACGATTTTGTTGTCGTTTGCAGTAGCAATCCGCTGATCTTTGTCTTCACACATCGCAGTATTTCAGTGGCAATGTCCATGTACCCGCACAAGGATCAAGTGAATGGTGACAACATATGAAAACATATTTTCATTCACAGCTATTCGATTGGTTAAGGAGAATCAAACATTTTTCATATTATAGAACACAAAATTGGAACCAAAAAACAGTCTTGTATTAAAGATAGAGAGAAGAAGTTTACAACAAAAAATCCTTGACGTTGCAGCCTCCTTCAACGGGTCCAGTCAAACGCGTCTCAAGCATTCGTCAGGGATTGGACTTGGTGAGGCAATGGGCTTAAACTCTCTCTCGACAATGGATTCCTCTCTGCTTTATTCTCACACCAACTATAGTAAGGACTGTTCAACTAGCTAAAACTATGTGAGAAGGATGTATTTATAGGAGAGGAGGAGGTGGTTTGGGATCCCTCATAAGGTGAAAGGGACACCTTATCCTTTGGGGAGTTGCTCAAATGTAGGAAACAAGAAGCCAAAGGAAGCACTCCGACGTTATTCAGTCGAAAAAACCATGATGACTCCGCTCACGAAGTGGTTGGGCATGGAAATTTCATTTCTATTTTAAAAAACTTTCCAAAAATAGCTTGGCGCGGGCAGTCCACTGAGACAGAGCGCCAATGGGCATGAGGCCGAGTGCTAATTTCTCTATGGGCGTGAGGCCATAACTGGCTACTAGCGCCGACCCAAAATCATGTGTTTTTGAGAGCCTGCTCCAAGAATGATCAATAGAGGAAATGTTTTTAACATGCCAAGGGATGAAATAACACTTTTTGCAAGGTATGAAAATACATAGAAGTCACTAAAATGGTCCTCCAATGTTAGGGATGGGGATTGCAGGGATGATGAAAAAATATTGTGTAACACCAAGAATCCACACGTTATTCCCATTCCATATAGAATGAATGCCTAATAGAGACAATGTATGATCCTAATTTTTTTTGTGAGAATCTATAATTTAAGAAAAAGTGCTCAATAGTTTCTTCAACATCCTTGCAGAGAGTACACCAACCTAGCCCGTGGATATTTTTCTTTTGAAAAAAATCCCAGGTAGGTACTTTATTTTTAAAGATGCACCAAAATAAGAGTCTTGTTTTGGCAGGGAAACTCAACTTCCAAATTGGTTTATAACACTAACCCTATTCATCCCAACCCTGAATCTTCATCAAATATTGATAACCTTCCTTTGGAGAGTATGAGCCAAGCTGTGCATGAATCCATCAGAGTGAGTCAGGGAATTATTTTAACCTAAGCTTTGAACGAAGAAGATCCTATATATAGGTATGCCATTTTTGCCATCATTGTTGAGAAATATGAATCTCCCCACCTAGTTTCCACCCCTACTGCCAGATGGTGGTAGCTTCCATATTTTTAATCTAAGATAGTTAGTAGAACCATTTTTATTTTATATCATCCATTTATTCTCTTGAGAGAGCATAATTATCATTGCACCCCACGCATGGATCCATGCCAATTATACCCTTTTCCCCATTTCCAACCTTCTAGGCCAAACCTTCTTCCACCATATTTAATGAGGCGATGGTAGCCTTCCAAATGACTGAATCATTTGTAGAATTTTTCGTTTGAATCCTAATCTAGTCATCTAGAGAGCCTAGGACAATATATTTTCATTTGACAAAAAAAATTCATAGGTTGTCTTCAGTCTAGAGTCTCCAACCCAAATTTGCAGCAAGGGAGGAAGAAAACATATGAATATCCTTAATACCCCATCCCCCACATTACTTTGGTCCAGAATTTTTTCCCAAGCCACCCATGGGATGACATGTTCCTCCTTTTTTCCAGCCCATAAGAAATGACTGCAAATCTTCCTTATTTTGAGAAGGGTGTCTTTTGAAACCTAGGATAATGAAATCAAGTACACCAGAATGGCCATTAATGCATACTTAATGAGAACCAATCTTACAACTCTAGAGAGCCACTTATAACTCCAAATATTTATCCTTTTATCTATTTTTGACACCAACCATAACCAATCACATTTTCTATAAGTGTCTGGCTTCAAATGAAACTCCAAATACTTGAGATATGCCCCCAGAGGTTGAAAATAAAAGGTGAAAAAATATTTGATCCTTCCCAGCTTCGACCTTAACCCATAAACATAAACTAAAGAATAATTTTGTGCATTTATAATCATTCCAGTGGCTTTCAAAAAAGGATCCAAAGAGTCTTTTAACTAGCCGACATCCTCCCTCTTCCCACTGCTAAAAAGGAGAATTTCATCGACAAAAAGTAGGTGTGTGATAAACATGTTTGTTGCAACCTTAATTCCTTTCAGGTCTCCTCTTCTCTTAGCTAAAATAAGGAGTTGAATAATTCCTTCAGCTGCTAGCAGAATAATAGAGGAGATAACAGACACCCTTGTCTGAGCCCTCTCTGACTATGAAAAAAGGATGAAGCAACCCCATTGATAAGGAAAAAAAAGACACATTTGAAATACAACCCATTATCTAGTCAACAAATTCAATACCAAAACCCAAACGAGTCAACCGTAATCTCAGATAATCCCATTTGATCCTGTCATAGGCTTTTGATAGGTCAATTTTTACAATCGACCCGTTTTTCCTGTCTTGTTTGATGCTATGCATTGTTTCCTAGGCCACCCCAATTGCTTCATGGATTTGCCTGCCATTCAAAAAGAAAAACTCTTCTTTAAATATGTTGCGAGACATGATAGGTTTCAGCCTCAAAGTGATAAATTTTTAAATGATTATATATATATATATATTTTCACAAGGAAATAGGCCACAATTCATCAAAGGAGGAGGTAGAATCCGATTTATGTATAAGTTCTATAAAAGTCGAGTTAAATGGATCTTAAACATAACACCTAATTTTGAAATCTTTCGTCATTCCCACCAACTCATCCCCAAATAGCCCAAAGAAATTTTGAAAAAATTCCACAGTCCAGCCATCCGACCCATGACTCTTATCTTTTTGCATGGAACTAAGAACAATTTCCACTTTTAGACTCAACACAAGGGCCATTAGATCCCCGTTATCTTCTTCATCAATATATCCTAGAAACTGTTGGGAAACCCTAATTACTGCATAAATAGTGGAACCCTTAGGTGCCCTAAAGAAAGATTTAAAATGTTCTTTCCCCATTAAAGCTAGATCATTGAAACATTTTACCTTGCCACCTCCTGGTTTGTCCACCTCCCATATAATGTTAGATTTTTTCCTTCCTTTTGCATAGTTTTGAAAGAATTTAATATTTTCATCCCCAGCAGAAAGCTGCATAGCCTAGATTTTTAGCCTCCAATATTCCTCTTATCTGCTAAAACCTTTCTTCTCTTGGACTCAAGTTCCTTTATTATATCCCTCTTTGCCTCATTTTCATAACCATCACCTTCCAAACTCTCAAGTCTCCTCGGTCCTTCCCCAACCTCAATCAAAATACACTAATCCCTTTTGGATCTTCTCTAGCCCACGATATAGTCACCCTCTTAATCAATTTAGGTTGCTCATAAAAGAATGAGAAAAAGATCCATGTTCACGTCTCTCCATAGAGCTCCAGGTTTCATTTACTAGACTTATATATTCAGTATCCTTCAGCCAACCTGCATTAAAATTGAAAGGCACACCAGGGTTTTTTAAAAGGCCTAGTTAGCTCCATCAGGATAGGAAGATGGTCTAAGTCCCCACTTAACCAACCCATTGTATAAACCCCGACAACAAACTATAAAATTATTCATGAAGGAGGAATTTTTCCAACTTCTTAGCCACCCGAGCATCCCCCACTCTCTAATTCTTCCAAGTAGGAGAAACTTCAATTAAATTTGGATCGATTAGTCTCCCTTCTCTGATTTTGTTAAGGAAGAAATCATCAAGCGGGTTAGGTTGGGCCAGAGGACCCCAAGTTTCCGTCAACCCCAGGGAGAGATTGAGGTCACCACCCACAATAAAATTCTTGACATGAATAAAAGACTTCGACATAAGGTTGTTCCAAAATCCTACCCTCTCCAAGAAGGGACCATAGGCATTAAAAATTATGAGATTCATGGCCAATTCAGCAGAGAAAAACTTAGCTCCAATAACCTGATCTGATCCCGAGGAGTTGATCAACTTAATGGAACAGTCCCTAAACCCTAATGCTAATCCACCAGATATTCCTTTGGCATCCAGGATAAAAAATACCAACACGAGAGCAATTTTGAAAGAGAAGCCACGAGCATATTCCCTTGACCCAACGTCTCCTGAAGCATAATCACATTGGGTTTATAGTGAAAAAATCAAGATGTTAAGGCTAGTTTCTTATGGGCGCTAGAAAACCCCTATAGTTAAAGGATATTAAAATTATTTTGAAACCTGGGCAAGGGTTTGTGCTGCTCTAAGCGCCCCAATAGTAGACAATTGTTTCCCATCAACTATATCAAACATAGATTTTAGTTGGGCTTTTGAGATCTCCATTTTCCGACATCTAGGTTTCCTATGTTATAATGTCATAGGTGAACCTCCTAGCCCCCCAAACATCTCCACAACCAATAATTTTTTTCCCTTGATCTCAGGTATAAGGATAGGAGTCAATTTTAAGCTTCAGAATAGTAGTAATGATACTGCCCATGACCATAGAAAAGTTATTGATACACCGAGGCTCGATTTCTTGAGGTCTGGAAGTATCGGGAAAATTTATGCTATTCAATAAATTATCAAGAGTATCAATAAAAGAGGGAGAGGAGTGAGTGATAGTACCCGTCGAATCCTGAGCAGTATCAACCATAGTTTGTTGTTCCAGAGCCTGGATCAAAGAATCAACATGATGGATTTCCACCTGTGCTTCTTGGTCTTCCAACTCTTCCATTGGGCTTGACCCCTCATCTTGAACCTACCCCACCTCCTCCATCTAGGCCACAAATTCATCATCTATTTGGACTTCCTAAGTCCCAAAAACAGACCTGTTATCCCCCCTATGCCACCTCCTCCAACTAATGCCCAGAGGGCAGTCTATGACTAGATGCCCATACTTATGACACCTATGGCACTTAAATGGAAGGTGCTCATAGTTAAAAATTTTATAGAATGAATTTCCTTCAAAATGAAAATTTATTTTCTCCACTAAACCATCATGAGGAACCAAACAGACCAACAAACAAGCCACATTCAGTGCCTTTGTCTCCAAGAAAGAAATATCCACTTCGAAGAAAATACCAAAATTGTTCCCAATTGCCTTAAATACATCCAGGGTCCACAAATTTGGAGGAAATACTTGTAATTGAACCCAAACCAGGATCTCATCCACCCTTTCCCTCTTAGCATAAAAAATTGATGACCACTGTTTAAAAAGAATTGCTGCAATGCCAAACCCCCAATTCCGAGCGAGAACCCAGTCCAATGTAAATTATTTTTAAAAATTAATCATAAACCAACCCTTCAACAGGGTGAAAACCTCCACTTAATTTTCTGGTGCTGCTCCCCATGAATTCTCAATCCACTCAGAGATGAACTGTGCCGAGAAAATTTTACCACGAGCTCTTCCCAAAAAAATAGAATCTAAGGCCGTCATTGCCTTGTTCACTTGGATTTCCACTCCCAAAGACATATTCAGACACTCCGAATTATTTTTACTTACTTTTCATTTCTTCCTTTTTACACCCACCCTTCTAGTGCATTTAGGGAAGAGTATATATCCTTCATATTTCTCCCCAACCTTTTCGGGGAACCCCTTAACTCCATCCCCCAAATCTGCACCTGGTAGGTCCTCCCCTAGAACCAAACCAACCCCTGACTGCTTTCCAGCCAGACCTTGGTCTAGTGACCCCCCTTCCTTCATGAAAACAATAGCCGAAACCTCCTCTATAGGCTTTTCTAGGCCCTTATGTAACCTCACAAACTTCGATTCAAACCCCTTGTGTAACACATCATACACTTACTCCTACAGTGACCACCTACCCTCCAAAGTGTCATGGCCATACCCATCGTGCCAGAAAAAGGTCTATTCAACCTCAAAACCTGTCTCTGATTGTGTATTTTCCAAACCCCTAAGTTTCAGAACCCTGACACTATTTTTCCTCGCGTAATTGTTCCATTCACTAAAGTCAATCAAGCAATATTTCAGCACCACACTAGGAACCATACCACTACCAAATATTATATCCTCTATCCCTCCCAATCGAAACAATGAGACAAGGTTTTGAAATGCACTTACCTTCTCCATTGAGCTCTCTGCAAAAACATCTCCCACGAAAACTGGAGAAACCCACCCTTCCCGCGAACAATTGTCAGGACCGCCAATGCCCATTTTGTTTAACCCCACGTCAACATTACCCATGATACCAAAACCCTCCATCGAGTCCCATGAAAATCGTTTCTCCTTCCATATGCTAGTAGGAGAATGTGGGATAAGAGCCACCTTAGCCATATTATGTCGAGTTAGCTTCATTCCCCACACCATAACTATGTCCGCATAATCCAGATCCAAATCCACACATTCACGAGGTTTGACCATATTAACCCACCAGAGGAACCCATAAACACAACAGTGAAAATTGGGCAGTAAAAATAAAAACCACTGTAGCGTTTTACTCCCCCGCCACCGGAAAACCATGACTCCTCGACCGTATAGAACCAACAAGAAACTACAACTTGAATATTCTGCACCAACAATAACACCAGCCCATCCACTGGAACACGATAGGAGAAAAGAGAAAAATTTGAAACGTGAACCTGACTACTCGAACACTAAGCAAAAATTCAGCACACAATCCAACGACGAAGTTAATAAAAGTTAACAAGTGTAAGTGTTATGGGGGCCAAGTGTTGGCGCCCTCCCCTCTAGGTGCCCTTTATGGACCAAATACCCAAGGATCCACAGAGAAGACCATGAACCCTAACCAAGGTTTCACCATTTTCGCAGCTCCAAACTCACAAGGCTAAGACCTAAGACTTCATTTGTCCGCGTGACCATGAAAGAACAATTATATCATAGGGGTCCGAAACGTTGTAGTGAAAGGCATAGTTATATCATAGGGGTTCTAAAGTTGCAGAGAAAGGTACAATGCTATATCACAGAGTCTTAAATTTACAGTAAAAAATATGAGATTGCATCCTTGAAGCTTGCAGAAGGTTGCATCTTGTTATGTTGACTTGAGAACACTTTTGAAGAAATATTGAAGAGTTGACTTATAGGTAGAAGGTGGAATGACCTGGTTATAGGGTCTTGAGAAGTCTCATTTTAATTTGATACTATAAGAAGGAGATTGTTTGGGTTTTCCCCAAGAAGCGAGATTTTCCCCTAGCGTGAAGCCTACATTTGGTGTTTTATCTCTTGTATATACATTTTTTGTAATTGCTTGATGAAAGAGAACTAAAATTAATTAATAAGAAGAAAATAAACTTCACAAGTAATTATCAAGCCAAGGAGATTCAATATTGACCCACAAATACTTTTATTTTCCAAAAAAATCTTATGTGAGACAAAATTAGATCCGAAAATTAATGAAAATATACACATAAAATTAAAAATGCTAGCCACAAGAGTTTGGGGACACCTGCACTCTTGGGCAAGAAAGAAAGGGAAAACCATTTAAATAAGCTCTAAATAGCTTAATTGAACCATTAAAAGCATAACAAATATGCAAGTAGAATTAAAATTAATGATATTTGCGAGCTATGGCATAGAATCCCCCTCTTTAAAATCATTTGATAAGCCCTTGAGGAAAATTATATGAGTTATTCAACCTTTTATTCTCTTGAGAGTGGGTTCGTTGAACCAAAATCTTACCCCGCGCTCAATATTTGCTTCAGAAAATAAAAAATCTTCTATGCACTTTAAAAGATATTGTTAGATCGACAAGTAATTAGACTACACAGCGAACAAGGAGGCTAAAGGTTTAGCCAAAAACCTACAAGAGCTCCTATATCTAGAGTGTTCATCCAATCCATAAATTAATACAAGATAACTTGCATAAATTAATCCACAAAAGTTTATGAAGCTAACAAATTAGATATCAAATAGTGTAGCGCATTAAGCACAAATAAATTTATTGGTTTTCTTTATTGGATAAAAAATATTCCAGTATAAAATTTCTGTAGAGCTTCACTAGCCAGTTGCTTGATCTAGAACTTTGTTACAAATGAGGAGCTCAAGGCTCTCTTAAATAGATGATATAGGAGGAGATCTTGATGTAGCACACATCTCCAAGTGAAACTACACGATCCCAAGAGAAAACGTGTTGATCCCATGAAGAAAACGACTATATCTCTTTCAAACAAATAAAACCCTTGCATGTTTGTGCATATCTTGAAGAGAGAGAGACATTTTTCCTTGGGAGTAACTGGGTCAAGTGGAAATTCAATGTTGGAGTGGTTTGGACCACTATAAAAATATTCTCCCTATTTTTCCTCAATAAAATCTCATTCAAATCAACAAACTTGGACCATCTCATCAAAAAAATTAATTTTGCTGGGACATTAACTGTTCTCTTGGACCATCAAATTGTTTTTGGGTCATAAATTCCTTGGTAAATGGAATCCACCCTTTTATTTTTTAGCATCTTCCACTTGTAGATAATTTTATCATCTCCCAATTTTTATTTTCCAGCCAAGTTATTTGCCAGTTTTGGCCAAAAAAAAATAGAAAAAAATGGGTTTTGAGGAGTGAATAATCACTTTTTGATCCTCAAAGTCTATCAAAATATAAATTTTAGGTGTATAGTTCTAATTTTAGTACTAATAGCCCCTACAAATTCTCTAGACAATACTTATTAAATCTTACATCAAAAATTTATGTCGAAAATCCCATCCAACTGGGAATTTTTAAAAATTAAAACTTGACCCTTAGACTTAACCAAATTCCGAAAAAAATTATAGACAATCTAGTATGGTAATATAAATTGAATCTAGACACTAGGACTCACCTAAGAGTCTATCATCAAGCTGCACTCTAGCTTTGGGATATATATGGGAGAAAAAAACCAACTAATTATAATTGTTCAAAAACTCAAATAAGTAGCTAAGGAAAAAAAATCGCTAGAGTGAAATCACTTGTTACTAAAATCCTAAGCTAAATTAGCCTTTTACATGACTCGTTTTCATCATAATAGAATCATTTTTAGAATTTCCTTGCAGAGCTAGGAAATCTTAACAACATACTGATGAAGAGAAGAAAATGAATTCTAGAATTCTAACATGATTCGATGGTGCTAGAATTCTCTGAAGTGTGCCTTGTTTATGGAGTCTTTGACATATCCTCCATATAAAATTTTGGAAATATACCCTTATTTTGCATTTGGTTTCCTATTTTGAATGATTTTTGATTTATTTAATCTTTCATTTTTTATATTCTCATAATCTCCATCTCGTCGATACCTTTGCGAGAATATAAAGTTTTCCTCATTTAAACTCCCGGATAAAAGGCTATTTCCGTTTGACGTTTTGTATTTTTTAACTATTTTGATGAGGTGGCATGACACACGGAAACCTACCTGACATGATGACATTCCATATCATTTGATATATGATATGTCAATAATTCCACATGGCGTATCTCGCTGTTATACCTGTCTGCATGTCATGTGACATATTTATGTTTATATTCATTTTATTTTCATATATTTTGTATTTTATTTTTGAATTATTTATTATTATTATTTTATTAAACACATAGGTTGGAGTTCAGAATGATTTGATTTAAGTTTCATTTTTCTCCCCCCAAACTCCCATATACTAGTTTTCATAGGGATTATGCAGGAATTAATCACATGTATCATATATATTTATTTGTTTGTTTATTTTATTATTATTATTATTATCTTAGAGGAACTCAACAACCAATGTATCATATATGGATTTATTTGTTTGTTTATTTTATTATTATTATTATTATCCCAGAGAAACCCAAAAACCTTATTGACACATAGATACTGTAACCTGTATAGGTCTATGGCGTATCCCCCTCTTCATAAATTGGGTCACAAATAAGGGGAAATGAACCTTGGATGTTTGTTTTATTATTTTATTCATTTGGTGTATCCCCCTCTTCGTAAATTGGGTCACAAATAAGGGGAAATGAACCTTGGATGTTTTTATTATTATTTTATTTATTGATTAATTTATTAAACAAATGGGTTGGATTTCGAGGTGATTTTATTCAAGTTTCAAAACAAGTATGTATTATATATGGATTTATTTGTTTGTTTATTTTATTATCATTATCCCAGAGGAACCCAACAACCTTCTTGATGTTTGTTTTATTATTTTATTTATTGATTAATTTATTAAACAAATGGGTTGGATTTCGAGGTGATTTTATTCAAGTTTCAAAACAAGTATGTATCATATATGGATTTATTTGTTTGTTTATTTTATTATTATTATTATTATTATTATCCCAGAGGAACCCAACAACTTTCTTGACACATAGATAATGTAACCTCTATAGGTCTATGGCGTATTTAAGTTTAATGTGGTGAATTCCATGTTAAAACATAATTTGTGGGCCCCTCCCTATAACCTCCTCATTTTACTACATAATATAGTGAATATAAAAAATTATATGTACACTTTATTGTTATTATACCCTGTGCATGTGGTATAATCCTTTAAATCAATGGATGAGATCATTCCACAAATTAAATCAAGGGCTGTTGAGCATCAACTTCCTAGAGCCATATTTTGAGTTCTACAACTCTGAATTAAGCACATGTAACTCATTGGAAAGTGGAAATAAAGGAGAAAAATATGAAAACATTTATTTCAACAAATATACAATATAAACACCCCAAAAGTTCAACAGAAAAATGGCTACTGATTTGATCGAAATTTTTTGAGTTAATTTGGGAAATGAAATGCCAAATTTTTTTATTACTTTTATTACATCAATATGCTATCTATCTATCATGATTGTTACAACAGAGAATAAAATGTCTCATATTTTGGAATTTTTTGCTAATTTACATGAATTGAGTTTTCTAGGGTCCCGTGATTTAGGAGATTGGCGGACCAAATGCACAGGGTAACATCAGACCAGTCTTTGGAGTCCTAGGACCTAACCTTCCTGGAATCAGAGAGTGCTCTCTCTATTTTGTGCAATGGATGTGAACTTGTTTTCTTTTAGGGTTTGATTTTAGGCTAGTTGTTAAGTTTAGGGTTTGTTTGTTTGTTTGGGTTGGGTAGATGATCAAGTAGAATAGATGGAAAGAGATATTTTCAAGTCATTGGGATATGGTGTCTACAAAAATTCATGGAAGGTTCAACAATGGATCGGGGAGCATCACAGGGAAAATCTAGCATGGTTAGTGGATTTTCAAGGTTTGTGTGAAATGAAATGAACATCAAGTTTGTGAACAAAGTAGGGCAAAGGGAAATCAAGAATCCTTTGTTAAATACTTAAAACAAGAAGGGAATTCAATGCTATTTAGCATAAATAAGTAATCAATATACAGGGCACACCAATAACTCTTTGATTCAACTTAAGCAAATAAGAATTTCAGACAAACAATCCAATGAAATATAAAAGGCGAGAAACTCATTTAACTTCTAGTGATTTCACATTCAAGGTTAGGAAAAATTTAAGATAAACAAATAGCTTTAATCAAAGAAGAGGGAACTCCTAAACATCTTTAATCATAGCCATAAGGATCTTTGAAACAAATCTTCAAGCATGGACAAAGGGTATGATCAAAACATAGCCTCTTTGGCAGACCTAATCAATGGTACTTCAAAGAGAGACCTCAAGAACAGTGTTTTAGTGATACCAAACAAGCAGGGCTAACCATAAATAATCTATGATATCTACCATATTAAACCATTAATAAGATAAAAAAGCTTGGGTGGGTCTAGAGAGCAACTAAGAATTCTCTAAACTGACCTAGCAGAGGAAAACATAGAAGCAGTGAAGGATAAACAGAGCTAAGGTGCCTCTAGAAAACATTTCTTAGTCTAAATATTTTGTCCTACTGCAATATAGAAAGATGAAACACAATGATACAAAAGAAAACAATAACTGAAATAGAAGCACATCACCATTAACCAAGCTCAGGGATCCTGCAAGCAAGCCTTCTCCATCAATATGCAAAACAAGCCATTCACAAGCTCCACAACACCAATTTCTCTTCAAGCTCCAAAGACTATGTATTACTCACAAGAGTCATAAAAAAAACATAAAACATGAATCCTCAATGCTCTATTTAACAAGAAAGGAGGAGAAAACATAAAAGAGTCTCTAGAAGCCCATTGGCTAATTAGAAATGTCACTTTTGTCCTTGAGACCTTACAAGGCCCAAGGCACAAAATATCTAAAAAAAATCTTTTCGGGCATTTTTAGCAAATAAATTGACATTTGGGCTCTGCGAAGCCTCCAAAAGCTTTCCAAGCATACATTGTTGACTTTTCCTCTGTAAGGGCGCATCACTGAGTTTTAGGATGAATTTCCATGCCAAGGGCGTAGCACAGGAGCAAGAAAACTTTGTCAACTTGCAACAAGGTTTTGAAGGCCTTCCTGATGTCAGAATAGGCTCCGTGATGGCTCGTTGGAAATCCTGTTGAGTCTAATTTCCAAAAATACCCTTGGGTTCATGATTTGAACCATGTAACCTATTCAAAAAGAAAAAATTCCAAGGCTGGTAAAGGTGCAACACTTGTCCTGAAAACTAGGCAGAAAGGTGAAAATTAGGGTGTTTTTGATCCTTTTGGAGGACCAAAACAACTCCAATTGACCTCAAACTTTGTGAGAATTATATGCTTGAGTTGAGGATTCCAAAAATGTAAGCCATTATTCCTGAATATTATCTGAGAAAAAGCATAGCACCATGGGTGCTACCCCCTTGGCCCTCCAAATTAGGAAAAAACCAAAATTTATCAAAATTCTCCCAAATTTGGTGGATGTGTGCCTCATGGGTTTTGAGAGACCTGTAGAGAAGCTTGTGCCAAGATTCCAAGGTTAGCTTGGCATTTTGCCTCTTTTAGTGCTTGTATCTTGGTTTGGGCCTTCTTGAGTTTAGCCCTTGCAACTTGGTTTCTCTGGGCATAATGCTTGGTCATCTTCCTTTGGAGATCAAGATCTTAATTTACTTTTTTCAATTTAGCCTCCAAGTGTATGTTGGCTCTTTCCAACCAAGGCTCCTGATCATGTGCTATCTCCATGGGCAACAACTCATCTAGAGGGAGTTGTTCTGCTAGGGATGATTCTTGTTCCCTTTGCTTTGCCAATGCCTTCTTCAAACCCATGGTTCTAGGTCACCTCGTAGATTTTCCTTCCTCATCCTCACTCTCTTCATAAGTGCCCATGAACTCTTCTAGTTTTACCTATGCCTTTTGGGATTATTTCTGGGCCTTGATGGCTTTAGCCTCATAAATAGCATTTTGTGCTCCTAGCTGCCTGTTCTCAAAGTCAAGGGCATCATTCACAGTCTTGGCCCTATTTAAATTTTCTTGGAGGTATTCAATGAGGGAATTTTTGTTCTGGATGAGAAAGTTTGAGATCCTTGCCTCATTCTCCTCATCACTATCCACCTGAATGATTTCAAACTCCCTCTCAACCTCATGATCTTCTTCTTCTTCCTTTACCTTTTGTTTTCCTTTGTAAATATTTTGAGCTGAGGTGGATGGCATGGTCCCTTGCATTTTAGAGGCAGGAAACACATGCCTCTTTTCTTTGTGATAAGTGAGAGGGAAAAGCTCAAATTTTCCTACTTGAATTCCCTCAACATGGTTGATCTCAAGACTGCCTTTCTTTTCCTCAATGATCTTTGTATTGATGTATTTTTCACTGTGTTCTTGACTGCCCTCTTGAGACTCACTTTCATTTTCCTCCATGCTAACATTACTATTGTGATCTTCACCACTGTCATCAACCTCTTCACTGATGTTTTGGTTCATAGTGTCACTGTTGTCATCATTATTAGGGATGTCAGTTATCATGGTTTCTTCTTCATCACTATCCTTTGTGTTTGCAACATTATCATGGCCTTTATCATTTTCTGTGTTGTCACTGTCAGAGGTGTCTTTATCAGTTTCTTCATTAATATTTTATTCTTCACTGTTTTGTGAATTTTCATCTTCATTGTCCTCTACCTCATCTGCCTCTGTATTGTCCTCTTTATCACTGGCTTGTTCACTGCCTTTTTCTTGATCATTTTCTGTCTCTGTATCTTCATCATTATCATTTTCTTCTTCCTCATCTGCCTCTTCATTATTTGTCTCTTTGTCACTATTTTTATCACTGCCTTTTTCTTCATTAACTGCCTCTGTATCTTCTTCATCATCCTCCTCTTCATCATCATCAATTTTCTCTTCTTCATTGCACTCTTTGTCACTGTTCTCTTCATTACTGCCCTCTTCCTCCTCTTCATTGCTGGACTCTTTGTCATTGTTCTCTTCATCACTGTCTTCTTCCTCCTCTTCATTGTCTGCCTCTTCTTCATCATTCTCTTCTTGATCTGATGCTTTAGGAGAAGGTGAGGGAGGGAGGTTTTCTTGAGGAGAGGATTCATGTGTAGATGAGGAGCCATGGTTAGTGGGGGGTGGTGGAGGAGTGGAGGGAGGTGGATGAGATAATGAGGTTAAATTTGGTTGAGGATGAGGTTGTGGGTTTGTGAAAACTTAATGGGCGATGAACACTTCCCATGGAATACCTTGTTGCTCTAATTGATGAAACAAAAACATCTTGATAAGAGAATGGTGAAAAATACTTTGCATTTGTTGTGAAGGAGGTCTCTTTTGAACAATTTAAGACATCTTATCAATACTTATATAAAGATAATAAGGCAAATGTAACATCTTGGCCCTAGTGAAGTGCATGAGCAGTCTTATGTGGTAGGAATAAAGCCTAGAAAACCTACCCTAACAGGTGAAATATTTCATGATGACTCTCATCAAGGGCACATATCTCTCCAGTAGATGTGAAAATGGAAAAATGGATTTCTAGTCAGCTTGGTATCTAGGTTTCAAGAAAGATTGATAATGGCTCAAGTCCAAATTTTCCTGTTTGAACTACTTTTCTCCCATACTAGGTATCCTGGTGGCTAAGGAAATGGTATTGGTGGATAGCTCAAAGTTCACTCCTGCTAAGTTTATTTGATGGTCATAAAGGTTAAGGATAAAATGCATGGTCAACTCAGGAAGAATTTAGACCTGTTGTACCCTTTCACAGAAGTCAAAACAACCCACCTCTTGGAAATATGCAACTGTCACAGGAGAGGCCATCAATTCCTTGGTATTCAGTGGCTCAAATATGTTTACCCTTCCACCATTTTTCTGTTGTCTTCTGGGCCCTTGACCTCCCTCACCACTGCCACTATTAGTTTCCCTTGACATTTTTCTTTTTTACTGTTGCCTTTGAAAATCAAAACCCTAAATCTACTTGTGAAATGATACGAAGAGGGAAAGTGAGATGGTGATGAGAAAGGTAGTGATTTGCAAGTGGAGGGGAAGAAGGGCAATTTGGGAAAAATAAGAAGGTCAGTTAATTCTGAATGCAAACCACTGATATGCCAAAAATTGTTGTGAAAGTACCTTAGTAATGACAACAACCTGAGAGGGTGAGGAAAAGTAATGTCAAGGCTTGGCAGTGTGGAGACTAATTTTGCAAATGGAGATATTATTTTGGTAGATGAGAAAATTCTTAGAAAAGAATTCTTAGTGTGTCTTTAGCATGTAGATGGATGAGTGTATTTTAAACAATAGTGTTGTTAGCATGGAGACTAAGTTTTTCTCTTCCTTTAGGATTTTTTATATTTCTCTCTAATTTCACCTTTTAAACAACATGAGAGGGGGCAAGGCATCTACATACCTCTTATAAAAACCTTTAGGAGGTACCAAGCAAAAACTTGGAGGATTTTTGAGGCGTTTGGAAGCTTGCACATGCATAGAGGGCTTCCTGGCTAAATGCGTAACAAGGAGAGTAGCATCGAGCCAGTCAGGTCTCTGCACGAGCTATCGGGTCGGCTGAGACCGAATGCGTAGTGCACGGGAAGGGTTTGAACGGGCCTGTCAGGCTGCTGCATGGGCCTATCAGGCTGCTGCATGCAGATTTAAATGCTACCGCACTTGTTAGGCCTCTTCTGAATGTGCTCAGTGGGTATCACCCAGGCCTGTCGGGCCTCTTCTGAACATGCTCAGTGAGTAGCACCCGGGCCTGTCGAGACTCTTTTGAATGTGCTCAGTATGTAACACCCGTGCAAGGTTGCACGTTGGTTCTAGGCATGGGCTGCCAGGTCTGCACAATGGTAAACGCGCATTATAGGGTCACAGGCGCGCAGTGCTAATTGTGTTTCACATGGTAGGCAAGTTATAGGAGCGTAGCAGGGGTTTCCAGGCACGCAAAACAGGGAAGATTTTGCCTGAAGTTTGCTAGAACTTAAAAAATTTCTCTTGAAGGAGTTTCACTCTTTTCAAATGAAAAAATAAGATATGAAGAGAGAAGAGAGGTCCTTTCTACTTCTTGGGAAAAATAAATTAAACTTGAAAATCAACTTTTGCTAATGTTTTAAGTTTTTTGGTCACTTTATCACTTTAAATGATATCAATTTTGGCCTTTTATTCTTACTTGAAAAATTTTCAAAGTAGCTCTTCTTCCTTTGGTGGTAGCTTGCTGGAGAAATAAAAAAGATCTTTTTTAACTTTGAGGGCCTTGGAACTGTCAAACCTCTTTTTTCTTGCCCTGAGAAACTGAAAACATGTTTTTATCCTCTCTTTTTTTTACATTTTTTAGTGTGAGTGATGTGAAAACATGTTTTATTTCCTCCTTATTGATTTGGGCAGTGAGGCATAATAAAAATATCTCTAACAAGTGATTTTTCTTCATAACCATGTATGCCATTTCCATTTAGCCACTTCTGATTTGCAGGTGCCATGTCATACTGATATTGTCCCTTTTGACATTCTTGGATTTTGACAACTTTAGACACATAACAGTAACCTCATGATTAGCTGGATTTCTCATCTTGAAACTCAACCCTAGGATTTTATTCCTTTGACCTTTAGAGGGAAATTGGCTGCTCTTGAAAAATTTACCTCCCTCACTGATACTCTTTGCATTCTTTCCCTTTGAGGCAGTGAGATATTTTACCTTGAAAAACCTTAGGAGTCACCTTCAACATTCCCTAAAAACCTTCTGTGTGCTGCATTAGATCCTTATTGGGCATGCTTCTGGTAAAATCGGGTCTAGGAATCCTGAATTTCTTGAACATAGGCTTCCTCCTTCTTTGCTGTGGATGTAATTTAATGAGGAGCAGGCCCCTTACCTTACCAATTTTTTATGCTGATAATCATATTTTCACTCCTGCAGAAATGCCAAAATGAACAGTTATCCTTTGCAAAACTTTAAACTTGATAAGGAGGTCTTTCTTGTAGAACTTTCTGATCTATCTTGGACAAACAGGTGTTGATTTTCTCTCATAGTTGATTTAGATTATAGCACATGAAAAATAGTGATTTCGAACACCCAAAATAATGCTACAACCTATGAAACCCTAGTGACCTAGTGGGAGGCTCTTTTGAATTGTCCTTTACTGAAATTAGGCTTTGGATCTCAACAGTGTAAAAACAGAGCTTTTTGATCAATGGGTGTATTTGAATATATAGAAATGGATGTAATTGATTGATCTAAAGAGCTCATAGAGGTATTTTTGGGACCATCAATGCTTAAGATATCTGGTGAACATGGAAAAAGTAGGTTGGTTGGTGATCTTGGATGGCAAGTGTAGGGGCGAGGCAAGGTAAAACAGAATACTGAGGTCATGGGTGGAAAAATAGGATAGAGATGAATGTCATGAGCCTATGAGGGGTCCTCTAGGATTGGTAAGCTGACTATAACATGACAGAATAATGAAATAGTGAAAAATGTATCCTAAGGATAATGAAGGCAGTGAGATTTCTAAAACTCACAATATTCATGAATCTTGTTTTTAGGAATCTAGGACTGATATTTAGTCATCTTCAAAATAGAAAAAATTACTGATGACTAACAATGGCTCCGCTTGGGGAGGGCAGCTCCTTTTCAGGAGGTGTCCAGAACTTCAGATATCAAATC
This sequence comes from Pinus albicaulis, assembly GCA_034641835.2. NCBI lineage: Eukaryota > Viridiplantae > Streptophyta > Pinopsida > Pinales > Pinaceae > Pinus > Pinus albicaulis. Next base: position 1,093,215,619 of record CM076579.1, on the reverse strand, counting down.
TCTGATTTTGTGAAGACCAGTGCCTCATCCATTTGGAAGATTTTTCTTCTTTCATTTTCTGATGTTTCTCTTGAAGCTATGACCGCAAAATCTGAAAGACATGTTTGATTCAACCTCATCTCTACCTACCCATCATACCTTGCCTAACATTTTTTCTTCCTTTGGGTGCATTTGGACTGGCAAACCCTTGACATTATTTTCCTTTTTAAAGCAAAAACTAACTATATACTTGTACCCTTGTTGATTCCAAGAGTTCAGATTATGCTAGTGAACTCTTTTTATTCTCTACCTAGAATATTTGTCTGCCAAGATTAATCTGTATGACAAACTTCATTCTCTAAGCTATTGACATGAAATTGAAAACATGATTTGAACTAGGAGTAAGAAATCTGATTCAACATGGGCTGTGGCATTGAGACAAGTTGCACACAAACATTATTTTTGTACAAAAAAAACTAGAAAGTATGAGGGTTGTGTTTCATCATTTGTTAGTCATCCCTATCCTTCTCCTTGGTTGATATTTGAGAATTTAGAACCAACATCTTTTTCTCCTAATCTATTTCTACTGACAAGTCAAGTTTTTAGGTGTTTTGACAAGTTCTCTTTCACTAACCTATCAACAACAAATTGAAAACATGTTCAGCCATGATTAGGCTAGATGAATGAACAAGACTCTTTTGGAACAAGTAGTGGCATTTAGGCTTGCACACTTTCAGAAGTACTCTTTTTTGGGTATGGGTATGTACCTATTCTTTTCCTTCCCTCTTTTTCTTTTCCTTTTTTTGTTTTTGTGTTTATTTTTCTTCCTTTTTGTCAAAAAAATCTGAAACTAAAGCTAGAAATATGCTCACAATGCTGAGCTTATTTGCACCTATCTATCCTAATCTAACTTCGAGATTTCTACTGTTCTAAATGAGACAATAGTGCCAGTGCAACCGGTTAAATAGTGACAAAAATAGGTAGACAACCTGACTGATTGTCAGAGGAAACAACAATATACTTGGATTATGTGTCTTCATAACCAAGGTTATCATATGTAGTGGAAAATTTTGATTTATTTAATCCTTGTAAAGAATCCATGTCCTGAAATTTGAGCTAATCAAGACATTCATGTAATCTGCTATAGGATCATCAAAAGCATGATGTAGACTTTTTGCTTTCAAGCCTTTCTTGACTGGTTGGTCACCTATATCCAAAACATTAGCTTTGAAAACCTCATCTTCAGTTTGGTTGTTGGAAGCACAATCATCTTCAGCCTGCAAGTCAAAAGGTAATACAATTTCCTCTTGCTTAGGGGAAGGGAGGTTTTCCAAAAATTCTTTAGGATATCGGAAATTGTATGATTGAATTTGAGAATTTAAAATTTTAATGTTAGTTTCATATTTTTCAACCACTATCTCCAAATTTTTTTTCTTAACTTCAGGGTCAACTTTGATTGAACTCAAAATGAGAAAGAAAACCTTTAGGAGATCATCATCAAGCTGAAGTTCTGCTAACTGATTTGAAGTTTCTCTATATATAAGGTCTGCCACCAACCTCATCATTTTGTTCAATCAGTCCGAGAAAAGGGTCACTGCATCCTTTCAACCAGTCTAGAGTATTCTACAAGTGGAGTCTTTAGGTCTATTGAGAGTTGTGGAGTCACCAAGTGGAGGATTTCAATTTTGCTGTCCACCATAAAAAATACAAGACAAAGAGGCTGAAAGTCCATGAATGTTTTTGAAAGGCTGACCTCTCTTTCATATTTTCTAAACTCACACAGTGTGTGACTAGGCCTCTAAACTTCTCAAGGATGATTTGACACAATACTAAGGAATTCTATGAACACTAGTAAAGTTAGAAGGCCTACTGGAGGCTAGTGGAGTCGCCAGGTGGACGTTTTTAGTTTGTTTTGAGGATATGTGTTTATGGTCCACCACCAATAACTGACAAAAAACCAATCTAGGGATGTTTTTTGGGGTTTTTTGAGTTCCTTTATGTAGCCCTAAGGTTTTTATGAGTGTCTTCCAGTTGAGTCATCTTTTTCCTATGATGGTGAAACAATGAGATTATACTCTTGGCTAACACTTAAGTTTTCTAAGTTTGACAAGGATTTGAGAGTTCCTAAGGTATACTTAGGATGTCACTGACTCAAAGTCCCACCGTGATCGCCATTATGTTAGGTGACGAGGTGGCGATAAATAAATAGATATTGTTTGACAAGGGATGCTAAATTTTCTAAGGATGTATAAGCTTGTAACTTACTTAGAAAGTCCCACTGTGATCGCCATTATGTTAGGGTCCTGTGATTTAGCAAATTGGCGGACCAAATTCACACGATAACATCAGACCAGTATTTGGAGTCCTAGGACCTAGCCTTCCTAGACTCTGATAGGGCTCTCTCTATTTTGTGCAAAGGATGTGAACTTGTTTGCTTTTAGGGTTTGATTTTAGTCTAATTGTTAAGTTTAGGGTTTGTTTGTTTATTTGGGTTGGGTTTATGATCAAGTAGAATATATGGAATGAGATATTTTCAAGTCATTTGGCTATGGAGTCTACAAAAATTCATGGAAGGTTCAACAATGGATCGGGGAGCATCACAAGGAAAATCTAGCATGGTTAGTGGATTTTCAAGGTTTGTGTGAAATGAAATGAACATCAAGTTTGTGAACAAAGTAGGGAAAAGGGAAATAAAGAATCCTTTGTCAAATACTTAAAACAAGAAGGGAATTCAACACTCTTTAGAAAAAAGAATTAATCAATATACAGGGCACACCAATAAATCTTTGATTCAACTTAAGCAAATAAGCATTTCAGACAAACAATCCAATGAAATATAGAAGGTGAGAAACTCATTTAACTTCTAGTGATTTCACATTCAAGGTTAGAAAAAATTTAAGATAAAAAAATATATTTAATCAAAGAAGAGGGAACTCCTAAACATATTTAATGATAGCCATAATGATCTTTGAAACAACTCTTTAAGCATGGATAAAGGGTATGATCAAAACATAGCCTCTTTGGCAGACCTAATCAGTGGTACTTCAAAGAGAGACCTCAAGAATAGTGTTTTAGTGATACCAAACAAGCAGGGCTAACCATAAATCATCTATGATATCTACTGTATTAAATCATTCATAATATAAAAAATCTTGGGTGGGTCTAGAGAGCAACTAAGAATTCTTTAAACTGACCTAGCAGAGGGAAACATAGAAGCAGTGAAGGATAAACAGAGCTAAAGTGCCTCTAAACAACATTTCTTAGTCTAAATATTTTGTCCTACTACAATATAGAAAGATGAAACACAATGATACGCAAGAAAAAAATAACTGAAATAGAAGCACATCATGATTAACCAAGCTTAGGGATCCTGCAATCAAGCCTTCTCCATCAATAAGCAAAACAAGCCATTCACAAGCTCCACAACACCAATTTCTCTTCAAGCTCCAAAGACTATATATTACTCACAAGAGCCATAACAAAAAACATAAAAAATGAATCCTCAATGCTCTATTTAACAATAAAGGAGGAGAAAACCTAAAAGAGTCTCTAGAAGCCCATTGGCTAATCAGAAAAGTCAATTTTTTCCTTAAGACCTTGCAAGGCCCAAGGCACAAAATATCTAAAACAAAATATCTTTTCGAGAATTTTTAGCAAATAAATTGACATTTGGGCTCTGCCAAGCCTCCAAAAACTTTCCAAGTGTACATTGTTGACTTTTCCTCTGTAAGGGCGCAGCACTGAGTTTTAGGATGAATTTCCATGCCAAGGGCATAGCACAGGAGCAAGAAAACTGGGTCAACTTGTAGCAAGGTTTTGAAGGCCTTCTCGATGTCGAAATAGGATCCGTGATGGCTCATTAGAAAGAATGTTGAGTCTAATTTCTAGAACTACCCTTGGTTTCCTAATTGGACCCCTATGACCTTTTCAAAAAGCAAAAATTCCAAGGATGGTAAAGGCGCAACACTTGTCCTGAAAACTAGGCAGAAAGGTGAAAATTAGGGTGTTTTTGACCCTTTTGGAGGACCAAAAAAATTCCAATTGACCTGAAACTTTGTGATCATGCTATCCTTGAGCTGAGGATTCCAAAAATGTAAGCCTTTCCTCCTGAATATGCTCTGATAAAAAGCGTAGCACCATGGGTGCTACCCCTTTAGCCCTCCAGATTAGCAAAAAACCAAAATTTGTCAAAATTCTCCCAAATTTGGTGGATGTGTGCCTCATGGGTTTTGAGAGACCTGTAGAGAAGCTTATGCCAAGATTACAAGGTTAGCTTGGACTTTTGCCTCTTTTAGTGCTTGAATATTGGTTTGGGCCTTCTTGAGTTTAGCCCTTGCAACTTGGTTTCTCCGGGAATAATGTTTGGTCATCCTCCTTTGGAGATCAAGATCTTGATTTAATTTTTCAATTTAGCCTACAATTGTATGTTGGCTCTTTCCAACCAAGGCTCCTGATCTTGTGCTATCTCCATGGCCAAAAAATTATCTATAGGGAGTTGTTCTGCTAAGGCTAATTCTTGTTCCCTATGCTTTGCCAATGCCTTCTTCAAACCCATGGTTCTAAGTCTCCTCCTAGATTTTCCTTCCTCATCCTCACTCCCTTCATAAGTTCCCATGAACTGTTCTAGTTTTACCTATGCCTTTTGAGCTTCTTTCTAGGCCTTGATGGCTCTAGCCTCATAAATAGAAATTTGTGTTCCTAGCTTCTTGTTCTCCAAGTCAAGGGAATCATTCACAGTCTTGGACCTATTTAAATTTTCTTGGAGGTCTTCAATGAGGGAATTTTTGTTCTGGATGAGCAAGTTTAAGATCCTTACCTCATTCTCCTCATCACTATCCACCTGAATGATTTCAAACTCCCTCTCAACCTCATGATCTTCTTCTTCTTCTTCCTTTACCTTTTGTTGCCTTTGTCAATCTTTTGAGCTGAGGTGGATGGCATGGTCCCTTTCCTTTTAGAGGCAACAAACACATGCCTCTTTCCTCTATGATAGGTGAGAGGGAAAAGCTCAAATTTTCCTACTCGAATGCCCTCACCATGGCAGATCTCAAGACTACCTTTCTTTTCCTCAATGATCTTTGTATTGATGTCTTTTGCACTGTGTTCTTGACCGCCCTCTTGAAACTCACTTTAATTTTCATCCATGCTAACATTACTGTTGTGATCTTCACCACTGTCATCAACCTCTTCATTGCTTTTTTGGTTCATAGTGTCACTGCTGTCATCATTATTAGGGCTGTCAGTTATCATGGTTTCTTCTTCATCACTGTCCTTTGTGTTTGCAAAATTATCATGGCCTTTATCATTTTCTGTGTTGTCACTGTTAGAGGTGTCTTTATCAGTTTCTTCATTACTATTTTGTGCATTTTCATCTTCATTGTCCTCTACCTCATCTGCCTCTGTACTGTCCTCTTTATCACTGGGTTTTTCACTTCCTTCTTCTTGATCATTTTCTATCTATGTATCTTCATCATTATCATTATCTTCTTCCTCATCTGCCTCTTCATTATCTATCTCTTTGTCACTGTTTTGCTTACTGCATTTTTATTCATTATTTGCCTCTGTCTCCTCTTCATCATCCTCCTCTTCTTCATCATCAATTTCATCTTATTCATTTTTGGACTCTTTGTCACTGTTCTCTTCATCACTTCCCTCTTCCTCCTCTTCATCATCATTAATTTCCTTTTCTTCATTGCTGGACTCTTTGTCACTGTTCTCTTCATCACTGCCCTCTTCCTCCTCTTCATTGTCTGCCTCTTCTTCATCATTCTCTTCTTGATCTTGTTGACACCTAATCCTATGGATGGGTGTGCATTTGTATTTTTGTATATTATTTAATATTAGGAAATAAAGAAGGCCAAGAGTCATTGGGAGATGAATCCCAATAGCCTCACCTCCCATCTATAAGAGCATGTACATTCTTCAGCTAATACACATTCAGATTTGAGGAGTTACCTCCTGGTTTGACATGGTATCGGAGCCAGCCCCACATTTGGCATTTCTGCCCTATGGTGTAACTCCCTATCCTTTGCTCAGTCAATATTTTTTAATAGTTTTTGCTGCTCATTAATTGCTAGACTGCTATTCTGCATTTTTTTTCTCTAATATCCCTGACATTTGCAGCTCCAGCTCCTGCAGCTCCTGAAGACTGCAGGCTCTGTCAATCTGCAAATTGCAGGCTCTGCCATTCTGCAATTCCAGCAGTCCTGCAACTCTGTCTTCTACAGATTCAATTTAAATTTTTTTTATGTAATGCCCTTTTGGGCCTCCTCATTCATCCCTACGCTCCTCCATTCTCTCACCTCCCTCTCCATTTATCCCTGCGCCCTCATACACTTCCCTTCCCCTGCCTGCATTCTCCATTCCCCATTCCCTACATATCGACCTCTCTCCAACGCACTGCTCTAAGTTCCTCGACACACAATACAACGCTGGTTTTGACAGCAGTGATACGCTGTGTTTATATTACAATACAACGCTGTCACATGCATTATACAACGCTTCATTACCATTGTGTAAATGCTGCACAGTCTACAGCTTCTCTGTCATTACGCTCCTCCCATTTCATAATACGCTATTGCTGTCTATTCCGCACAGTATTGCCATAATACTCTCTCAAATATTCCGCACAGTATTGTTGCCTATTCCATATCAATACGCTGTCTGCTTTATATACACAATTGGTATCAATACGCTGTCTGCTTTATATAACACAGTCCGTCCTCATTCAGTGGTATTTCAATGCTGTTCCATATATAATACAGCGTTTTGTTCACAGTATATCGCCCTCTGTCATGTTAATACATTGTCTATACACAGTCCGCCCACGAATTGTAACGCTGTCACTATATTTAAACGCAGGTTGTATTGGTTGCATTGTCATTACGTGGTTGTATTATCATTAAACGCTGTCATGTAATACGCCGTCGTGTCATACTGCGCCCCAGTCCAACGCTGCAACGCTACCTCCTACGTTCAACACGCCGTCGTGTCATTCCCACGCATTACATGGTTTAAAATCTGTTGATATATATTACAACGCAGAAATAAACGTTGTCACCACCATGTAATACGCAAGTCACCATGGTTTTATTGTCATTTTAATACGTTGTCACAAAGTTTAATATGCAAGTCTCTTTTATATAATGCGTTGTCATGGTATGTGTAATGCGCCCCCTCCCATAGTCATATAATTCCCATTCCTTTTATATATCGCCCCCCCCATCACCATTTCACAATATCGCCCTTCCATTCCATATCATCTTTTCACATACAAATTTTTTCCCCAAACAAAAAAAAAAAATACATTTTTTTTTGTGTGCAGAATTCAGATTTTTAGCAAAGAGCTTGAGTGTTTTTTGAATCAGTTTATAGCAAAGAGTGTTTTTTTAAATTCAGTCTTCAGCAAGAGTTTTTGAGCAGAATATTTTTTCCAGCAAGAGTTTCTGCCCTTTTTAATTGAGTATATTTTCCAGCAGAAGATTTTTTGTTTTCTCTCCTTCAAGAGAAATTTTCCAGCAAAGTTTTGGTTTTTCTCTCCTCCTTCAAAAGAAGATGACAGTCCCTTCATCTTCTAAAGAGGCTGCCTACTTGGCACAGAGAGAAAAGAGACACGCTTCAGGTCCATACAGAGGAAGAGAAGGCAGAAGACGAAGAAGAAACTTCAGAGAAAAGGGGGGCAGACAATCTAAAGCTCAGCAGCAAACAAATCAAGACAGAGGTAAAAATGATGACAAAGACAAAGGTAAACCAGTTGAAACAACTCATTCTGTTCTAGCACATTGTAACAATGGAGTAACTGAAAACCTATTTGATGTTTCATTTACTTCATGGAGAGATGATTGGTTGCTAGATTCAGGAGCAACATGTCACATGACATTTAGAAAATATTTTTTTGAAGAATTCACTGACAAAGTTGATGGAGCAGTATATTTCGCAGATAAATCCAAACTCAAGCCATCAGGGCTTGGCACAGTCAGGCTTAAACTGCCTGGTCTTCCATATCATATCCTACATGAGGTTCTATACCTCCCTGAGTTGAGGAGAAAATTGCTGTCCCTGGTCCAAATCCGCCAGCAAGGACACTCCATTCACTTGTTTGATGGCAAGGCAAAGGTCAGAAAAGCATCAGATCACTCACTTTTCATGGAGGGAATAGAAGAAGGGAGACTCTTGAAGCTGAAAGGTTCATCTGCTCATGCTCAAAACTTTGCATTCAGTTCACATCATGATGAAGGTACATTTCCATCAAGTCTTTTATGGCATGCTAGATTTGGACACTTAAATTATGACAACCTTCGTTTGTTGAAGAAAAATGGTGTTGATGGATTGCCTACAATTCCTAGAAAACCTAAGGAATGTGATGCTTGTATTCTAGGAAAGCATAGCAAACAGCCATTTCATGATTCACACTTAAGAGCACATAGGAAACTTGAACTTGTTCATTCAGATTTATGTGGCCCTATGCCTATTGCTTCTGCAAATGGAAACAAATACATGATGACATTTATTGATGACTACAACAGAATGTGTTGGATTTACTTACTGAAGAATAAGTCTGATGCTTTTCAAACTTTCAAGAATTTTCATGCATGGATTGAAAATGATGCACAAACACATATTGGCTCTCTACGTACTGATAATGGAAAAGAATACACTTCAAACGAATTTGAAAATTATCTTCGTGAACATGGAATCAAACATCAAACAACTGTGCCATATAATCCACAACAGAACGGTGTAGCTGAAAGAATGAACATAACTATTTTAAATATGGTCCGCTCCATGTTATTTTTCAAGAATGTAAAATTGATGTTTTGGGCTAATGCAGTTCTATGTGCTGTTTACATAAAGAATAGGTGTCCTTCAAGTTCAATTAGAAAAAAAACTCCTTTTGAAATGTGGCATGGCCACATTCCTTCGGTAAATCATTTCAGGGTCTTTGGGTCCACCTGTTATGCCTTGATACCCAAGGGTCAAAGGAACAAACTTGGTGTTAGAAGCAGAAAATGTATCTTCTTGGGGTACTCCAATACCTCCAAAGGATATCGTCTCTATGATGAAACAAATAAGAAGTTTGTGATAGCAAGAGATGTCATATTTCTTGAATATTCCAAGAGTGACAAGGTTGTTGAGCGGCAACTTGATCGCCTGGACAGATTCACACATGCAAAGTCTTTCCAAGAGTTTGATAATGTGATTCCACACCTTGAAGGGGGGATTTCGATATTGAATCAAACTGTGGAATCATATCCTGAAGCACTCTCTCCCCCGCATGAAGAAACCACCATGGATGACACATTGGATGATGTGATTGACAGAATTGGGAGATTGAATCTTGAATCAATCCCAACTCAGTCAAGTGACCAGCCTGGGCCATCTCAGAAAGGTCCTCCCAAATGGCTGACAAAGACACTGGAGGATGTTCATCCCGATGAGGTTGGAAAAACAGGAACAAGAAGTTCCACTCAAGAAATCGAAGGTGATGTAGATAATTCTGATTCTCCTGTTGATATGGATATTGCTTATAACTGTGAATTGAGTTTGTCTACAGATCATGAACCAACTTCCTTCAAAGAAGCCGCTTCTCAAGATGAATGGAAAGAAGCGATGCAGAAGGAGTATGATGCCTTGATAAAGAATGGCACTTGGAAGCTGGTTGATCCGCCTTTGGGAACGAAACCAATTGGTTGTAAGTGGGTCTACAAGAACAAGTACAAAGCAGACGGCTCACTTTACAAGCACAAGGCCAGGCTTGTGGCAAAAAGATTCGCACAGAAAGAAGGAGTCGGTTATGAAGAAACTTTTGCTCCCACAGCAAAATGGACCACCATCCGGACTCTCTTTGCCTTAGCAGCTCAGAATGGATGGAAAGTCCATCAGATGGATGTAAAAACAACCTTCTTGAATGGAGATCTAAAGGAGAAAGTTTATATGTCCCAGCCATAAGGATTTGTGATAAAGGGTCAAGAACACAAAGTTTGCAAACTTGTAAAATCCTTGTATGGCCTCAAGCAAGCACCACGAGCCTGGTATGAGAAATTGACCGAGCATCTTCTGAAACTTGACTTCAAACATTTTGATCTTGATGATGCAACTTTGTTTGTTAAGAAAGTTGAAAAAACAGTTGTATATCTTGTGGTATATGTAGATGATCTTTTGATAACAGGAAACAATGAGAGCTATATTGCATCCATGAAGAAAGAGTTGAAGAAAGGATTTGAAATGACTGATTTGGGTCATGTTCATTACTATTTGGGTATTGAAGTAATTCAACATCCTAAATTCATATTTCTTTCTCAGAAGAAGTACATTGGATATCTCTTGAACAAATTTGGCATGGATGACTGTAAACCCTTAAGCACTCCAATGGAACAAAACTTGAAGCTCACATCTATTGAAGGGAAGGAATTTGAGGATGCAACTAAGTATAGACAACTTGTAGGAAGTCTTATCTATCTGACCACCACCAGACCTGACATTTCATTTGCTGTTGGAATCCTCTCAAGGTTCATGCAAAAACCTTGTGAAGGACATTGGTCTGCTACAAAAAGAGTGCTAAGGTACTTGAAGGGGACTCAAGACTTTGGACTCAAATATACACAGGTAGGCGACTTCAGCTTGATCGGATACTCTGATTCAGACTTTGATGGCGACAAAGAAACAGGGGTGTCTACTACAAGTTACACCATGAGTCTTGGATCAGGAGCTGTCTCATGGAGATCACGCAAACAGTCAGTTCCAGCAGATTCCACGACCGAGGCAGAATATGTGGCAGTAGCTGAAGCAACAAAGGAAATTGTGTGGCTCCGGAAAATCCTGGAAGATTTGCAGATGAAACAGATGTATTCCACTCTACTCATGATCGACAACACTTCTGCAATAAAGTTGGCCAAGAACCCAAAGTTCCATGATCGAACAAAGCACATCAATACAAAGTACCATCTAATTCGACATCATGTTCAGGCCAAAACCATCCATCTACATCATTGTTCCACAAATGATCAAACTGCTGACATCTTCACCAAAGCACTTGGAAGAGAAAAGTTTGAAAAGTTCAGATCGATGCTTGGACTCACCAACATCCCTTCGGATTAAAGGGGGGAATGTTGACACCTAATCTTATGGATGGGTGTGCATTTGTATTTTTGTATATTATTTAATATTAGGAAATAAAGAAGGCCAAGAGTCATTGGGAGATGAATCCCAATAGCCTCACCTCCCATCTATAAGAGCATGTACATTCTTCAGCTAATACACATTCAGATTTGAGGAGTTACCTCCTGGTTTGACAGATCTGATGCTTTAGGAGAAGGTGAGGGAGGGAGGTTTTCTTGAGGAGAGGATTCATGTGTTGATGAGGAGCCATGGTTAGTGGGGGTGGTGGAGGAGTGGAGGGAGGTGGATGAGATTATGAGGTTAAATTTGGTTGAGGATGAGGCTGTGGGTTTGTGAAAACTTCATGGGCGATGAACACTTCCCATGGAATACCCTGTTGCTCTAATTGATGCAACACAATCATATTGATAAGAGAATGGTGAAAAAGACTTTGCATTTGTTGTGAAGGAGGTATATTTTGCACAATGTAAGACGTCTTATCAATACTTCTATAAAGATAATAAGGCAAATGTAACAGCTTGGCCCTAGTGAAGTGCATGAGCAGTCTTATGTGGTAGGAATAAAGCTTAGAAAACCCACCCTCACAGGTGAAATATTTCATGATGAATCTCATCAAGGGCGCATATCTCTCCAGTAGATGTGAAAATGGAAAAATGGATTTCCAGTCAGCCTGGTATCTGGGTTTCAAGAAAGGTTGATAATGGATCAAGTCCAAATTTTCATGTTTGAACCACTTTTCTCCCATACTAGGTATCCTGGTGGCCATAGAAATGGTATTGGTGGATAGCTCAAAGTTCACTCCTAATAAGTTTACTTTATGGTCATGGAGGTTAAGGATAAAATGCCTGGTCAATTCAGGAAGACTTTGGACCTGTTGTTCCCTTTCACATAAGTCAAAACAACCCACCTCTTGAGAATATGCAACTGTCACAGGAGAGGCCATCAATTACATGGTATTTTGTGGCTCAAATATGTTTACCCTTTCACCCTTTTTCTGTTGTCTTCTAGGCCCTTAGCCTCCCTCACCACTGCCACTATTAGTTTCCCTTGACATTTTTCTTTTTAACTGTTTCCTTTGAAAATCAAAACCCTAAATCTGCTTGTGAAATGATATGAAGAGGGCAAGCGAGATGGTGATGAGAAAGGCAGTGATTTGCAAGTGGAGGGGAAGGATGAGCGAAGAAGGGAAATTTGGGAAAAATAAGAAGGTCAGGTAACTCTAAATGCAAATCACTGATATGCCAAAAACTGCTGTGAGAGTACCTTAGTAATGACAACAACCTGAGAGGGTGAGGAAAATTTATGTCAAGGCTTGGCAGTGTGGAGGCTAATTTTGAAAATGGAGATATTATTTTGGTAGATGAGAAAATTCTTAGCAAAGCAGTCTCAGTGTGTCTTTAGCATGTATATGGATGAGTGTCTTTTAAACAACAGTGTTGTTAGCATGGAGACTAAGTTTTTCTCTTCTTTTAGGGTTTTTTACATTTCTCTCTAAGTTCACCTTTTAAACAGCATGAGAGGGGGCAAGGAATCTACATACCTCTTATAAAAACCTTTAGGAGGTACCAAGTAGAAATTTGGAGGATTTTTGAGGCGTTTGGAAGCTTGCACAGGCATAGAGGGCTTCCTGGCTAAATGCGTAGCACATGAGAGTAGCACCGGGCCAGTCGGCTCTCTGCATGAGTTGTCGGGTCAGCTGAGACCGAACGCATAGCGCATGGGCAATGTTTGAACGGGCCTATCGGGCCGCTGCGTGCAGAGTCAAACGCTTCTGCACCTGTCGGGCCTCTTCTTAACGTGCGTAGTGCGTAGCACCCGAGCCTGTTGGGCCTCTTCTGAACGTGATTAGTGCGTAGCACTCGAGTGAGGTTGCACACTGGTTCCAGGCACGGGTTGCCGGGTCTGCACGATGGTAAAAAATGCGCAACACAAGGTCATAGGCGTGCAATGCTCAGTGTGTTTCACACGGTAGGCAAGGTCTAGGAGCGTAGCAGGTGTTTCCAGGCACGCAATATAGGGAAGATTTTGCCCGAAGTTTTCCAGAACTTCAAAAATTTCTCTTGAAGAATTTTCGCTCCTTTGAAATGCAAAAATAAGATATGAAGAGAGTAGAGAGGTCCTTTATACTTCTTGGGGAAAATAAATTAAACTTGAAAACTCATTTTTGCAAATGTTTTGAGTTTTTTGGTCACTTTATCACTTTGAATGATATCTTTTTGACCTTTTATTGTAGGTGAGTTGAAAACTTTTCAAATTAGCTCTTCTTCCTTTGGTGGTAGCTTGTTAGAAAAATGAAAAAGATAATTTTTAACTTTGAGGGCCTTGGCATTGTCAAACCTCTTTTTGCTTGCCCTGAGAAACTGAAAACATGTTTTTATCCTTTTTTTTGACATTTATGAGTGTGAGTGACATGAAAAAATGTTTTCTTTCCTCCTTACTGATTTGGGCAGTGAGGCATAATAAACACATCTCTAACAAGTGATTTTTCTTCATAACCATGTATGCCATTTCCCTTTAGCCACTTCTGATTTGTAGGTGCCATGTCATACTGATCTTGTCCCCTCTGACATTCTTGGATTTTGAAAACTTTAGACACATAATAGTAACCTCGTGACTAGCTTGATTTATCATATTGAAACTCAACCCTAGGCTTTTATTCCTTTTACCTTTAGAGGGAAATTGACTGCTCTTGAAAACTTGACCTCCCTCACTGATACTCTTTGCATTCTTCCCTTTGAGGCAGTGAGATATTTTACCTTGACAAACCCTAGGAGTCACCTTCAACAATCCCTGCAAACCTTCTGTGTGTTGCATTGGATCCTTGTTGGGCATACTGCTGGTCAAATCAGGTTTAGGAATCTTGATTTTCTTGAACATAGGCTACTTCCTCCTTCTTTCCTGTGGATTTCCTTTAATGAGGAGCATGCCCCTTACCTCACCAATTTTTTCTGCTGATAATCATATTGTCACTCCTGCAGAAATGTCAAATTGAAATGTTATCCTTTGTAGAACTTTAAACTTGATAAGGAGGTCTTCCTTGTAGAACTTTCTGATCTATCTTGGAAAAATAGGTGTTGAATTTCTCTCATAGTTGATTCATCTTGTAGCACATGAAAAACAGTGATTTAGAACACCCAAAATAGTGACCTAGTGGGAGGCTCTTTTGACTTGTCCTTTACTAAAATTAGGCTTGGGATCTCAACAGTGTAAAAACAAATATTTTTGATCAATGGGTGTATTTGAATATATAGAAATGGATGTACTTGATTGATCTAAAGAGCTCATAGAGGTATTTTTGAGACCATGAATGCTTAAGATATCCGCTGAACATTGAAAAAGTAGGTTGGTTGGTGATCCTAGATGGAAAGTGGAGGGGCGAGGCAAAGTAAAACAGAGTACTAAGGTCATGGGTGGAAAAATATATGATAAATATGAATGGCATGAGCCCATGAGGGGTTATCTAGAAGTGGTAAGCTGACCATGACATGACAGAATATTGAAACAGTGAAAAATTTATCCTAAGGATAATGAAGGTAGTGAGATTCCTAAAACTCACAATATTCATGAATCTTGTTTTTAGAAATCTAGGACTGATATTTAGTCATCTTCATAATAGAAAACATTACTGATGACTAACATGGTGTTAAGCCATAGATCAAGTGTCATTAATACCGAGGAGAGAGTGAACCGTCGGATCACTACAAATCGTGACAGTCGGATTATAAGACTGAAAGACCATGGAAAACAATGTTGATAAATTTTTTGTTAACATATTCTCCTCCATTGTCTGATCTTAACTTAAGAATTTTATGTCCAGATTGTTTCTCAACAAAGGCCTTAAAGACCAAGAACATGTTAAAAACTTCACTCTTGAGTTTTAAGAAGTATACCCAAGTGCGTCTGGAAAAATCATCAATGAAAGTTAAGAAGTACTTGCAACCAGAGAAAGAAACAACAGGACGTGGACCACATAAATCACTATGCAAAAGCTGCAAAGGGGCTGAAGCGTGCCAAGAGGCACGTTTGTCAAAAATATTCCGATGATGTTTTCGGAGTACACATCCAGAGCAAACACCATATCGGAAAGATACCATAGGAAGACATGTCACCATATTTTATTTACATAGAGTTTGAAGAGAGCGATAGTTTAAGTGACCAAATCACTCATGCAAAAGTTGGCTCACTTTATCATTATGAGAAACAAAAACGGAGCGAAGACATGATGACCTAAAGTTGTCAAACTTATACAACCTTGTGGAATCATCAACAATTACAGTAGCTAAAATATGTCTAGGATATTTGAGGTCCTTGATTACAACATCATGAGGTGAGAATTCTATTATTTTCCCTTCACCTAAATGAGTTATCTGATAAACAGATAGAAGGTTGCATGACAAGGTAGGAACACACAGTACATCATTATACTGACCATTATCTATATGAAGGGTTCGAGATCGTACAACACTAAGAGATCTATCATCACCAACATAAATGTGTTTGGTGTTACAATCATTTAAAGAAGAAAACATGGCTTTATCTTTGGCCATGTGGTAATAAGCTCCAGAATCAATGAACCACTCATGAGAACGAGAAGAAGAAGATACATTTTATGCATGACCAGATGCTTGACAACCACAAGCAGAGAGTTCCATTCCTGAAGATGAAGTTGAAGAGGTACCCAAATTGATGTGGTGCTTATTCATTGTTGCTTCCAAGGCTTCCATATTATTAAAACATTTGGACTCTACGTGGCCATCACGATTACAAAAGTTGCAATGTCTATCTATTTTCTTCCCTTTGTTTTTAGTTTCCTTATCAGTTTGGTGAGTTTCTTTTCCAGTTTGCAGCTGAAATTGCTTAGGACCCTTGTTTGGTTTAGGCCCATTATTTTTAGGATACTGCTTCTTGGTATTCCTTTGATATGGTTGTTGTTGGGATGCTAAGGCTTTCTTAGAAGTGTTTCCAGAAATAATAAGACCAAGGTGTAAGAGTTTTTCTTGTTCTCTTACCAAAGAATTAAGAAAGGCATCAAAAGAGGGGTTATTGTAGGCGGTTCTTGAAGAAAGGATGACTTCTCTAGTGGAATGGAAGGTGGAAACAAATATAGAGGATGCAGGGCCAAGCTTAGCAAGAATGGAATAGATGAGGCTACCATCTTCCTTTTTGAGCTTACAACCTTCTAAAAGAAGTCTAAGGGTCTTGATTTTGGAAAAAAAGTCTTCAATAGAGGAGAAATTATTAGAGTCCAAAGTAAGAAACTCATTTTCAAGTTGGTGGGCCTTGATTATATTTTTAATTCCAAAAACAATATTTAGTTTTTTCAGGGCTTCATCAGTGGTGTCAATTTCTAGGATATGAAATCGAAGATCTTGAGAAATGGACATTCCTATCAACCCTCTTGCTTGATCTTGTTTATTTTTCCATTTAGTGGCTTTTTATCCATCAGTAGGTTTAGTTTCTTGTCTTGTGGCTATTCTATAAAGCCCTTTACTTCTAAGTAAATCTACCATGTGAGGTAGCCATTGGAAATCATTGGTGTTGTTAAAAAAAACCGAGAAATAAATTTCCATTTTTAAAAAACTGAAGCTGAAAAGGGCTAAAACTAACTGCTCCAATGGAAAGATCTCAAAAAATTAGGCTGATTAAAAAAAAACAGCTCGAAAAATGACTTCTGGATGAAGGAGTTATGCCTTTTTAAAAAATTGAGTTGTAGATGTCGAATAGTTACACGAATGGTTTGAAATTTGATGATGAAGTTCAACTTAAAAAAAAAAAATCCCACCCCTTTAACAAAAAACTTTTTACAAAAGAAGCTTGAGAAAAAGACTTGAACCTAAGACCTCTATTTTCATAAACTAAATTCTCACGAAGTGAGATAGTAAAAGGATTATGTAATTGTTTGAAAAGCGGAAGGTTTTTTATTTATTTTTAATCTTCAGTGTGCGTGCTTTTTCCTGCACAAAAAAACACAAAAACCAACCAACTAAAAGAAACAAAATGCAAGCCTTAGGACAAAATGTTAGATTTTCGGTTAGCCTTACCGGTAACTATCTATTTTTTTTACTATTTTTGATTTCCCGAGATCGCACAAATATGCGGGGAAAGAGCATACGTAGCAAAAAAATCCATTTTCCCTGTTTCTGATTTGCTGAGATAGCACATAGTGTAGAGAAAAGAGCATACATAGAGAAGAGGGTATATATCTGGCAAATAAATAAAACCAAAAAACCAAAATAAATAGAAGAAACTGAAATAAGCAGAACTATTAACAAATATAACTGCAAAATAGATACTTTATACCTCCAGATCTAAACTGACATAACTTGGGCACCGGAAACCTTTTTGCATGAAAAGAAAAGGGTTCCTCACTACAACAGAAACTCCACACAATAGAGCAGTTCTCCAGGCCTGAAAATGTTCAGAAATAGTAGATCTAGAAAACGACAGTCACATGCAGTCAAATCGGCTTCGGTTTTGGATCAACAATGGATGCGGCCCTCAAAATAGCTCTGAGACCATGTAGGAATTTATAGGATAAGTTCCTTAGATAAAAAACCAAAGGCCACCGCTCAAAAATAGATCAAAAATTAGTACACTAGTATTATCACATGGTTAAAACCCTCGAAGAGGGAAATAGTCCACGGCCTTAGCCAATGGGACCACTTCAGGCAATTTATTAATATAAAAATAAAGATTACATGTGTTTCTCTCATAAACGGTTATCAGACAAATGAACCTCCATGCTATTTAAATAGAGATCATGGACCAATCGGGTGTTAAGCCAAAGATCAAGTGTTGTTAATACCGAGGAGAGAGTGAACTATCAGATCACTACAAATCATGACCGTCAGATTATAAGTTACAAATGTACATAGTAAAGAAACACACTTTACCTACTCTACACTAGACTAAGTTATTCTTAACTATTTCCTATGTGTCGGAATATCCTAACAATTCCAACAATCGAAATCCCATTAAAACCATTCAAATCCAAATATCTAAGCTTTCAGGACTTTATAGCAGCTCTGCCCCCCCCCTTTAGGCCGCTTGATATAAATATGTATTATGAACCACATAAGCCTTACCTTACCGCAAAACCTTTTGACCCTTTCCTCACCGCCCATCGCACATCACAAATCGGTGATTTTTATGTTTACATGTTAAGACATCGTAGGTTAATAATTTCAAGTTTCGATGCGATAAGTTAAATGTTGTGGTGTGTAGTAAAACCTAAATGTTGCGATATGCGATAAATGAAAAATTTTGCGATGTGCGATAAGAATTAAAATTTGCGATTTGCGACATGGGTGGGACTCGATCTCATGTCGCAAATCACAAAATTTAACCTTCACCTCCCACTGGTCATGACAAAAATCTGTGATCTGCGGGCGGGCCCACCTTTTCCTTGCCACGTCATCCTCGCCCGTCGCACTTCGTACATCACTAGTCTTAACAGTTGCACCCACCGCTCATAACAAAAAGCTTTCGACCTACGATTTTGATATAGGATTGGGGCCCCACCTTCTTGCCACGTCACATCTGCGTTAACCTTACCACAACTCCCTGCCATCTCCGCTCACCCCCTCACATCCGACGATCCTTATTTCACTTCGCACTCCCCGCAAACTTCGAACTTTAACCATGGCAGGGGGGAGGGATTCCAAAACGGGTGGTATCCCTTACCACCATCTCCACTATATGTCGCGCCTCCGATAATTCGCACCCCCCCTTCTTTGATACCACTTACTGTCTGCACCCCCTCCAAAAATGGTTTTTTGTTGTTCAAACAAAACCATCCCCACTGCCCCACGTCCGCCAACCAATGCCTGCCACCATTGCGTCGTGCCAACTACTGCCACCATCACCTCATGTTACCGTTCCACACCATTCCCGTCCAAAGTTTTGAATTAGGACTGTGCGTTTCAAGAGGAAGGCAGTGGGTTTTCCGTTTCAAAGTTTAGTTGCAACAATAACCTGCGTAGAAGATATAGAGGCCATTTAACAAAAAGTGGCCATCACTATAGACACCACACTCTGCTTAGCAACCATTTCACACCAAGGTAGAGCCGAGATGTCAAAACGTTTGAAGAGATAGAGCCAAGATGTTAGAGGCGTCATTGACCTCTTCCATTAGGGGAATTTTGAGGTCTAAAATGGGCCTCCTAAGTAAAATGTACAATCAAAATTCACTTTATGAGAACCAATCACATTTTAGGGGATGACATCATCCCTAATGTTTGACGTGACATTGCTTGAGTTAAAGGTACTTACTTGTAACATTCTCAATGGTGGATAAAAACTCATGGTTAACCATGGTAGTGCTCTAAGTACTTTTAAAGTCAAAGTAAAGTACTCATAATAAATGTCATTTCACAGTTTTTGAATAAAAATATATTATTGTCATTTTATGTTTCTTGAAAGAAACAATGCATATCCCTATACATTTATTATATTATAATATTTTTAAATAGTATATTAATTACATGTTATTATTACAATTTAAATAATAAAAATTTTAGTTAATAGCATATAATATAATTAAGGATTTATAAATTTATATTTATATTTTATTTTAATTTATTTAAGTGCAAAGGACAAATGCATTAGTTGTTCAATGATAACTTTTTCTTGAAAAGCTCATTCTTATTTATAGTCACATCAATACAATTTTCTTATTAATTTTATTTTGGTACAAATTTTGAATTGAATTTAAGTATGGTTACATGGATTGTGGTGCAAAAAGTGAATTGAAAATTCATAAATATTATTTTATTGCTTTAACTATTAATTTATTATTTCCTTAGGAGGCCCATTTTAGACCTCAAAATTCCCCTAATGCGAAATCAAACAAGCCGAATTCTGATCGTTTCAAAATCAATATCAGACTGTCAGAGTGAATGCAACCACCGCTTGTCAGTGTTATTCTATCACCTCCTGCATGTTTCCACTTGTCCAAATCTCTGCTTGAATGTAATAAATGTAATCACTACAGTAGACAGATTAACCGACTTAAGTTTTATATAAATACTGCATGTATTAGTAGTATGAAAGGAGGCTTGGAAGGGGAAAAACCACATTAGGGGAATTTTGAGGTCTAAAATGGGCCTCCTAAGGAAATTATAAAATAATAGTGGAAATAATAAAATAAGATTTGATTACATCATCAAAGTTTAGAGGGAAAAAAGAAAAAACTATTTTTTTCAATTCATAATTTGAACTTATCTCCCTAAGGTTTTACTCAAATTTCGATAAGGAATACTCGTTGGATGAAAAATTTAATTTCCCATCCAAGGAGTACCCATGTTGCATACTTTTGATGGACTTTGCTACATGAAAAATGAGAAATACATGAAAAGTGTGATTGGAATCACGTTTTTCATGTATTTCTCATTTTTTCTGTAGCAGGGTCCACCAAAATTATGCAACATGGGTACTGCTTGGATGAGGAATTAAATTTTTCCTCCAAAGAGTACTCTCACTCGAAATTTGAGTAAAGCCTTAGGGAGATAAGTTGAAAATACAAGTTGAAAAAATAGTTTTATTATTTTATTATTTTTAAATATTTTTAATTTTTTACTCCAAAAATGGTGAATCATCCCCCATGGTTGACATCATCATCTTGAATGCTATTGGTTCTCATAAAGTTTACTTTTGTTGTACATTTTTGTTAGGGGGCCCATTTTAGACCTCAAAATTCCCCTAATGCATTGTAAGGTTTCATTTGTTTGTAAGCACTCTCTTTTGGATGACTGAATGAGTATGTTGTTTTCCAGATTCTTGTGTTATGATCTGTGGTGAAGTGCTTCTTTTCTTGTAATCTGTCATCTCTAGTTTCACATATTGTTTTCTTTCTTTACTAGCGGATAGAAATTTTTGTGTAGGATTTACCATGGGGTACCCTGCTCACTCTTGAAATAATACTTTATGTTTTCCTCTGAGACCGAAATGCAGAATTCAAAGACGGTCTGCTCTGCATTCCCGTTGAACCTTAATATCCTCCTCCCTTTCCATTTCACAAGCTATTAAGATCCACTGACATGGCTAGCTTGCCTGGTTGCACCTAACCTTAATTATTCATCCATTTGAATTTTTTTACACCTGTTTGACTCCATAGCCCAGTGGCCCTCTTCTGTTGCCTCAACCAGAAATCTTCAAACAAAACCCTATGCACTAATAGATAGCCTAAAATTACCCTATAAACAAAGCTACATCTAACAAAGAGAGCCCTCTCTGAGTCTAGGAAGACTAGGTCCTGGATTCCAAAGCGGTTTGATGTTGCCCCTCCGTAGTTTTATCTTCAACCTTTGGAAATTTACGGGGTGCTAACATACTGGCAACCATACTGGGGACGAAATTTATCTTCCTCAGTAACACTTATCAAGTTCAATTTTGAATTTTATGGTGAATAGAAGTCAAACACTAGAAGGCTGCATTATTCACCTGACGACTCCAGGATTCAAAGAACCCATCTTTTGAGCATTCATGGCGACTCCACAACATGCTGACCAGATTTTCTACTGAACAAGATGACAAGGTTTGTGGCAAACCTTTTATCTCATAAAGATTTAAATGCATTCAGGAATCAATTATCAAAATTTCAGCTTGATGAAGATTTTTTAGGGGCTGTCTTTCTCATTTTGAAATCAAGAAAATTTAGTCCTGAAGCTAAAACATGTTTTTTGGAGGTAGTTGTTGAAAGATATGAAATTGATATTGAACTTTTGAATACTATAATTCAGTTATATAATTTCCGAGACCCTAAATAATTCTTGGAAAATCTTCCTTCCCCTAAGCAAGAGGAAATTGTACTACCTCTTGACTTACATATTGAGGATGATTATGCTTTCAAGTACCGAACTGAAGATGGGGTTTCAAGGTTTGATATTGAGGATACATCTGATAAAATAATCATTAAAGGCCTAGAAGCAAACATCATACATCATACTTTTATAGATCCTATAAAATATTATATAGAGGATATTTTTACCTCAAATTTTCAAACATGTACTCTCTATAAGGATCAAATACATTAGCAGTTTCCATTTCACATTATAACTTTGGTTATGAGGATGCATAATCAAGTTATACTTATAATTTTTCTGATAAATAGTCAAGTTGTCCATTTGTTTCTATTGCTACTTGACTGGTTGCACTGACATTATTGCATCACTTAGAAAAACAACAATTTCAATAGGATAGGGTAGGTCGGTGTGCAAATAATCTCAATACTCTGAGCATTTTTTCAGCTTTAGTTCTTGAGCGTTGTTTTGTTTTCAGTTCAAGTGTGTTCTAGACTTTAGTTTGCAAAGAGTGTTGATTGCAGCTTGAAGATTTTCAGCCACAAAGGTTTTTGTAGCAGATTAAGTTGCAGATTTGGGATTAGCCCAATGGATCAGGCCACTAGCCTACGATGTTCTTGACACCTCCTGAAGGAGCTGCCATTCCTAGCTGGAGTCACTGTTAGAATCCTGCGATTCACAATATCACAAGGTGACCGATTGTTTCTCAGATCTCTCATATTGAAAATAACATTCCATGGCTGTCATATATTTTCAGGAAGAGAAGGGAAATTTGACTGTCTAGAACATCAAAGGAATCAATCTGCCTTTCAGTTCAGTGTGTTATCACCCTAATTTTTTTTTTTTTTCTAAACTCTCTAAGTTTACACTGTTTTGGTCATAGTTTCAAGTAGGTCTTGAGTCACTTTTGTCTTGATAAAGGGCAGGTCATAGATTTAAAATTCTCAAAGTTCAGTTTTCAATTTCAAATAAAGTCTTTTAGTCTCATTCCATGATTAAAAAGTCTTATCATTCAGTTATAGATCATGTCATTAGGTTTCGGATGAAATTCCTACAATTAGCCACAAAATCGTAGTTTCGTAGCGCGGTTAGTTCAGAAAATGGGTTTTGTGCTACAAAAGCACTGCTACTTTCGTAGCGCAAAGTGCGAAAAATACACTATGTGCGCTACGAAAGCGCGGATTCTTAAAAGGTCATGTCAAAAGCCCAGAATTTGTCAGAAATCCATTAGGTAATGATAGGGTAACATCATGGTAAGTCAGTTAGAGGTCATATTCGAAGTACTTAACCATTCATATCCATTATTATCATAGCAGGGGTTTCATATTGGAAAATGGGATTTCAAATTCGAAAAGTACTGTTATCTGTTTCAGTCATTCCAGTCTACATTTGCTCATACTAAACTGTGAAACATCTCTGTTTCGAACTCTAAAGTATTAGAGTTAAGCCTGTGGTTTTTCTATACCAAGGCTATTTTCATACATAATCAAGCGAGGCCGCCATATCAAATCAAGTGAGGTTGTTCCTTTTTCTCAAGTGAGGTTGCCAAATTAAATCAAGAGAGGTTTTTTTATAAATTCCGAAGGAAGCTAGCAGAGTTTTTTCTGAAACAAGCATGGCTGAAGAGAAAAATAACCACAAAGGAGGACATTGTTTGAGATCTGAACCTAAAAGCACAAAAGTTTTAGCTGAAGATCAAAAATTCATGGATGCTTTCAGTAAAGTAGGTTGTTTAAAGTTCTATAAAAAGTTGCAAGGTGGACATACTCAGGTATCCAAAGAGTTTGAATTACATTTCAATGTGAAAAATACAAAGGTTGGAATGTTAAACATGTCAGTGACACCTGAAACCATAGCTCTAGTGATTGAAATACCTAGAGGATAGGAAACTTGGTTTAAGGTTTTAGATTCGATATGGAGGCATGCAAGATATTTATGAAGCTAGAATATGCAGAGATGGACCTGAACAATGCAGTTCCCAGAAACTGCATTAAGGATAGCTATGCTAAGCTACTGTTCAACATCCAAATATATTTCACATGCGAAGGCAGGTACCAAAAAATCTACACCTATGATTTAAAACTCCTACTACATTTCACAGGTAGATATCACTGGATTTACGATTTTTCCTATATAGAAGCATTGCCAAAATGACTAATAAAGTTCAAGTAAAATCTGAGGGTTGTGAAACATATCTGTTTCACCATGGTTTAATTAAACTGTTGGTTTTGAATGAGCTCCAAAGATTAGTAGGGACTATTCTTCTTTTATTTTTATAAGTGGATTTGAAATGGAAGCTCTAACCCCAACTAAAAACCCTACGGCAAAGGAAAATTCATCACCATTAGCATAATCCAGTCAACCAGTAGATATAAGGACAAGGAGGTTTGTGAAATTGAAGCCAAGGAAACAAGTGAAAGATAAGGTAGAAAGAACACTAGTGATTGTTACAAAAACTCCTTCACTTGAAAAACAAAGGTTACAAAGTACCAAGGAAGCTAAAAAAAAAAAACAGTTGGTAAGAAAATTGTTCGGAGAATTACAAGGAGCCAAGCTGCAACATCAAAAGGAAAGACAATAGCTTCAGGATCAAGTGACAGCCTAGGATTGAAAGGGAACTTGGATGAAATATTGCATGCAATAGACATAGAAGCATCACATATAGTGCAAGCTGATTTCGTAGGAATAAATGAAAGCAAACAGAAAAAGGTGAAATCAGCAAAGAAGTTGGAGTTTAAGGGTGAAGATGCAGCATTTGGTTTCCAAGCTAGGAAGCCTGTAACTAGAAATTCTAAAAGGCTCAAGGAAATTAATGCAGAAGTTGAAGAAACCAATGAAGAAACTACTGTTCTTGAAGAGATAGTTGATCTTTCCTCACCTGTAGCAGAACATGCAAAAAATAGAGTAATCATAGCACAAGAAGAAATGAACAAGTATAAAATCCTGGAGGAGGAGTTAAGATCAGAAAACCATGAGATTGCTAAGTGGAAGAAAAGATCCAAAAAACATGTCATTGAGAAAACAGAATTTAATAGGATGAAAGCTATTTGGGAAGGTCAAATAGTCTCCAAATCAGAAATACTAAGCAGTGAAGAACAATTCTTCACATGGACAGTCCCAGCCATTAAGGAGGCAAAGTTTGTAAGAGTGATCAACACTCATTTGATAGCTAGCAATAGAAGGTTAAGAAGACAGGTGGAAGATCTAGAGATGCAATTGACAAGGTCTCAAGAAAAGTTAAAAAGCCAGTGAAACAAAATGATAAATCCACAAGACAATCTCTGATCAAAATGAAGGTAAATTTTGATGAGGATTATGTTTTCAGGGTCATATTGCTATGTTTTTGAAATAATACCAATACCCTTAAAGTTTAAGTATCTCCAAAGTATAAATTTTGAATATAGTTTTGAAAAAACTGCTTACACAATAGTTTCGTATCGCAGATAGTGCAAATCTGATGAAATGCGCTACGAAACTGCTGAAGCAGTGTTTTATCATATTTTCATATCAAATTTTGAGGGAATTTTGGTGAATTTTATTTTGAAATTGCTGGTGGAAGTGTGTTAATGGAAAATGAAGGCTTCCTTGAAGAAAACAAATCAAAAGCAGATTAGAAAAGGATCTAAACACTGCGCTACGAAAAGCGCTATGAAATTGTGCTACTTTTGTAGCGTAGGTTTATTCTTACCTTTTTTGCATTGTTCGAAGTTTATATTCTGCACAACTGGAGAATTGAAGACATATGGTGTAATATTTAGCAACAAGAGACATGTAGACATGATTCATTAATGGTCAAAGTGCTCAAAACAGATAAGGGAATCAAAGGGCCTAAAAAACAGGAAGACATGTTTCCTTGATTTTAGGAAAACATTATCATAAACAACATGGCCACATAAAGTTAAAGATAATCATCCAAATTCGACTTCATGGGATTGCAGGTGGCAAAAAATGTAATAAATATTAGATAAGGTTGTTAGGAGGGTATTAAAGAGTTTTAGTCCTATTAGAAATAGGACTTTTAATTAGGATTATAGCTGTCAATTTGTAATAAATAGCATGTTTACGATTAGAAAAGGTGTCAAACTCTATGAGTTCGATGTATCTAGTGGAGAAGAAGGAATACAATTTTGTAAATGTTCTATAAAGAACATAAGATCGAAATCCAAGCGGTTGGATATTTTTATTAGCAAAGAATTTGTTTTGTATGTAATGGTTTTTTCAGCTTAATACAGTCTGTTTAGACAACTCAAGATTCATGAGGAGTTCTTGTCCATTATTGTTCTAATGGCATTCTTCAATATTTCTATTTACAGTGGTGTTTTTTTATGATACTTATAATTCATTCATAATGCTCTAACTTCCTTCATATACAAACTGACTGTGTGTTTCACTATTCTATATGTTTTACTACTTGATTTGAACTCCAAATGCCTTGACTTCCATGATATATAGACTGTGATGTTTTTGTTGAAAATATTTTGACTCCATAGCCCAATGAATGTTTGCTAATGTGATTTACAACCAGTTATATCATCTATTTATTTTACCTTAGAGTTAGCATCTACTTATTTATCAAAAATCATAAAATTTTGAGAGAGCCCTCTCAGGTTGAGGAGGCTAAGCCTCGGCCAAAATATTGGTCTGAAACAGTTACATAATGTTTACTTGATGAGCAGCCCATCAAGCCTAATTTTGTGATAACACAGTGAAGGAGGAAAGTGTTGCTGAAAGCATACTGGTGAGAAAAATTCTTTTTCTGGCCTCATTTCATATCATTTACCCTCTCTTACCCTTCATTATTTCCAAATTCTAAATTCCAGCGCTTGAAATCCCATTAAAACCATTCAAATCCAAATATCTAAGCTTTCGGGACTTTATAGCAGCTCCGCCCCCCACTTTAGGCCGCTTGATATACATATGTATTATGAACTGCATAATCCTTACCTTACCGAAAAACCTTTTGCCCTTTCCTCACCACCCATTGCACATCGCAAATATGTGATTTTTATGTTTGCACGTTAAGACATTGCAGGTTAAAAAGTTCAAGTTACGATGCGATAAGTTAAATGTTGTGGTGTGTGGTAAAACCTAATTGTTGCGATATGCGATAAATGCTAAATTTTGCGATGTGCGATAAGACTTAAAAGTTGCGATTTGTGACATGGGTGGGACTTGATTGCACGTCGCAAATTGCAAACCCGCCTTTTCCTTACCACATGATCCCCGCCCGTCACACTTCACACATCGTTGGTATTAAAAGTTGCACCCACCGCTCATAAAAAAAGCTTCCAACCTACGATTGCGATATAGGATTGGGGCCCCACCTTCTTGCCACGTCACGTCAGCATTAACCTTACCGCAGCTCTCCGCCATCTCTGCTCACCCCCTCGTATCTGACGATCGTTATTTCATTTCGCACTCCCCACAACCTTCGAACTTTAACCATGGGGGGGGCGGTGGGGGGGGGGGGTCCGAAACGGGTGGTATCCCTTACCACCATCCCCACTACGTGTCGCGCCTCCACTAATTCACGCCCCCCCTTCTCCGATACTACTTATTGTTTGCACCCCCTCCAAAAACAATTTTTTGTTGTTCAAACAAAACCACCCCCACTACCCCACGTCTGCCAACCAACGCCCACCACCACTGCGCCGTACCAACTCCTGCCACCATCACATCATGTAACTGTTCCAAACCATTCCCGTCCAAATTTTTGAATCAGGGCTGTGCGTTGAAGAGAAAGGCAGTGGGTTTTCCGTTTTAAAACTTTATTGCAAAAATAACCTGCGCAAGAAAGTGGCCATCACTACAGCCAACACACTTTGCTCAGAAACCGTTTCACACCAAGGTAGAGCTGAGATGTTAGAGCCTTTGAAGATATAGAGCCAAGAAGTTAGAGCCGTCATTGCCTCTTCGACATCAGACAAGCCGAATTCTGCTCGTTTCACAATCAATATGAGACTATCAGGGTAAATGCAGCCACCGCTTGTTAGTCTTATCCTATCACCACCTGCATGTTTCCACTTGTCCAAATATCTTCTTGAATGTAATAAATTTAATCACTGTAGTAGACAGATTAACCGACTTAATTTTTATATAAATACTGCATGTATTAGAAGTATGAAAGGAGGTATGGAAGGGGAAAAAACTATTGTAAGGTCTCATCTGTTTGTAAGCACTCTCTTTTGGATAAATGAATGAGTATGCTAGATCTAAGACTTTTGTGATCCATAATGTAGATAAAATAACTTTTGGATTAATCACATCATTAGGATTAGGTAGATGTTTTGAACCAACTAATGTGGTTCATCCTCAGGACAGGTGGAGAGACTGATCGAACTCGATGAATAAATAGTGGAGATGCATCATTGCCCGGAAATAGCCGATGAATGAATGAGTATGTTGTTTTACCGATTCTTTTGTTATGATCTGTGGTGGAGTGCTCCTTTTCTTGTAATCTATCATCGTTATTTTTACATACTGGTTTCTTTCTTTACTACGGATAGAAATGTTTGTGTAGGATTTACCATGGGGTACCCTGCTTATTCTTGAAACAATACGTTATGTTTTCCTCTAAGACCAAAATGCAGAATTCAGAGATGGTATGCTCTGCATTCCCGTTGAACCTTAATGTCCTCCTCCTTTCCATTTCACAGGCTGTTAAGATCCATTGATTTGGCTATCTTGCCCGGTTTCACCTGACCTCAGTTATTCATCCATCTGAATTTGTTTACACCTATTTGACTCCATAGCCCAATGGCCCTCTTCTGTTGCCTCAAACAAAAATCTTCAAACAAACCCCTATGTACTAATATCTAGCCTAAAATTCCCCTATAAACAAATCTAACAGAGAGAGCCATCTCTAAGTCTAGGAAGGCTAGGTCCTGGATTCCAAAGAGGTTTGATGTTGCCCCTCCGTAGTTCTGTCTTCAGCCTTCAGAAATTTACGGGGTGCTAACATATCGTTACTTGTTGAATGTTAAAATTTACTTCTACATTTTCTTCTGAAATGATAAATTATATTGTATTGTAAAATTATTTTAATTAAATCATATTTATTTTCAGCTCATTTTAAGTGAATCAACATTTATTTTCTGATATTCAAAAAGATAGTTTAAGAATTATTGCTCTTTTTTTTGAGATAGGTTTGGTTTTTTGTCATATATATTAAGGTAATTTCATGCAAATAAAATTCAGAAAAATATAAAAACATACCCTACTATTCATAAGCTCTTTAAAGAGAGCCCAAAAATCAATCTACTGGTTGACTGAGCTAATAGTTTAGTCCAAGGAAATCACTATTTCAAACACCTGCAATACCATTCAAGTATTGCATGATCTAGGTGGATATTGGTGTCCACCAGCATATTCAACCTATACCCCAGTTAGTTTCATCCATTTTCTTGATCATAGCAACATTTACTATCTTTAGAAGTTTCCCAGGTCTTGAACTTCCAGAGCTGTTTTGATCCCCTAAACTTTTGAGGTACGCAACAGGCTCATAACCATAGGGAAGGGCCTACATCAAATCTTGTAGTACTCAAAGAGATATTTCCAACAAGGTATTGTACGCACCAAATGCAGATCATATGACCAAGTTACGACCCCGGGAAGTTGGCTGCCCAACTAACCCCAACAGGACACACAAACTCTTGGTGTTCCATCTCGTGGGGTTATGGTTTTGGTTTTGTAGGGTTTTCCATTGTTGTTTAGTAATTAAAATGCCCTTGAGCCTCATTGTAACAAAGTTCAGAGGAATCTAGCTTCTACATATCTCCTTAGAGATAAGATACCATTGCCTGAGCTAGTTTATTTCCATTCTGTTAGTAAACATCTTTCAGTTCTTTGATATTAATGAAATGAAAATTTATTTATGCTGCATCTCTATGTTTATGTTTATATCTGTATTCTGTTGTGTTCCTGCATAAGTCTGGATAAGTGGCATCATAGCAGTTTTCTATTTCTCTATTTTTCTTTGCATGTCCTCAACCATGTTAGGGTATAAGGAGTTAAGGATTGAACTGATTGAACCTTTGCAAGACCAACTTCCCAAACCTTGACAAACACCCATGGTGGAAGAAAATAAAGATGAGGGAGTAGGAGATCCTTTCAAAATATTGTTCGAGGAAGCCCTCGAGCGACAAAGGAACGTGACGATGGATAAATTTTCCTAGATCCTTGTGCGGCTACCGACCGACGATGCATATTCATCCAACAGCCACTCTGGAAGCGCCACTCCCTTTAAGGTACAAGTCAAATTTGACATTCCCATATTTTAAGGCAAGATAGATGCATGCACTGTAGATATATGTATAAATCTATTGGAAGGATATTTTTGGTTCATGGATTTTCCAATTAGGAAAAGATTACTTTTGCACTCCTTAAATTCACCCCCCATGTCAAGGACTAATGGGAAACCTATTGTGAACAGAGGGGTGAGAGAGAAATCTCACTATTTTTAGTCGCACCCACTTGGAACTCCTTCCAAGACACCATCAAGGAAAAATATTACCTAGTGGGGAGCTATGAGAACAAGTAAATACAATCGATGACGTTGCAGAAACAAAGAGATCAATATGTGCATGGGTTGGCAAATATTTTACAAACCTTGCATACAAAATTGGGTATCAAAGATTCATAAAAACATATGGTGCTCAAGTACTGTAGTTTCTTGCACAAATACATTTAGGAGGAAATAGAGTTCGTGGAAATCTCCTCATTGTTACAACATACCACTATGCTTCCAATATTGCACAGACATTTAAAAAAAATAAGCGAGAATTTGGATATGAAAATACAAAGCAAGGTAAAAGAGCCACAAAATTGAAAAACAAAGGTCAAAGCCATGGTGAGTTGACCCAGGACAACCCACCAAAGCCGCAAGCAAATAAAAACACCACGAAGACAAATACGGATACAGGGAAATGGTGTGAGTTCCATAAGAGCACCACTCACAACACAATTGAGTTTCAAGTCAAGCGGCCACTAGTGGCTAAGTTGAAGGCTTCTGAATCAAATGGATGTTCCAACTCCGAGTTAGAACTCAACAAGGGGAAACTGATTATTTATGCGGAGCCTAGTGCCACTGTTTCCACTACCAAAATCCAGAATATTGAGCCCAAAAATCTAGAGGAGGGGGAGTGAATATTCCACTCAAAAATGTGGGTGAAGGGTTCTCTGCTGCAATTCATTGGTAGTAGCGGAAGTCAAAATAACCTCATATCAGCAAATTTCATAAAGTGGTTGAGCCTAACAACCACACCACACCTGAAACTGTACACCATATGGTGGCTTCACCAAGGACGATATATTTGCATCAACCAACAATGTTGCCTTCCATACAACATCAAGCCCTTCACAAATGAGATACTATGTGATGTTACTCCTCTTGAAGTTTGTGATGTATTATTAGGCAAAACATATTTGTGGAAGAACCATGTTGTGTATGATTCTAGGCCTCGTATTGTTATTATTTCTTTGGGAAATAAGTTATACATGATACCGAAGGTAGCACCACCTACCGCCATCTATTTGATCTCTACGAATAAATCTAGTAAGATCATTTACCATACCGAAAAATTTGTCTTCCTTATGATTTTCCCTTAGGGAAAGAATAATACTGTGGCCACATCCACAACCTCCAAACAGGTCTCCTTCACATGAAAACATCAAATAAACAAGGTCATGGAGGAATACAGGGACATCTTCACCTCACCCACAGGGGTACCCCTGTACTGTCAGGTCAAGCACTCCATCAATCTGACCCAGGCGTGCCGCTACCCGACAGACCAATCTACCGATGCTTTGTTATGTAGAATGATGAAATTAAGAGGAATATTCAAGAGATGTTTTAGAAAGGGCACATCATTCCAAGTTCATCCCCCTATGGGATTCCAATCACGTTGGTACATAATAAATATGACGAATGTATACTTTATATTGACTATCAAACGCTGAATAAGATCACTATCCAAAATAGGTATCCAATCACATAGATTAATGAACTTCTGGACCAACTCAAGGTGGCCAAATATTTTAGCAAGATTTATTTGAAGTCCGGTTATCACCAAGTGCCAATTTAACCCTATGATGTGTGGAATAATGCCTTCAAATCCAAGGAGGTCCTCTTAGAATGGCTAGTCATTCCTTTTGGGTTGTTTAATTCCCCCACAACCATCATGAGGATGATGGAAGACATATTACAGCCCTTAACCAACTCATTCATGGTAGTGTATTTGGACAAAATCCCGATCTTCAACTATATTTTGGAAACACACCTACACCATATTTGGAAGGTCCTCCAAATCCTGAGAAAACACAAGTTATGTGCCAATTTGGAGAAATGATTTTTTGGTATGAACTAGGTTCAATATCTGGGGTACATAATTGATGAGTGGGGGGTGCATGTGGACCCATCCAAGATACAATTCATTAGATATTTTCCAGCCCCAACCACTCTAACATGGTTATGCAACTTTCTCGGACTTCCCAATTTCTACTGCAGGTTCATGCTGGTTTCTCTCACATCACTTGGTCTTTGAATCAAGTCACCAAGGGTGGAGTGAAAGTAAATTACTTCTTGTATGAATCCCAACAGAAGGCATTTTCTGATTTGAAGCATCACCTCTGCTCTGCACCAGTTCTCACATTACCAGACCTACAACAATCATTTGAGATTTAGGCAGATGCCTATGACTATGCTATCAGGGAAATTCTTACTCAGTAGGGGCATATGGTGTCATATCACAGTCATTAGAGAACTTTTGAGATAAAAAAAGGGCCTCCTAAGAAAAATATATAACCAATTTTTTTTTTATAAGAACCAATAGGATTCAAGATGATGATGTCAACCATGGGGGATGATTCACCATTTTTTGGGTAAAAAAGTAAAAAGATTAAAAAATAATAAAATAATAAAAATACTTTTTCAACTTATCTCCCTAAAGTTTTACTCAAATTTTGAGCAGAAGTACTCGTTGGATGCGAAACTTAATTCCTCATCCAAGGAGTACCCATATTGCATACTTTCAATGGACCCTGCTACACAAAAAATGAGAAATACATGAAAAAATGTGATTGCAATCATGTTTTTAATGTGTTTCTCAGTTTTCATGTAGCGGGATCCATAAAAATTATGAAACATGGGTACTCCTTGGATGAGGAATCAAATTTTGCATCTAATGAGTGTTCCCTCTCGAAATTTGAGTAAAACCATAGGGAGATAAGTTGAACATGCAAGTTGAAAAACTAGTTTTTGCTTTTTTCGCTCTAAAATTTGATGATGTAATGTAATCTTATTTTATTATTTCCATTATTATTTTATAATTTCCTTAGAAGTCCCATTTTAGACCTCAAAATTCCCCTAATGGAGATAGTTTCAGACATAGTTCAAAAGTATCCCACCTATGACAAAGAGACAGATTCCATTGTGCAGGCTTGCCGACAATAGAAGCATTGCACTCTGGAGAAGGAAACGATCATCCATATAGACCACCGACCCTTGTAATTGATACAAACACAAGGAAAGTTACAGAATGATCACAATCAGAAATTTTACACATTTGTAACTGTTCCATTTGAACATCCAGTATAAGAAGGGAAACACCAATAATATTGTAGAATTTCTCAACCAACCATCAGTTATGACATTGACCACTGTTCTTGACTCTTGTGGACACAAGACTTTGGGGTGGTTGTATCTTTACAAGAGTGATCTATAACTCGACAACACATACCAGATGCTCCTGGAAGGAAAGCAAGTTCCAGATTTTTACCTCTGGGGCAGACTGTTATGCCACATTGGACACCTTTTTGTTCCTTCAAGCAAGCATGCCAAGATGATTTTGGAGGCACACTATAGTTGGGTCGCTAGAAATTTTGGAGTAGATAAAATAGTGGCAATGCTGCAGAAGTATTTTTATTGGCCGAACCTTCGACAAGGTGTTGGGAAGTACATCAAATCCTACACTTCCTACGCTATTTCCAAACCAAAAATCAAGAAGTAAGGCCTACATTATCCTCTGCCTACTCTTAGTCAGCCTTGGGAATCCATCTCCATGGATTACATGTCGGGTGTTCCTTCTACTAGGCATGGAAATATTTTTTTTCATGGTCATCGACAAATTCTCTAAGATGGCCATTCTGGAGGCCTACAACAAGAGTATCACAACATAATTCGTTGCTAAGCTCTTCTTTGAACAAGTGTGGGTACACTTTGGGATACCAAAGTCCATTATATCAGATTGGGACAAGAGGTTCCTGAGTACATTTTAGTCAAGCCTCTGGTTGATGCTATATACCAAGATCATTAAGTCCACAACCTTCCACCCCCAAACTAATGGCCAAATAGAGGCCATGAACGGGATGATCCTACACATTTTGAACATGTAAAACTAAAAGCATCCATGCACATGGGATGGAAGCCTTTCCTATTTCCAGCACAGTTATAATAGAGCCCTCCATAGCTCAACTAGCCACAACCCCTTTCAGGTGGGGTTGGGATTCCAACCACTATGTCCCATTTATGTGACCCTACCATTTACAACTACTTAGGCAGATTCAAACCATGTCTAATTTGAAGATGACAGGGCTAACAAATTCATTGAGTGCATTCAACACATCCGCCAACATGTCCATGACATATTGGATAGAGCGAATTCCAAGTACAAGCAGTGTCATGATCAACATTAACTGCCACACAAGTTCCATGTGGGCCACAAATTTTGGTTACATTTGCATAAGGAATGCCTTGATGGGCCCCACAAAAAGCTTCACCCACTCTAGTATGGACCGTACTGTAGAAATTTCTAAATCTTAAGTCTTATGAAAAAATTATTACTATTAATCCAGTTAAGCTCCTCCTACTTATACAAGTTATTAACTGAATAAATTCAAGTTAAAATCGAAGCAAAAAACATAACATATCTCTACCAATTCAGATCTAGAATAAGCACATGCACACATTGAAAAAGTGGCATAGTTATTTCTGGACAAATAGTCCTCGGAAAAACCCAAGGTGGGAAAACCAGTCTCTGGCTACTGGAGGGTTCTATTATTAAGTATATTTCTGAATACACAACTCTGTGTTCCAAATCTAGAAAAACCGACAGAGAAAACTCTAGATCTACAGCTCCTGGCTGATCTAGGGCCAAAAATACTGACTGATCCACACCCTCAAATGGGATTTATAGAACTCAACCAGATCTCGGCCTAGAAACCCCAGCGCTGCCCTTGAAATGCACTGCTTCAGCCTCTGCGTCATCCTTGGATGGCCTCCAAACCCTCAGCGTTGCTCTGGAAGGGATCGTGTTACCCCAGACTAGGTGACGCAGTCACTACGCTGCCCCTAAGGGTCTATGTGTAACCCCTGAAGGGTTTTCTGAAAATTACGCTGTCCTTGCTGCTGCCTTCCTCTGCGCTGTCTTTGAGCTGATCTCTTCTCTGCCTCTTGTGTATTCTAGACCCTGGGATCAAATCATCCCCTTGGTCTAAATTCCCCTATCTACAGCTGAAACACTTTTGAGAATTCTTAGCAACCCCACCCTAAAATATCAACTTAGCTTCAGTGCTCTGCCTCTGTGTGTCTTTACAAATGACCCCAAGCCTTTCCTTTATACTTTTCTCGTTGAAAAATCAACGACCATGATCAGATATTGAATCAATGGCTAATATTAAAAGAAAGCTTGATCCATGTGACTTAAGACAATTTCATCACATGTTTAATTAAATTCACTTTAATTGTTTTATTTTCCTAAGTTTTAACTTAGGAAATACATTAAAATAATTAATTAATTTAATATCTCCTAAACCAAATGAAATTTCCCAAATCCATTTCTGGGTCTTGTAGATCAGGTGACTTCTAGTCCCTCCATAAGGTTTGGGAGCTAGAGCACAACTGATGCTACCCCAAATACAAAAAATCTCAACACTCCATCTTAGCATCAAGGGTGTGTTCTAGCAATACATCACACTATGCATCACATGACTTTGAGTACTGGTTCTGTGCTACTGAATCTTGGCTTCCTTCCACTCAAATTTGCACTGCTGCTACCATTCTTTATTGCTGCTTGTGACTCTGCCATTGCCACTGCAACCACTATACTGCAGCTTACTCTTAATATGTTGCATCTGTGATGCTCATAGAACTGCCACTGCTGATGTGCTACACTGCAACTTCAGTTGTTGAGACAAACAACTAAATCTCCTACCCAATATTTGACAAACAAGTCTAAATGGGTTGCATCCTCATCACTGAAGCTCCATAGGCTACATATCTATGTTGGCATCTAAAGAATGATGCACAACTACAACTCTGCCTGCGTAATCAGACTCCATCTGCACTATTGAAGTCACATTAGCCCCTTGTGCTAAAATCTATCACGATGTTGCTGCACTGTGATGTCCCTCTGAAGCCTTCTACGTTGCTGCAGCTCTGCACTGCGTAAGTAGCACTGCTCTACGCTGCTGCTGCTTCTACGCTGCTGCTTCTTTTCTCTGTGCTACTCCTCCTAGCCTCCAGATCTACCTCTGCCTCTGCCTCATCTGTGATCTATGTACCCACTACTCCACTTGTCCCGCTACTGTCTTAAGGTTGCCATAGCTCGCTTGTGATCCAAGAGATGAGTTTCTCAAGGATCCCACCTTACTTCCATGTAGCTCCTCTACATGTCCATGTCACCCCACCTCCGTGGTTCATGAGCACTCATGGATGCATCATCTCTTGACCCATCATTTGCCACAACTGCCTTGAAAGAGGATGATTCCTTGTCCTTTTTCTTCTCTGGACAATGGCTGGAAAAATGTCCCATTTCACCACACTAGAAGCACTTGATCTTTGAAATATCCTTCTTCTTCTTTGGCTGCTTCTTTGATGCCAAGGCTGCATCTTCCTCATCCTCCTTCTTTACTTTGCACAACGCAGGGTTGTGCTGCCTCTTGGTGAATCTGCGTAGTTCTTCTTGCCACAGGATTGACCACAAGCTATCCCAATCTGGGATGTCCGCTCTGCCCAAGATACTTTAGACAAAGGTTTCCCACTCATCCGTGATTGCATTGAGGGCAGTCCTGACTATCACTGCATCAACTACGATTGGCCCCATTGCAGTCAGTTGATCCCTGATTTCCTGCAATCTAAAGAGGAAGTGTTCCATGTCTTCTCCCTTGGTCATCATGAATGACATCATTTGGGTCTCCAACAACATTTTCCTTTGGAAAAACTTTCCCTCATACAGGAAAGTCAAGGCCTTCCACATCTCATTAGTTGTCTTCTTCTCAGCTATGTGTGGTACAATATGGTCCTTGATACTATTCATTATCAACCACTTGGCATGCCCAACAACTTCCCTATGCTTCCATAGGAGATCCACATCTGTTGGTGTGTCCAGAGTCTGCTTTGCATAGTCTCTTAGATTGTACGCCTCAATGACAATCAAGATCCTTTCCTTCCAAACTGAAAAATTTGAGAGGGCCTCTAGCCTATCTTGATCACGCAGTCCATGAAGAGACATATGCTTAGAATGTGTCAGAATTCCTTTTCTCTTTGCTAGAGAAATGGATCTAAGGTCCTTGGTGAAATAGGCACCTTCTGCTCCCTCTGACAACTGATTTACCTCCTTGGAAATCTACCAAATAAAATATAATTCAACTTCTTCTTTGATCCTCTGATCAAACTCTAAGTTCCCTTTGGCAAGAATATTTCTGAGAATCTGATCTCCTCTCAATATTTGTCACTTGTGCTAAGGCTAAAAATCTAAAACCTTCAGAGTTTTAACCCCACCAACTTTTCTGAATTTCTACAACTTTTCTGCATATTTTTCCTGGATCTAATAGATTCAGATTTGAATCACACTGGTTTGCTTCAGACCCAACCAACGTTGTTTCTAAGCTGCCTCTGCACAGTAATTGTGTGGGCTTGCTAGGACATCATGCTGGACAATGTCACCCTTCCCTCTGCATGAATATGCTCCTGAAAACTGCATTGTCCCTTCAGATTTGCTTCTCTGCTACTTTTCTAGCTGCTTTATACAACTAGATCCTTTAGATTCTTCAACTGGTGACCCTTCTAGATCTGCAATTGCTCAGATACCATGTAGAAATTTCCGAATCTTAATTCTTGTGCAAAAATTATTACTGTTAATCCGGTTAAGCTCCTCCTACTTATACAAGTTATTAATTGAATAAATTCAAGTTAAAATCAAAGAAAAACACATAATGGATATCTACCAATTCAGATCTAGAATAAGCACATGCACACATTGACAAAGTGACATAGTTATTTCTGGACAAATAGTCTCCGGAAAAACCCAAGGTGGGAAAACTAGTCTCTGGCTGCTGGAGGTTTCTATTATTAAGAATATTTCTGAATACACAACTCTGGGTTCCAGATCTGGAAAACCCGATAGAGAAAACTCTAGATCTACAACTCCTGGCTTATCTAGGGCCAAAAATATTGACTGATCCACACCCTTAAACAATATTTACAGAACTCAGCCAGATCTAGGCCTAGAAACCCCAGCACTGCCCCTGAAATGCACTGCGTCAGCCTCTGAAGCCCCTAAAATCCTTTGCGTCAGCCTTGGATGGCCTCCAAACCCTTAGCGCTACTCTGGAAGGGACTACGTTACCCCAGACTGGGTGACGCAGTCACTACATTGCTCCTAAGGGTCTATGCGTAACCCTTGAAGGGTTTCCTGAAAATTACGTTGTCCTTGTTGCTGTTGTTGCTGCTGCCTTCCTCTGTGATGTCATTGAGATGATCTCTTCTTTGCCTCTTGTTTATTCTAGACCCTGGGATCAAATCATCCCCTTGTTCTAAATTCCCCTCTCTGCAGTTGAAACATTTATGAGAATTCTTAGTAACCCCGCCCTAGAATATCAGCTTAGCTTCAGTGCTCTACCTCTGTGTGTCTTTACAAATGACCCCAAGCCTTTCCTTTATACTTTTCTTGTTGACAAATCAACGTCCATGATCAAATCTTGAATCAATGTTTAAGATTAAAAGAAAGCATGATCCATGTGACTTAAGACAATTTCATCACATGTTTAATTAAATTCACTTTAATTATTTTATTTTCCTAAGTTTTAACTTAGGAAATAGATTAAAATAATTAATTAATTTAATATCTCCTAAATCAGATGAAATTTCCCAAATCCATTTCTGGGTCTTGTAGATCAGGTGACCTCTAGTCCCTCCACAAGGTTTGGGATCTAGAGCACAACTGATGCTACCCCAAATACACAAAATATCAACACGTACACCATCACCAAGGCTGTAGGGGACAATGCCTTTGAGCTCAACATTCCTTCGTTCCTTGGCTTTCACCTAATATTTAGTGTGGAAATATTGTGACCATATTTTCCCCCATTATTGGACACATCCGATGATGCTGAGCAACTGACACCAACAAAGCTCAAGAAAAGATGCATAGAACATGCCACAAGTGATAAGATCATGGACACTGTTATGGATAGTCTTAAATTTATTATATATTGTACATAGGAGATTATGTACTTTGAAAATAAAAAAATATATATATGAAAAAAATGAAATTTTAAAAAATGCGACACTAAGCGGTATTTGAAGTTATGTGTCAGATAGTAGGACCACCTTTGGGGCGTTGGGTTAAATGATGAGTGCTTCATTTCTTGGATGTCGCCATTTGAAAATTCTTCCCACGACGGACTGTGAGTGGAGTCATGAAGTAGTCAGCAGTTAACAGGTGGGGTGCCTATGCTGGAATCTTTGACCCCCGTCGGTTGACCAGAATGTGTGTCCCAGATTATCTGCAGGGGCACTGCCCTATGACAAAGCTCGTACTGCAGATTCCCTCCGTAGTGAAGAGAACTGGCGGACCCCATGATGACAAAAAGCGAGCCAAGTCACCTTCCACGTCATCCCCAACTGTTTGTCAATCACATCATCATTTAATTCATTTTCCTATGTTGTTCTCTCACCAATTCATTTTATTTCACTATAAAAAGGAAATTTTCCCTTATTTGCGTCCATGTCTACCTCCCGAGAGGTTAAAGTCCTAAAATTCTCATACCAATGTCCAAATCAATGGCCACTTTGATGCAACCAGGTAACCCACGTAACTATTCTCGTACAATTGTTCAAAATGATGAATAAAGCTGCCCTTGCTGGGTCTTTCACTCATATCCCACTTATGGAAAAAGAAACTGACATTGTGTATACCTTTTGCACAATAGACCACACTCTCTTTTATCAACACGTTGTTGTAAAATTTGCTTTGATTAAGTCCAGATTCCTGTCAGTGTTTGTTCCACAGACCTACTTGTTTCTAGAGTTTATCCATTGGTTGGTTTCCTCCATGTACCCTCAGAAATGATTTTTCATGAACCAATTGGGGGAAAAGATTTCCAGGTGTCAAATCAATTCATAAGGCAATATTTTTGTTACCCCTCTGCAAAGACTTATGCGAGTTTCACTTATGAATCCATTTCTTCATATTTTAAAGAATTGTCAGGGCCTAAATTTACCCAAATTGTAATTTATCTCCTGCCTGAAAAGGAAAAATTCTCCTTGGAGTTAGACCTTTTTCCTTTGAATACCTTTGATGAAGATGTACGAACAGTTCTTCAAATTTAGGCCAAAGTCCTAGGGAGGGAATATGCCATGGTGGTAGATAAGTCCATTCTAGGAATGTTTGCTTTGATGATGAAGCCTGAGGTAATTTTGGATATTCCCACTTATCTGGATAATGTTATCAATAATCAGTTTATGAGCTTGTTTATCATTGATAGTTTCAGGTTTCCTTCTTTGGTCACATATTTATTTCTATATAGTAATGTGGATAGATTTATTAAGTTGGGATTGAATATTGTTGATATAAATAATAACAAGAAGTCAATGGTCTTTTGGACATACCTAGTGAGAAAGGAGGTAGGAATTGAAGGACTGTTTGAATTCACCTCCTCTTTCCTTCCTATAGTATATTCAATTTTAAATGGAGGGGTTTCACTTAGATTATTTCCTGAAGCTCAGTGCTTTTTCAAGTTGAGAAAATATGTGAGATATGGAGATTGGTTTTCCCATAAGGAAAATACTAAAATTAGATTATTTGGGGATGATATAGAACCATTTAGATTTCCTGTATTGTTTCCCATGAGATTGTTTTCCTTGGATTTCATCATGCAAGGACTTAATGTTGACTAGGTCCATTTTGTTCCAGTGAAGAAAGGTCATATGTTTAAGCTACCTAGGATAGTAGGGAAATTCATAGTAAACACCAGACATCCTCTAGAAGTTTCTCATAAAATGCAGAATGTCTTGCATTTGTAATTGGAGGGGAAATGGGCTTATGACCCATACCATGTTATTTCAAACCATAGAGTGGATAATGGTTATTCTGCATTTGTTCATGAATCAAGGATTTACTGATCATTTTTGGGGAAGAAAAGAGTATTGTGAGGGACCTGGAAAATGTCATTGTTTCCAATAAAGAGAAGTTGAAAAACAAGGCCTCATATGCCAAAAGATTAATTGATTTTATTAATTCTAAAACTACTCAAAAGTTGAAGGATTTTAGGATTGAATACAGAACTTGGAGTTTAAGAAGATGATCATTAAGAATTCATACATGAAGACTACAGAGAAAAATCTGAAGGAAGTCAAAGAAGAAGTATTAATATTCAATGTGTTGTTTGATAAAATAACTCGAGCTAGTTTTCCATCTTGTTGGGACCAGCAAGGAAATCTTCTCCCTTTGGAGACATTTGAAACATTGCTGGTTGAGGCAAAGAGTAAAATTGAAAACACACATGAAAAGGCTGCTATTCTGAAGGGAGTCACGATTGCAAATTTTTTGCATAAATACTTTCAGTTATTATGGATGATGAAAACTTTGTTTTTAGAAAGACCCTCATATTCCAGGATCATAGATTTTAGAATGGCGCATGTCAAGCTTACAAATTGTCCCAGCCCGAATGTAGACCTCTGGAGAAAATGCAGAGAATGGATGTCCCCACAAGAAAATGACGTAGACATGAGAACTTATTCCATTCAAAGGATCTCAGGTTGCTGCCACCTCATGATCGAATGTTGTTTCAAATTTACTTTACTTTGTTTTACTGCAGATGTTTTTATTTTCTAATTTTTATTGTAATGATCGAAAGGAAACGATTTGGGAAGTTGACAGTTCCATAACTGTCCATTTTATAATATGGTATTTAAGACTCTTTTAAAGAAGAAATGAGGTTACAGAATTTGGGCCTCACAGTTTTGCCAATCTTTTACTTCGTCTTTCTGAAATTAATAAAGCTATTCATAGAATTTTCCAGCAATTGATGAATGTGTTGAGTTCCTCTTGTTCCATATTATGTAGGTTTCTTCTGTTGGAGTAAAGTAATGAAGCTTCTGGTGTCTAATTTACATCTGTGAGTTAGACTAAATTTCCTTAATTATGGGATCCTTTATTCTGAAGTCATTTCTTGCATCCACGTTCTTCTAAAACCATAGATAATAGTTTTTGTGATTTACAACATATTGTTAATGTTTTTCACTATCATTTCATCTTCTCCTGTTCATGCACATTTATCATTTAAAGGAAATTTGAAGAGTTCTGTTATCAGTAAATATTAAAATGGTTTTAATATATAATTATGGGGTTACCATATGAAGGGACACCAAACAATCTTAATTATAAGTGACAGTGAATGTCTTGGGCACTAATCTCATAACAACTAGAGATTGTCTCCCAAGGAACAACATTTTTTGGCGTCGTTGTCGGGTAACTAAGACACGAAGCTATTTTTCCCTGGGTTTTGTTTCAGAAATCATTTCTTTGATTGGTGAACAAAGAAAGTGATTTGGCTGTGTTTTTCATCAATGTAGACCTGGCTTCCGAAAGACTACACATGAGGTCAGATACCTCGCAGCAAAAGTCTCTGGGTTTATTTTACCCAGAAAAACTAGTATCAAGAAGGTTTTGGAAATCCAAATCCCCAATTACTCCAATTCCTACCATTTCTGCTCTAGGAAGTAGTTTTGATATACAAAATCCATTTTTCCACTCGGAAGAAGTAGTCAGAAACCTTCAATTCTTGGAAGAGGGACCTGTGTCCTCTCATTCAGTCTTTCCTTAACCCACTTTGGAAGAAAAGTATTTTGTGTTAGTTTCTTTTAAATTCCATGATTTTCAAGAAGTCATAACACTTCAGTTTGGAACTCCACAACATCCTGTTTGTGCAATAAGTCAATATGTTCCTATATCAATTTTACCTCCTCCACCATTTTTTTTCAAGCGAGAGTTAATAAAAACCCCAATATGGCTATCCCTTATTTTATTCTGAATAGATATGCTCCATTAAATTTGGCCTAACCAATGAATGCAATGCCACAATATTACTTTAAGTTGTTGCCTTGTTTCATAGGGAAAGATGATACCACTACAGAGAAACATATTTATTTTTTTGTGCCTTTGCAGAGAATCTAAATGTTGAGTACCTTGATGTTGTATTAAGGTTATTTGTGCAATATTTATATGGAGAGGCTAGAAAGTGGTTCAAGACACTTCAGGCCAATTCAATTAATAATTGGGAAGAAATGGAGAAAAAATTCACTTAGAGATGGGGTGAAAAGAAATATCATGGATATTTCTTAACTGAATTCAATGTTATTAAAAGAAAACAATATGAAAATGACACTAATTTTATTAAAAGGTTTAATAAATTATATAATATCCTTCTAGCAGAAATAAAACCCCCACCAGCTGGAGTGAAGGTTGTTTTTTCTGGAGCATTTGAATCAAACTTTGTTGTTTTTTCTGGATCATTTGAATCAAACTTTGGTTTCAGTCTGAGGGAGAGGGGGTTTCCCAATTTAGATCAAATTAAGACAGATTCCTTGGATATTGAGGAAAATTTGACTGCAGTAGGAAAATCTAAAGGAAATAATCAGACACAAGAGAAAGGTAAAGAAAAATAAGAAGTTTCAAATGACCAAAGATTGGAAGATATGCCTAAGGTCATAAAAAAATTGTCAAATAAATTAGTAAAACTGGAATTGGAAAACAAAAATCCTCCCAGAAAAGGGAAACAAGCCCAAAATAAAAATTTCAATCCACGGTTTAGAGAACAACCCTTGCAGATCTTGCAGAGGGAAAAGAAATATCAAGATGGAATCCAACCTCCTTTGTATATAGATTATGGAAATGAAGAGGCAGAAGAAAAAACTGCAAAGGAGAAAGACAACCAAATATCAACATTATATGCAAGTGAAGTAGAAGAGGATGATAATGAGTAGGTCAATGCTGAAGCAGAGGAATCCTTGACTGAAAAGTAAATTGAATGATACTGTAAACAATTTACTGACCATATGTAGGTTGAATTACACAAACAATATGATTGTAGATCAAGGAAGAGATCTAGATCATTGAATAATTATGAGGTGTTCGAAGATTCAATACCTCAACAGATGGAGACTCCACAGCAACCAGCAAAGAAGCTTGATAGAGGGAAGAAACAAGTTTATTTAGTAACTAAAACTACTTTTCAACAAGGGGAGAGTTCACAAAGAAAGTCAAAAGGTGAGAATTTAAGAAAACCGTTGTTTCATCTGAACAAATTTCACATGTGAATAAGAAAAATGAAGATCCTGAGAAGTTAATAAAACCAAGTAATCCTTTTAATTTGACAAAAGAATTGGAGAAGATAGATATACCAATTCCCCTGATTGAGTTGGTCAAGACTCCAATGTATAAGAAGAACTTTTCTGATTTTATTAAACTTTCTCAAGGTTATAATGTGGAAGACACCATGAATTTTCTAGAATATAGACCAATAGTGATGTTTGGTCCTCACATGGAAGAGGTGGATTCATCTACTCCTCCTTTTTATATTTCTTTATTAGTGCATTCTTTCATGTTCCACAATTGTATGTTGGATTTAGGAGCTTCTCATAATTTGATTCCAGTATCTGTAATGATGCAATTGAATTTACAAATCACTAAAC
This sequence comes from Pinus albicaulis, assembly GCA_034641835.2. NCBI lineage: Eukaryota > Viridiplantae > Streptophyta > Pinopsida > Pinales > Pinaceae > Pinus > Pinus albicaulis. Next base: position 1,093,170,754 of record CM076579.1, on the reverse strand, counting down.
CTTATAAGGATATTTATTCAGTTGATTATAAAAAATTTAAGTGTGTAGGGTTTATTAAAGATATGTTTGTGTCATTGGCTCAAATTCCAGCTAGGAGACTTGTGATGGATTTGGTGGTGGCAGATATCCCAACTCATTTTGGGATGCCTCTTTCCAGATCTTGGGGGGTTAAGTTGGGAGGTGTTTTGAGGTTGGATTTCAGTTATGCCATAATACCAGTTTTGGGGGGTGAAGAGATAATATTGTATAGAGAAATCGGGTTTGTAAAAATAGTTACTGAGGAGAATGCCAATAATTCTCCTATGTACAACTAGGAAAAAGATGAATTTTCATGTTTCATGCTGTAAGAAGTTGCAGGAATTGCCAAAGATACTTAAGTTCAATTCCCTTCAGCAGTTGAGAATAAAGAGCTGACAGAAAATGGAGTCTGGAAATTGTATTTTAATGGTGCTTGTTCGAAAGATGGTACCAATGCAGGTATTATTTTAATCATTCCAAAAGGTCATTTAATTCCTTTTTCATATAAATTAGAATTTGATTCTACAAAAAATATATTAGAATATGAAGCTCTGATTCTTGGGTTGAAAACTACCAAACAATTAGGAGTACAAAATATATTTGTTTTTGGAGATTCTGAACTGGTGGTTAAAAATATTAAAAATCATTGTCAGGAAAGAAATCCAAGATTAAGAAATTAAAAGAATGAAGTGTGGGATTTAGTGGAGAATTTATTTCTTTCTTTTAATATAAAATTTAACCCAGGGAAGGGAACGGGTTGGAAGATTCTCTAAAAGTTGCAGCCATCACTTTTAAAGCCCCTCTAAATCTAAGGCTGAGATTTGAAGTAGAAATTAGACACAGGCCTTCAATTTTTGATAATGTGAAGAATTGGAAGGTTTTTGAAGATGAAGAACAAATTAAGAAGTTTTTGGAGATGATAGGAGAATTTTATAATTTAGAAATTGACCAATATGAAGATGTTGGAAAGCATCAGGAGGGAGCCGTTTATTTTAAAGATTCAATTGATAATCAAAATATTTTACAACTCAAGGATAACATAATACCAAAAGGATTGGTACCTCTGGAAAAATTGTTTAATGCTAATGATGTTGCTAAGAATCCAAAGAAAGTAGACCTTGAAGAGGATTTAGAAGACTACAATTTGGGTACAGATGAACAACCCAAAATGGTGAGAATATTTAAATATGTGCCTGAAAATTTTAAACAAAGATATATAAGCCTGTTTAAGAAGCTTGTTGATGTTTTTGCATGGTCATATGAAGACTTGAAGACATATGACACTAATATCATCCATCACAAAATCCCTTTGAAGCTAGGAGTCAAATATTTTAAACAAAAGCTAAGGCAGATCAATCCCTTGTTGTTGCCTTCAATTGAGAAAGAAGTAAAGAAATTGTTACAGTCTAAAATCCTTGTCCCTTTAAGGTATATGGATTGGGTGGAAAATCTTGTACCGGTAAGGAAAAATAATGGTGAAATAAGGTTATGTGTGGATTTTAGGAATTTGAATAGGACATATTTGAAGGATAATTATCCTTTGCCCAAGATAGACCACATTTTTCAAAAAGTAACAGGTTCATATATATTTTCTATGATTGATGGATTCGTTGACTATAGTTAGATTGCAACAGAGAAGGAGGATCAAAAGAAAAAAAAATTAAAATTCATTGGGGTATGTTCATGTATGCTAAAATTCTTTTCAGATTGATGAATGCTGGCACCACATTCCATAGAGCTATGGATATAGAGTTCGTAGGAGAAAGAGATAAGTTTGTGGTGATTTATTTAGATGATATAAATGTCGTTTCTAAATCAGATGATGAACATTTGGAACATCTACAACAAACCTTTGAGAAAGTGTAGGAGGTATGGTTAATCATTAAACCCAAAGAAATATCACTTTGCTTTGACAAAGGGAAAGTTGTTGAGACATATTGTTTCAAAAGGAGGAGTGAAGATAGACACTGCAAGAGTGGAAGTAATAAGTAAGATAACTTTGCCAAGAAGTAAGAAAGAGATTCAGAGTTTTTTGGGAAGAATTAACTTCCTCAGGAGGTTTGTTACAAATTATGTTGAAATTGTCAAAGAAATCACTGATATGATGAAGCAAGGGGCAGAAGTGAAGTGGATTGCATCTACAAGGGGTTCCTTTTCAAGAATTAAAGTATCTTTGCAAGAAGCTCCGGTGTTGATAAGTCCTAATTATGAAAAGCCTTTTTAGATTTTTTCTTTTACTTATGACTGTAATATTGCAGTTTTACTTTTGCAGAAGAATGAAGAGCAACGAGAACAACCTATAGCCTTTTTCAGCAAAGTGTTGAGAGATATAGAGCTGAAGTATAATATTTTGGAGAAGCAGGCTTATTCCTTGGTTAAAGCCCTCAAAGCTTTCATAGTTTATGTTCTCCAGTCCTAGGTGGTTGAATATGTGCCAAATACTGCTGTTAAGGATATTTTGGTTCAAAGTGATGTATAAGGTAAAAGAGGTGATTCGATAGCCAGAATAGAGGAATATGAGTTAGACATAAAACCAACAGAGCTGATAAAGGGTAAAGATTTGGCTAAAATTCTAACAAAAATAAATTTTCAAGCTTTGGGGATTAATCTATTGGCTGAAGTTGAAGAGAAAGAAGATATTGGAAAACAAAAAAATTCTGAATCAGGTGATAAAATTCAATATAAATTCTTGTGTTATGAATGGTATAAAGATATTTTTCATTACTTGTGTTTTCTCTGCCATCCTCCTACCATGAAAAAAACTAAATACAAGGCTCTAAAAGTAAAAGCTCAGAAGTTTGTGATTGTAGATGGGAAGTTACATTGGAGAGATGAAAACAACAAAGTTGAACACGCGCCCCCAAGGAGAGCTGGTCTCTATAGTAACTTTGTCAACATTTTCATAGACTCTATTTAATGTAATAAATCTCCTTTAATTCTTGTCAAATTTATTTGTCAACTTCGTAGAAATTGACAAATGAATGCTTTAATCCAACTTTAGTTATAGCCACTTATATCCCCCACAATATAAACACACTACATTCCTAAGTCCCAACCATCAGGCAATTTAATGTATTAAAGTCGAACCGCCAACTTCCTAAACCAACGACACCATGAGAAATTAGATTGACCCACCTTTATACATTCTAACCTTATAATCAAGGTTATAACACTTCGAGATTATATTAATAACCCGATGATAGTTACAATGAAACACTTTAATATGATTTAGACCCCTGGCCCACATATACAATTGACAGGTTTCAATTAAGTACACACGCCCATACCTTAGCTTATCCTTCGTATTACTTTGAGTGCGATCACCGTTCGATGAGCCAGTCTCCAGATTGGACGGTGTACGTCGATATCGCGCTGATTTCACGTCGATAGTTATCATGTGATGAGGGAGTGATGAGGCGGTATTTCCCCGTAGACGTGGCAGCTTTTCACAAGATTGCGTTGGTTTGGAGCGGTTTCCCTTCCGTACAAAAGCGGTGCGATATGAGTGGATTCGGGTTTGCAAAACTACTTCTGGTTTTGTACAGTGATTGACCGTAGGGTTAACCCGGGGTTAACACAATTCGCTTCGCTCTTCAACGCGGGGTTCAAACCATGGAACAGGGTTTCAATTACCCACAAACACACACAGACCTCTTCTACAAGTGGGATTTTCCCAAACAGAACTTGCGGGCAGACATTTTTATGAAATTCACTCTTCGATGACTATTTGGACACAATGTAAGTCTGTTACAAGGGCTAAATACATTCGGTTATGGCCTCTTACAGGGATTTATTTCAACAAAGCTCATTCTGAAAATTCAAGGGAAATATACGACCAACAATGGACAGAGAGGCATGCGGAGATTACACAGCAATTCTTCATCGAATTAACACAATGCTGGAGGCACAAACACCTCGAAATCAAGAAAATGTACACACAGAGATAGTATATCTACTACTCCACACTGATGATGAACAAACATCGAAATATATTCACGCAGAGAACAAATTCTTATCACACACAATTTTTACTGTGGAAATCCCCCCCTCCAATGTATCCGGGGGTTACATTTTATACACCATCATATGTCTCTTCGGTTCCTCTGTGAGGATTGTTTCTACTCTAACAAAAGACATAATTACATTCATTCGAATAACTGAACAAGACAGATGGACTGAACCTAAAACTATTCGACTTCTACTGACTCTAACTGATCTAAATGCAACAAACATCTAAGGTATTGACACCTTGCTGTTACAAATTCGAATGGTTTTGATTCCTTCTAGCCACAACATGTGGAAAAAATTCCTACATTGCTGGCTAGTGTCTAATTCCCCTGCATCAAACTCTAGAGGGAAATTTTCCTTCATGGACTCTTGTCCATGAGTTCTTCCACTGATCTGCCTAATTTCTACAACATTCCTTCAGTCATCTAAGTGGCATCTTCCTCTGGCTGGTCCTTCCTCTTGATTAAGTACTGAAAGTACTCTTGTCCTCTAGTCTTCTTGAGCACTCTTTTGTCCAATATCTTCTCTGGTTGTAATGGTTGTGCTGGAGGTAGCTGCTTTGCCCACTCAATCTGTTCCTTGTTTACTAGTCCTTCTTCTACACCATCATCTTCATACTTGTAAAAATCTGCAACATTAAAAATGGGAGATATTCCAACATCGAGAGATAATTCAATCTCATAAGCATCAACAGAAAACTTTCTAAGTATCTTGCATGGCCCAATCTTTTTAAACTTCAGTTTGTTATACTGCTTCTTTGGGAATCTCTCATTTCTCAAGTGTGCCAAAACCAGATCTCCTACTTCAAAATGGACTTCTCTTCTGCTAAAGTCTGCTCTGCCTTTGTATTTGATGTTGCTGCCTTGTAGCTGCTGTTTCACTTGTTCATGTATGGCTTGGATTTCTGAAGCAAATTCCTCACCATCAGCACTCCTCAGCTCTGCCTTTCCCAGATTTCTTAACTTTGATATTCCTCTGGGGTGCATTCCATAAACAATATGAAATGGCCTCTGCCTTGTGCTTCTACTTGGTGAGTCATTATATGCATATTCTGCCTGGGGAAAAATATGATCCCATTTCTTGGGATGTTCTCCTGCAAGACTTCTCAACAAATTTCCCAGACTTCTATTCACTGCCTCAATTTGTCCATCAGTCTGAGGATGATAAGCTGAGCTGAAACTCAGTTTGGTACCAAGTTTCTTCCACAGTGTCCTCCAAAAATGGCCCACAAATCTGGTGTCTCTGTCTGAAACAATACTCTTGGGCAACCCATGCAACCTAACAACTTCGTTGAAAAACAAGTTAGCAACATGGGTGGCATCACTAGTTTTATAACATGGAATAAAATGTGCCATTTTGAAAAATATATCCACTACAACAAAGACTGAATCATTCCCTCTCTGAGTCTTGGGCAATCCTAGAACAAAATCCATACTCACCATGTCCCAAGTCCTGTCTGGAATAGGCAAGGGAGCGTACAATCCTGCATTCTGGCTCCTTCCTTTGGCATATTGACAGATTTTGAATTTTTTCACAAACTTCTCCACTTCTGCTCTCATATTGGGCCAATAATAGAAGTGGCTCAGATGTTCATAAGTTTTATCAGTACGAAAGTGTCAGCAAGTCCACCACTATGCTTCTCCTTGATCAAATTTTCTCTCATGGAACATTTTGGTACACATAGTTGGTTTCTTCTAAATAGTAAGTCCTCCTGCAAGAAATAATCCAGCCACTGGCTTCTATCTGTTAGAACAGGGTTACAACATGCTTCAAATGCTTCCTTAAAATCTGAATCTGTTTTATACAACTCTTTGATAAAATCAAATCCTACAACTTCAAAATTGGTTTCTTGAACAAGCATGTGCCTCCTACTCAAAGCATCAGCTACTTTATTTTCTTGGCCACTTATATGTTTCAAAACGAAGTTAAAACTTTGGAGATACTCAACCCATTTGGCATGCTTATGATTTAACTTGGGCTGTTGTACAATGTACTGCAAAGCATGATTATCAGAGTATAAGACAAATTCTTTGGACATTAAATAATGCCTCCACTTTTTCAATGCCTGAACAATTGCATAGAATTCCTTATCATAAGAGGAATACTTCCTTCTGGTGTCATTCAGATTTTCATTGAAATAAGCTACATTCCTATCATCCTGACTCAGCACAGCTCCAATGGCTTCTCCACTGGCATCACACTTCACTTGAAATGGTTTAGTAAAATCAGGTAGAATTAAAACAGACTTTTCAGTTATCTTTTGCTTCAAAAGTTTAAATTTTCTTTCTGCTTCAACAGTCCATTTAAATGGTTGTTCGCTCTTTTTTATTGTCTCAATGATGGGTGCATTAATCTTACTGAATTTTCTTATAAATTTCCTGTAAAAAATGGCAAGTCCATGGAAACTTCTTACCTCAAAAACATTTCTGGGTGAAGGCCACTCCACAATTTCCTTAACCTATTGTGGGTCCATCTTCAATCCTTCTGCAGAGACAAAAAAGCCCAAATAAACCAACTCTTCCTTCATGAATGAGCACTTTTTAAAGTTTATCAGCATTTTCTCTTGGTGTAGCTTCTTCAAGACATAATTAAGATGCCTTAGATGTTCTTCTTTAGTTTTGCTGAAAACTAATATATCATCTAGATACACTATCACAAATTTACCAATGAATTCTTTCAACACTTCATTCATAAGTCTCATAAAAGTGCTAGGTGCATTTGACAACCCAAAAGGCATTACCATCCATTCATACAGTCCTTCATTTATTTTAAAGGAAGTTTTCCACTCATCACCCTCCTTTATTCTAATCTGATGATATCCACTTTTTAAATCTAACTTTTAAAAATATTTGGCACCACTCAAACAATCCATTAAATCCTCAACTCTAGGCAAAGGGAATCTGTACCTGATTTTTATCTTATTTATTTCTCTGGAATCAGTATACATTCTCTAGCCTCCATCCTTCTTCAGGCTCAATACTGCTGGCACTGCACATGGACTCAAACTTTCTCTGATCAACCCCTTGTCCACCAATTCCTATACTTGTTTCCTAATTTCCTCATTTTATGTGGGAGTCATTTTGTAGGTTGCCTTATTTGGTAGATTTGAACCAGGGATAAAATTTATCTGATGGCTGATCTTCCTCACGGGTGGCAGCTCATCAGGTAAATCATCCACAACAATGTCACAATAACTGTCTAACATCTCTTGGATTTCTATTGGAAAATCAGAAATATTTGTAGAAGTAAGAACTACCTTAGGTTTGCAAAATAAAGCAAAGCTTACCTCTTCTTCTTCAATCTGTTGTAGATACTCCTTCCCGCTCAGCAACAAGGTATTTGGATCAACCACTTTGCTTGATGGTTCTCCTTCTTCCATGGGTATCAATGTATTATGTACCCCATCTTTGAAGAACTTGTAAGTGTTCTTCTTGCCATCATGCACTACTGCTTTGTAAAACTACCAAGGTCTACCCAGTAGTATGTGACACACATCCATGGGCATCACATCACACAAGACTTTGTCTTTTTAGTTGCCCATTTGCAGCTCTATCTCACACTGTTCCTTTACAATCAGCTGGTGCCCTTTATGCAGCCAGGACACCCTGTAGGGAGTTGGATGCTCCCTTGTCTTCAGCTTCAACTTCTCTATTGTTGGGTATACGACCAAAGTCCCACATTGACTAGAAGTGGGGAGGATCATGGGTATATAAGGATGGACAAATATCTCCATTGGTATGAGGCCTTTTGGGGTAAAGCCCATAAGCAAAGCCATGAGGGCTTAGGCCCAAAGTGGACAATATCATACCATTGTGGAGATATGTGGTGTCCAGAATCCTTAAATCTATCACCTCAGTGGAAACCAGATTGTCTGTGCTGCCACTATCAATGACTAGCTGGCAGCATTGCCCCTGGACTTTGCATATGCTCCTAAACAAAGTCTTCCTTTGTGCAAGCTCAGTGACCTCTTTGGCTTGTTTCAATAGGACCTTATTAACCACCAAGGATTCTCCATTTTTTGGTAAAATTTCCTCTTCAATTGTTGCCTCTTCTCCAGTCTGAGCAACAATATCATTTCTTGGACCAGCACCCATATTCTCTGGGCACTCATAATGCTTGTGTCCCACTTGATGACATCTATAGCACCTCAATTCTCTACCTCTACCTCTGCCTCCTCTTCCTCTGTAAGAACCACTTCTGCCTCTTGCATCACCCTCTGTAGATGCATTATGAGGTGAGCTACTGTTAGCTCCATCTCTAGGTGTAGTAGGCTTTCCTCTACCACCCTGACTTCCCTTTCCACGGAAAGTACCTCTCCCTTTGGCAGACTGCTTTCTCAGGAGTTTCTCCTCTACTTTCAAGGCCATCTGATAGGCCTCTTCAACTGTCTTAGGAGAAAGAAGACCAATTTCATCTTGGATCTCTAGCTTGAGACCATTCACATATCTGGCAATCTTCTCTGGTGTGTCCTAAAACTACCTAGCTCTTATACTTACTCTATAGAATTATTCTGTGTATTCCTTTACTATCAGCAACCTCTGTCTCAGGTTCTACATTTTCCTAAATAATGTTAGCTGATAATCACTAGGCAAGAATTTACCTTTTAGCTTAGCCATCATTCTAGTCCAGCTTTTGATAGGCTGTTTTCCAACTCTCCTTCTTTCTGCTTGCACTCCATCCCACCAAAGTGCAACATGTCCCTTTAGATTTGTTACTGCAAACTTTACCTTCTTATCTTCGCTCATTTCTTCATAGTCAAAGCACTTGTTCATTTCATTAATCCAGTCCACCAGCTCTTCTGGATTTAGTCCTCCTGCAAAACTTGACACTTCAATCTTGGGCTTAACTGCAGACCCCAGAACAGTTTTCAGGAGCCTCATCTCAAGAGGAATCTTAGCATTTTCTCCAACTTCTTCTAATTCAGGTTCACTGATGTCTTTAGGACCTCTGGGCTGTCCTAGCTCCATGGCATCCAATCTGGCTTGGACCCTCTACAAGGTCTCCAACACTTCTGCATTGGCAACAGGTCTGCCTCTCCTTTTGCCAGCACCTCTAACAACTCAGATTGCCATGTTGATTCTCTACAAGAACAACTCAAAAATAGCTCTAATACCACAATTGACAGCAAAAAAGTTGAACACGTGCCCCCAAGGAGAGCTGGTCTCTATAGTAACTCTGTCAACATTTTCATAGACTCTATTTAATGTAAGAAAACTCCTTTAATTCTTGTCAAATTTATTTGTAAACTTCGTAGAAATTGACAAATGAATGCTTTAATCCAACCTTAGTTATAGCCACTTATATCCCCCACAATATAAACCCACTACATTCCTAAGTCCCAACCATCATGCAATTTAATGTATTAAAGTCGAACCGCCAACTTCCTAAACCAACGACACCACGAGAAATTAGATTGACCCGCATTTATATGCTCTAGCCTTATAATCAAGGTTATAACACTTCGGGCTTATATTAATAACCCGATGATAGTTACAATGAAATTCTTTAATATGCTTTAGGCCCTTGGCCCACATATACAATCGACGGGTTTCAATTAAGTACACACGCCCATACCTTAGCTTATCCTTCGTATTACTTTGAGTGCGATCATCGTTCGATGAGCCAGTCTCCAGATCAGACGGTGTACGTCGATATCGCACCGATTTCACCGTTGATAGTTATCGCGCAATGAGGGAGCGATGAGGCGGTATTTCCCCGTCGACGTGGAAGCTTTTCACAAGATCACGTTGGTTTGCAGCGGTTTCCCTTCCGTACAAAAACGGTGCAATATGAGTGGATTCGGGTTTGCAAAACTACTTCTAGTTTTGTACAGTGATTGACCGTAGGGTTAACTTGGGGTTAACGCAATTCGCTTCGTTCTTGTTAAGTCCCTATATTAATAGCATAGCCCCTTATTATGTTAGTTTAGCCCCCCTTATTGTTATTATTGTACCCCTGTAACCCCCATATTGTTATTATTGTGCCCTTACATTATTATTGTTAGGTCGGCTAGGATTACATTGTGGCCCACTAGGATTACATTATGGCCCCATGGACTCCTATATATAGAAAGGAGGTTTTGTAAATTGTATCATCCAGGAATTGTTCATTTATGTAATGTATTGGAGGTTTCCCCCTCGAAGTGGCTCATTTCTAAGGCGTTGATATCTCTTTTCTTCTCTTTTTGGAGCTGGTTACACAACATTTGGTATCAGAGCTTTGGATTCTAGGGTTTCGCTGCTCCAAACAGGTCATCGTGGCATTTTCGCTATAAATTTTTTCTACGAAGTTTCAGAAGCTGAAATTTTTAGGGTGCGAAGCTGAAATCCTGAGGAGGATTTTCTAAAAATTTCAGAGCTTGGTTCGCAATATTTTCGGAGATATCATTTGTGGAAGTTAGGTATTTTTTCAAGCTCCTAAACTGGTCATCGTGGAATTTTCGCTATAAATTTTTTTCTACGAAGGTTCAGAATCTGAAATTCATATGGTGCGAAGCTGAAATACTGAGGAAAGTCGTCAAAAAATTTTAGAGCTTGGTTCGCAATATTTTTGGAGATATGATCTGTGGAAGGTAGTGCTTTTTCAGGCTCCTGAATTTCATCTCAAAGAGGTGATCGTGGGAAAAGTTCAATAACTCTCTCTCTGGGCATCGGATTGGAGTGCTGTAAAAAGTGGTCACAAGAAAACATACTTTGGTTTCTTTGCTATCAAATTCAGAGACAAAGGACGAAACAGTGACACGTGGCAAGTCGTACAATTTTTCTCTACTGAACCAGTCCATAATTAGGTCATTGTGGGAGATTGGACACAACTTTGTTTTGGAGAATCCAAATCAGGTCAGACCTGTGGAATTCAAAAGATAATTCATAGGGCTACTTTAGTGCTGAATTTGAAATATTGAAGATCCGAAATCATAGAGATAATCCAATTTCAATATCGAGCTCCTCAAAAGCAAGAAAAAGGTGTGTATTTTTCCGAATTGCATAAGTCTTGTTTGAAGAATCAATTTGAATTGATTCCAAGGGAATATTTTAGAATTTTTATCAGTATTGGGTTCTATAATGCCTCCAAAAAATAATTCCATACCCATTAATCCCTCAAAAATCTATACTATGACGCATGAAGAGGAAGAATTGCAGTATGAGATATCAAAATTACGGTACCAAGTGCAACAAGTTTCAATCTTACGAAGAACAATTGAAGATGAAATAGATGGTTTAAAATCAGAAATGGAGGCTAAGTTGGATGGTTTGAAGGATCAAATAATAGCAAATATGGATGATAAATTAGTGGAAGATCACATCGAGCATCAACAACAAGTTCTCCAACTCTCAAAGGATAACCCAACTTTGGTGCAGAATCTAATGAAACAACGGGAAGATCAACATCACATCGAAAGAAGTTATGAAGCAGTCATAGAAACAAGAACTCGAAAAGTACGATCAATTTCAGAGTATCTCAGCAAGTGGAAGAACTTTCCTATAAAATATTTCACATGGGAGGATGAGAATTTTATACAGAAGCATCAAGAAATAATCAAGCGTTGAGGACAACACTTGTTTGAAGGAGAGGGGCATGTTAAGTCCCTATATTAATAGTATAGCCCCTTATTATGTTAGTGTAGCCCCCCTTATTGTTATTATTGTACCCTGTAACCCCCATATTGTTATTATTGTGCCCTTACATTATTATTGTTAGGTCGGGTAGGATTACATTGTGGCCCACTAGGATTACATTATGGCCCCATGGACTCCTATATATAGAAAGGAGGTTTTGTAAATTGTATCATCCAAGAATTGTTCATTTATTTAATGTATTGGAGGTTGCCCCCTCGAAGTGGCTTATTTCTAAGGCGTTCATATCTCTTTTCTTCTATTTTTGGAGCTGGTTACACAACAGTTCTTCAGTGCGGGGTTCAAACCACGGAACAATGTTTCAATTACCCACAAACACACACAAACCTCTTCTACAAGTGGGATTTTCCCAAACAGAACTTGCGGGTAGACATCTTTACGAAATTCACTCTTCGATGACTATTTGGACACAATGTAAGTCTGTTACAAGGGCTAAATACATTCATTTATGGCCTCTTACAGGGATTTATTTCAATAGAGCTCATTCCGACAATTCAAGGGAAATCTACGACCAAAAATGGATAGAGAGGCATGCGGAGATTACACAGAAATTCTTCATCGAATTAACACAAAGCTGGAGGCACAAACACCTCAGAATCAAGAGAATGTACACACAAAGACGTATATCTACTACTCCACACTGATGATCAACAAACATCGAAATATATTCATGCAGAGAACAAATGCTAAACACACACAATGTTTACTGTGGAAATCCCCCCGTCCAATGTATCCGGGGGTTACATTTTATACACCATCATATGTCTCTTCGGTTCCTCTATGAGGACCGTTTCTACTCTAACAAAAGGCCTAATTACATTCATTTGAATAACTGAACAAGACAGATGGACTGAACCTAAAACTATTTGACTTCTACTGACTCTAACTGATCTAAATACTACAGACAGCTAAGGTATTGACACCTTGCTGTTACAAATTCGAATGGTTTTGATCCCTTCTAGCCACAACATGTGGACAAAATTCCTACATTGCTGGCTAGTGTCTAATGCCCCTGAATCAAGAGATCTTGTGGGTATCTTACTGCTTTTTTTGACAAAGGGAGAAGCTGTTGAGATAATCAAAGAATACCATGATAGCTTGTGTGGAGGTCATTATAGTTGGAAGATTACAACTCATAAAATTTTGAAGGCTGGTTTCTACTGGCCTTCTTTATTTTCAAATTCTTATAAATCAGTGAAGAATTTCCAAAAGTGCCAAAATGTTTTTGAGAAGAAGAAGTTGGACCCACTTCCTTTAATTCCTGTTTTCATAGAAGAGCTTTTTAGGCAATGGCGACTATATTTTGTTGGAGAAATTAACCCACCATCTAGTGGACAATGTAGGTGGATTATGAGAAGGACAAATTACTTTACAAAGTGGGTTGAAGAAGTGACAACAAGAAAGGAAAATGACTTGGTGGTGATGAAATTTCTTGAAGAAAATATTTTCAGTAGATTCGGATGTCCAAAGAAATTAGTGACCGATAATGCCCAAGTGTTTAAGTCTTCTAAACTGATTTATTTTTTCTAGAAATACAATATTATTTTAGCACATTCAACTTCTTACCATCCTCAAGTGAATGGGTCAGAAAAAGTTTAAAATAAGACATTGGTAAGGATTTTGAAGAAGAGAATAACCGAGAATAAGAAATATTGGGATTCAAAATTGAATTTTTCTCTCTGGGAAAGTCGAGTAACTACCAAAAAATCAACTGGAAAGTCATCATTTAGGTTGGTATATGGTACTGAAGCATTGTTCCCTAGTTAGGTGATTAAGCCCGTGGTAGCATTGATTCAAGATGTCAAGGAAGAACCAAGTCCTCTAATAAGAAGAATTAACAAGTTGGTGGAGCTAAATGAAACAAGAGATAAGGTTAGTGAAAATCTAATCAGCTACCAAGAGAAGATGAAAACACTTTTTGACAGAAAAGCCAAAGATGTTCTTTTCCATCTAGGTGATCTTGTTTTAAGATGGGATGTTAGAAGAGAAGATAAAGGTAAGCATGGGAAATTTGATCCCCTTTGGTATGGTCGCTTCAAGATTACTGAATCCAGAACTAATAACACTTTTGTCTTGGAAAATGTGGATGGTGAAATGTTTCCATTACCAGTGAATGGGTAGTACCTGAAGCATTATTTCCAGCACTGAAGTTTCATTGAATCCTTGTATATATCATTTTGTTCATTTTACATAGGTTGGTGAGTAACTCATTGCAATGTGTAAGTCACTTTTTGACTCCATGCCTGAGGTGAAGGCACCGGTCTACAGTTCTTAGTGTTCATTTCCTAAGAAACACTATCCCCAGGTGGAGCCAGATGTTGTGGCTAGTTTTAAACTTCTTGTATGTTGTACATAGGAGATTATGTACTTTGAAAATAATAAAAATAATATATATGCACAAAATAGAAATTTGAAAAAAGAGGCACTAAGCGGTATTTGACGTTATCTGTCAGATAGCGAGACCACCTCTGGCGCACAATGGGTTAAAGGAAAAGCATTTAATTTCTTCAATTCCGCCATTTGAAAAGTCTTCCTGCGATGGAGTGTGAGTGGAGTCACAAAGTAGTCAGAGGTTACTTGACGGGGTGCCTCCGCTAGAATCTTTGACCCCTACCAGTTGACCAGAATGTGTGGCCCAGATTATCTGCACGGGCACTACCTGTGATCGAGCCCGTATGGCGGAGTCCCTCTGCAGTGATGACATCCTGATGACAACTGGTGGACCCCACAATCATATCAAGCGAGCCAAGTCACCTTCCACATCACCTTCCACATCATCCCCAACTATTTGTCAATCACATAATCATTTAATTCATTTCTGTATGTTTTTCTCCTTCCCATTCATTTTATTTCGCTATAAAAAGGAAGTGTGTCCTCATTTGCGTTAGCGTATGCCTCCCGAGCTGCTATAGTCCTCCAATTTTCGTACCAGTGTCCAAATAAGCAACCACTTTGACACAACTAGGTAACCCATGTAACTATTCTCGTACAATTGTTCAAAATGATGAAGAAAGCTAACATTGCTGGGTATTCCACTCATATCCCACTTATAGGCAAAGAAAAAAACATTGTGGATACTGTCTGCATAATATACCACCCTCTCTTTTACCAGCATGTTTTTCTAAACCAAGAAAGGTCCCCAATTTACTCTTATTTGATTAAGTATAGAGTCCTGTCAGTGTTTGTTCCACATACCTAATTTTTTCCAGACTTTATCCATTGGGTGGTTTCCTCCATGTACCCTCATAAATGCTTTGTCATGAACCAATTGGGGGAAATTTTTTTCTAGGTATAAACTCAGTTGATAAGGAAATTTTTTTGTTACCCCTCTGTAGAGTCTTATGTGAGTTTCACTGATGAATCCCTTTCTTCATATTTTCAAGAATTTTCAGGGCCTGAATTTACCCAAATTGTATTTTATCTCATGCCTAAAAAGGAAAATTTCTCCTTGGAGTCAGACAATTTTCCTTTGAATACCTTTGCTGAAGATGTATAACCAGTTCTTCAAATTTATGCCAAAGTCCTAGGGAGGGAATATTCCATGGTGGTAGATAAGTCCATTTTAGGAATGCTTTCTTTGACGATGAAGCTTGGGGTAATTTTGGGTATTCCCACTTATCTAGAGAATGTTACCAATAATTAGTTTATGAGCTTGTCAATCACTGGTAGTTTCAAGTTTCCTTCTTTGGTCACATATTTATTTCTATTCAGTAATGTGGATAGATTTACTAAGTTTAGATTGAATATTGTTGATGTAAATAAGAACAAGAAGTGAGTGGTCTTTTGGATAGACCTGGTGAGAAAGGAGGTAGGAAATGAAGGACCATTTGAATTCACATCCTCTTTCCTTTCTATAGTATATGCAATTTTAAATGGAGAGGTTGCACTTATATTATTTCCTGAAGCTCAGTCCTTTTTCAAGTTGAGAAAAGATGTGAGATATGGAGATTGGTTTGCCCATAAGGAACATATTGAAATTATATTATTTAGGGCTGATATAGAACCCTTAAGATTTCTTATATTTTTTAACATGAGATTTTTTTCCTTGGAGTTCATCAGGAAAGGTCTTAACGTTGACCAGGTCCATTTTGTTCCAGTGAAGAAAGGTCATATGTTTAAGATAACTAGGACAGTAGGGCCATTCATTGTAAACACCAGATAGGCCCTGGAAGTTGCTCATAAAATTTTGACTGACTTGCATTTTTCATTAGAGGGGAAATGGGCTTATGACCCATACCATGTGATTTCAAACCATAGGGTGGAGAATGGTTATTCTGCAATTTTTTCATGAATCAAGGATTTACTAATCATTGTTGGGGAAGAAAGGAGTATGGCGAGGTACCTGGAAAATGTCATTGTTTCTGTTAGCACTTCACTGGATCTCCGAAGTCTAAGGAGGAGACCAAGAAAAGGTAAGCATAGACAAACTCTGACCTAGTAGCTAGCCCTACTATGCAGACAGGGCTCAATCAATTAGATCACAACCAAATTGACTGGATCATGAAATATATTAGGCTATGTATAATAGGCTCTAGGGTTTGATTTTATTTAATTGTTTTCTGGATGGAAATGGACCTTTGGAGCTAATCTTGAAACTCTGGTAGGATTATAAGAGAAAAAATTGGAGTGGGGATAAAGGGGCAAGGTAGGTAAGCTTAAATGAACTTTTTGGATTTATCATTGTAGTGTAGGAAGAAAATTGAGATTACAAACACACATAGGAGTATGAGTTCATTCCTCAAGAAGAAAATAAACATAGCATCACTATCTTATCAAAACATGGCATGTATTCTTCATGAATCCTTCTTAAAAAACTAGAAAGACAATGAGTGAAAGAAATATATATGAAATGGAAAAAGAAAGCATTCAATGGAGTGAGTTAAAAAATAAAAACATAGCCATACAAGCTCACCACATGAATCCCTAAATTTAAGATGCAATTTTTCTCTTTATTCACTGTGTTACTTGTCAAAATTAAATATGTTAGCTCAATGTCCAAGACAATTGAAACCCTAATGACCTAATGGAGGCACTGAACTGAATGAAAACATGATGGAGATGACTAAAATGATGATGATAATTTCTA
Source organism: Pinus albicaulis (assembly GCA_034641835.2). Classification (NCBI taxonomy): domain Eukaryota; kingdom Viridiplantae; phylum Streptophyta; class Pinopsida; order Pinales; family Pinaceae; genus Pinus; species Pinus albicaulis. The sequence goes on along the minus strand of CM076579.1, from coordinate 1,093,154,008 downwards.
AATGATGATACACTTAGTTGAGTAATGGCATGGACCAACATGTGAAAATTTTGGAAGGAGTGGAAAATAGTCCTAAACCTAATACCTAGTGACCAAATTTTTGCTTTAAGACCTAATGAAATGACAAAAAAATGACTATGAGACCCTAACAGGACATGATAAGAGCCCATTGATCAATGGTGACAGGATGTAAAGACCGACACTAAAATTGGCTCCAGCTGGGGATGAAAACTCCTTGGAGGTGTCAAGAACACCGTAGACCAAGTAGCCTAACCATTGGGCATGGAGTCAAAAGCAAAAGACAAGACTAAATAATGAAACATGAATAAAAGATGGACTGAATTGACTCTTACTAAATTTTGAAAACAACAACAAATCAATGGAACTTTATGGCTTTGATTTTGGGCTCCAAGCTCCGATGATTCTCCACTTCACACTTTTGCAGAAAAATTAAACTGATATGTTAATGGAATTAGGAAATTTTCAAAAATATGCTCAGAAAAGGCAGTGCCTAAGGAGCCTACAATTGATTGGTCCTCCTATGAAATGTTCTCCATTAAATTCCTCCAATAGAAAAGCATGTTGTTCGCGAGAGGATGAAACCTTGTATGGTCCTTTCCATAGATTCTCAAATTTATCGTGTTTTTCGTTTCTCCTCGTTTCGAGCATCCCAACGGAGGACCACATATCCAATTTTGAAATCATCTGCTTTTTTCTTGTGGTCATATATTTTCTTTATCATTTCATGTAGCTTTGAGGTGTTTTGAAAAACCTCATCTCTATTTTACTGAAGATGGATCATTTGATTGATTCGGCGCTGCACATCATTTTATTCACTACCTGCTTCTTGTAACAACTTCATAACTGGGACTGGAAGTGATGTAGGGAAAACTGTATCTACTCCATATACCAATTGAAAAGGAGACATTCCTATTGACTTCTTACTTCTCACCCTATCTGCCCACAAAGAATTAACAAGCTTCTTATGCCAGGTCTTCTTTTTTGCCTCCAACATATTCTTTATAATGTTGATTAAAGATTTGTTATAAGATTCCACCAATCCATTACCCTGTGGATAATATGTAGTTGAGTGCCCCAAATTGATGTTTTACTTGTCACAAAACTCAACCATTTTATTAGAATTTTATGTATCCGCATTATTTATAATGATCTTGTGAGGACAACCAAAACGAGACAAAATGTTAGTCTCCAAAAACTGAATAATGACTAAATATGTAGCTTGCCTTGTTGGGATTGCTTCGATCCATATGGTGAAGTAGTCGGTAGCTGTCAAGATCCATTTATGTTGGGCAGAAGATGAAGGGTGTATTTATCCAATAAAGTCAAGGCTCTACTGCTGAAATGGTGCTTTCATGGATATAGGTTGCAAAGGAAGCAGGATAAGCTTCCTCTTACCTTGAAATATCTGGCACTCGCGACATATCATCACAATTTTATATAAATCTGTAAAAATAGTAGGCCAATAATATCCAACCCTCAACAACTTATTTTCTGTGGTTTTCCAAAACTAGTGGCCTCCACAATATCCCTTATGTAAATCAGTCATTACCTCCTTGGCTTCATTTTCTACCAAGCGGTTCAGCAAGAGACCTCCCGAGTCTTTCCAATATAGAGCGTTGTCCAAAATGCATTACTTGGAATCTTTAAACTTCAATGACCTACCCTTAGTTTTAGACATGTCTGGAGGAGGATTAAGATGCTGGAGAACATAAATGATATCAGAATACCAAGGGGATGAGAGAAAAATATCTCATACCTACATGAGTGCACCATCATCTTCTTCATTAAACAAAACTGAAATGAGATTGATATCAAGTGCATGTAAATTGGATTCAGTCATGAGCTTGGCTAATCCCTAACCTTTGATCATATTTTTAGGCTTGATCTCGAGGTCATACTCTAACATAGTTTCTATCCACTTTCCTCTTCTGCCTTCCAGATCATTTTTCATTAGGACATCCTTCACTACTGCATTAGGGACATAGGCTAGAATGTGTGAATGAAGGACTCGAAATTCCTTCAATGCCTTTACCAAGCCAAGGCTTGATTCTTAATGATGTTATATCTAAGGGCTGCATCCCTGATGGTATGGATGAATAATGAAATGGGCTGCTCGGTCTTATCCTTATTTTTCATCAAAACCGCAGCCAAGATGTGTTCAGAGGAAAATGAAAATATGATGAAATCAATGGAGTAGTTGGGGCTGATCAAAATAGGAGTTGCAGTTAAGGAAAAATTTACTGAATTAAAATACTTTTTGGAATCCTCCAATCCTCCGACCACCTTACTTCACTGTCATTTTTAATAATTTTGGTCATCTATCGAAGATGCTCGGCAAGATTTGGAATAAATCTTCTCAAGAAATTCATCTTACCATTAAAGGCTTGGATCTCTTTCTTGCTGCGTGGAAAATCAATTTTTTGAATAGCCTCAATCCGAGAAGGATCAATACAGATACCATCTTTGGAGATGATATGAACGAGAAGCTTTCCCTCATCCATGGAAAAAGGACTCTTTTTTGGATTGAGTGAAATCCCAAATTTTCTGCACTTTTGAAATACAATTCACAAATGATACAAATGCTCGTCATCAGAATGAGAAAAAACTTTCAAATAATCAATATACACAACTAAGAAAACATCCTTTTAATTTTCAAAGGCTATTTCCATCGTCATTGAAAGGTGGCTCCTGCATTTTTGAACCTGAATGGAATTTTAGAGTACTTGAATGTGCCCCAAGTTGTTGTGAAATCAACCTTGTCTTGATTTCACTAAGATTCGATTGTGTCCCAAATATCCATCAAGAAGCGACATTCGAGAGGACCCAACCACTCTCTGTAGGATATGGTCCATCTTGTTAGGAATCTGTAATCAGCAATATTGCAAAGTCTGATCAAAGAAACAACATCGTTTCAACCACTTTGGGATTCTAGGATCTAACCCTCCTGAATCCGGAGAGGGATATCTCCAATAAGTGCAAAGATGGATTTGTCTTTGAAGTTTGGGGTAATGATATTAGGTTAGTTATGAAGGCCAAGGGTTTGTTTTGTTTTTTGTATGGTTGAGCATGATTTTTTTTTTTTTGAGGAGAAAGTTCTAAGTGCAAAAAGTTTCAAAGGTGAGAAGTTGCAAGTGAATAGAACAACTTTGTCTAAAAAGATAGATATAACGCTGGTTTTTAGTCCATTGGGCTATGGAGTCATATCAGGGCTTTAATTGAACAACAACATCAATAGTGATCCAAGGGGCATGACATCTATATCACAAGATTATTGAGATTAAAATGATGGAATGGAAACAATAAAGTGTTGGAGGGGAGGAAACTGATAATAATTTCACAAGGGATTTATAGTCAGTCCAAACAAGAAAAGCCTCTTAAGTAACTATTTAAACCAACCAAGAACAGGGCTAACCATAAACTTCTTGGGAAAGTTTGTATTAAAGCAGCTTAATTGACAAACAATCCAGTAATCCGCATAATTACCTTCAGAAAGTATGAAGACACATAATAGAAACAAAATGTAACCTAAGATCAGGTAAGGTACTTTTAAACCTAATTTGCTTTCGGCCAACACCAAGGGAAACCTTCAGAATCTGCCTTTGGAGAATAGGAACTAGAAACAGGGCAAACCATCACTTTTCTAGTCTAACTTTAATAAGCAAATGATGAAAATAACTTTCAAGAATAATGTTTAAAGCAAACAGTAGGACGATGGAACGCCAACATTCCTAACTGCTTAAACTGTATTGAATCATTCTTAAATAAATAGATTGGAGGAAAACATTGAGATAAATCTTATCAGTGAGAGAAGGGTACTGGTAAATAGTAAATCCTAACTCTATAAATTTTGTTCTTTATCAGAGAATAGTGAACAATATGGCATACATAGGAGGAAAAACAATAACAAAGGAAGGGGCACTTCACCAGTGATATAGACCAGGATCCCAAGAAAAAGCTTTTTATTGATATCAAACCAGTTACAGTCTTCAAGTCCAACGTTTCAGTTCAGAAGTCATCTTCTCATCTCAGCCTAACTTATCTATCACAAGCAGAGCTCCAAGGGCCAGTGAACACTATTTACAATCAGAAGTTTAAGCTCAAATGTATTTCAAAGTTATGCATCCAACATTTTCTCATCTTCTACAGAAGTATTTATAGAAGAATGAGGAGGTGAGATCTCAATAAAAGATCTCCCAAGATAATTAATATAGTCTTAATGGCTTCTCGGCCTTTGAGGGGCTCGATGAAGAAGTTTATAGATGTTATGTCTGTATTAAATGTTTTACATTTTTAAGATTAAGCTCGGTGGGAGCTTTTGTTGACTTTTGAGGCTCTGTGTCATGTTGGAGTAACTCTGTAGATATTTTTTGCATTAAGTTCCTTGCAGAAGTAACTCTCTGGCTGCGTTGAGGCGAATATCTAATTTTTCTCAACAAATTCAGCCTCTGTTTGAATGCTTGTGGCTACAGGTGGCACTTGTGGTAGCTGAGAGGAATCAATTTGCCTCAGATGTGGCGGTAGAGGCCTTTTTTTCTGTAGATCATTTATGATTTCCTTTAACTCTGATTTAATTTGGAGGATTACGCTTTTGATAATAAATCTTAGCCGTAATCCCCAAATTTGTCTTCAATCTTCTGTTCTGCTATGTTCTGTCTTCGATACTGATACTCTTTTAATTGTGATTTAATAACACAATGTCTTGTTGATGTACAGGCCGCGCAGGGCTCTTCAAGGCATCAATGCCCATGAAGCATTGACAAAACGTGGAGTAGAGCCTCGTGAATGGTTCCCTTTTATGAATTGAAGGTACGGGAATCATCATTCCCAGCCTTCGGCCTTTATATATAATGGAAAACCCATCAAACACCTGAAAAATATAGAAAATATTATAAAATCCTACGTATTTGGGGAAAAACTGCTTCAGAGGACGTGGGGAGGAGCGTAGCCGTTGGATGGCAGCATCCAACGATGGAGATTAACCAAGAGAAGGTTAAAAGGAGAGCAGAGGGAAGTAATGAGTTAGATCCATCGATCTGCAGAGATCGACGATTGGGAGCGATTCAGGATGTATAATAGAAAAATAGCGAAAATACAAAGAAAACAGGTTAAAAAAAACCTTAGGCAGAGGGAAAATCGATTAAAATGAAATGGGTTTCGGGAGGAACACGAACCGTCAGATGAGATCGAATGGACGGTCCAGATGCAATCGGAGGCATTCAATCGGTGGGGAAATAATTTGCATAGCGCTGAAAACTTGCGATGCGAATAAGTGCTGACTGTCGATCTGCAGATTAGATCGACGACGGAAAGTGAATCGGGGATTGGTGATCGGAGCTTAATAATCGGCGGGGAGAGAGGAAGGGTGTAACAAAAATTTCTGATGCAATGTTGCGCAGGCCGTTGATCTGAGGATCAGATCGACGGCAGGGAAAAAATCGGGAGATGTCAATCGGAGGTGGAGGAATGTTTAACGCGCTTGGTGAAAATGCTGCGATGCAAATAAGCGCTGACCGTCGATCTGCAGATTAGATCGACGGCGGAAAGTGAATCAGGGATCGACGATCGGGGGGAACAAACAAACGCACCCGATGAAATTTGCAGTGTGATTGAGCGCGGGCCATTTGATCGGCTTACGATCAACGGTCGGGATTGTTTCAACTTACGCACAGGCGGAAACCCTTTAAAACATAGGAAGACCCAACATTTAATATAAAAGAAAGGTTTTATGGTATGGGCAGGATGTATATATATATGAAATGGTTTAGGCGCCCGACTGCGGGGCCTAGGTCTATATGAAATACAATATGCCCGGGGTGTATATAATAAAAGGCTAATCACAATCGGAATTTCGGGCCTTCGGGCTTTTCAATCTAACCATTTGATATTTTTGCGATGCGATTAGCACCTTGGGATCTTTTAACATTTGGTACCGGGGTGTAGGTTGTACGGAGTGAAAGGAAGAGGGGGGCAGAGTTTATATATATGTGACCCAATCGCATCGGAAATTTTGATGCAGGTCTTTAGAATCAACCCATTGTGGATTTCTCTGATGCGATTGCGCGATCGGGTCTTTTTAATCTAACTATTTTTTATTTGAAAATCATTATATGGGCGCGTTAGATCAAAACTTTGGATAAAAGGGTTTTTTGTATTTATAAAGGAAAAAAGGATAGGGAATGGATTTTTTCAATGTTTTAAGCGTCGAAGGTGGGCCCACGGGTTATATGGAAAAATAACATGATCGAGGTTTATAAACACGAGACTTAATCGCATCGGAGTTTTTGTAATGGCAAAAAGACTTGTGCACTTGGATGTTTGCGATGCGATAAGCGCTGTGAGGGGTTAGCGCTTGGTTCTAGCCCCAAAGCGAATGGTGGGGAAGTGGTTAGGACTTAGCCCAAGGGGGCTTAAGTCCATAGTAATAAAAACTTGTTTTTTATGAAATTTTTCAGAGTTTTCAATGGATTTGGGGGTTTCGGTATAGTTTAAAAATGAGTTTTAAACTATGTAAAGAGGATTTTCATGAATGGGAGAAGGGGAATCATGAAAAATAGAGGAATTTTATGGAGAAAAAGGGGAGCAAATGAAGGTTATTTTTGTGTGGAGGAAAGGGGAAAATGATGATTTTGCAGTAGTATTTTCACTTATGGAAACAACAGAAAATTCTGAGTATAAAATAGGAACAGTAGTGAATATTTGGACAGAGGCATGAGGCCTTCAAGAGTCTTCTAGAGCCAACACTTTTTAGTAATAAAATTTTTTCCTTGAAGGCTCAAAATTTTTTAGCCACCTTTTGCTATGACAAATTTTATAGGTGGCTAACAGTGGCTCCACTTGGGGATGGTGCCTTCTTGAAGGCATCAAGAAATTCAGACTTGCATTCTCTGGGAAGCTGACCTATGCCTCATCCATTAGGCTGCCCTTCCTTTGCTGGGATGATCTTGTTCTGAAAACATATTAGCAGCCATAAAAACAATGGATCTTTATCAATACAAGCTTTCTACCTACCCAACCCTACTGATCTATCATTTTTTCTTCATTAGAGTGCACTTGGATCGACAAACTCTTTTATAACATTTTATTCTTTTCAAAGAAGGAAATCTAATCTATTTCTACTTCTTATTTCTCCATGAAATCAGATTAAGCAGTTGAGCCCATATGATTCTCTACCTAATCTACTGTCTGTTGGGATTAAACTGTCCAATCAGACTTTATTCTCTAAATTCTACAACAGAAATTCAAAAGAATTCAAGTCAGGATTGAATAGTCTAACTTGATGCTGGTCTATGGCATAAAAACAAGATGCACATAGACATTATTTTGCACAAAATTTAAAACAAAAATGGAAGGCTTGAGATTTGAAATTTCAAAGCACTTCCTTCATCTTTTCTTCAGCTCTGTTTTGAATTTGTTTGAGCTGTTTTTCTTCTATTGAATGGCTTAGATTTTGAGCTGATTAGAACCAGTTTTACATCTTTTGTGACTCAGGATTTAATACAGATTTGAATCATTCTTTTTCTTGGAAATTTAGGTTCAGATTTTGAGCATGTTTGAACCTTTAATTTCTATCCTAAACGATCTACTGATAAGCCAAGATTAAACAGTTTGGCAAATCGAATTCACTATCCTATCAACATAAAATTTAAAGCTAATTAGTCAAGATTAAGATGTTTGACTAACTAGAAGTGTGTTCTTCAGGAGTGGCATTTGAGCTTGCACACTTTCAGATTTGTTTCTGTTTTTTGGTATGGGGCTGTACCTTTCTTGTTTTCACAATCTGCCCTCTTTTCTATTTTCTATTGTTTTTATTTTTTTTATTTTTCTAACTTTAAATGCAATGGCGGATGAAATATTTATAATGGAAAAAAGATAAAAAGGCTTCAAAACATAGCATGGATTAAGAGAAGTAATGTTTGAGCATCCTGCCATTGACAGGACCCCCAAACAATTCTGCTCCATTCAACTCCTGCAAGAAAAATGCATTGTTACCAGCAGCTGAATGAATAGAGTAAGGGCCAAGTCATAAGTTGTCAAATTTTCCATGCTTGCCCTTTTCTTCCCTCCTTGAGTCCCACTTTAAAACTTTGTCCCCAATTTTGAAATTGTTGGCCTTTGTTCTTCTGTCAAAAAGCTTTTTGATGCTGTCCTGTTTCTGCAATGCTTTGTTATAAACTTCTTCTCTGATTTGCTGAAGATGAATGGTATGATTTATTCTTCTGATTATGTCATTATATTCAGTTTGTAACTCTTGAATCAACTTCATTACTGGTACACCAAGGCTATTTGGAAAAATTGCATCAGTACCATACACAAGCTGAAAGGGTGACATGCCAATAGATTTCTTTAGTGTCAATTTGTCAGCCCAAAGTGCATGAACAAGCTTTGTGTGCCAATACTTCTTGTTATCCTCCAACAGTTTCTTAATTATGTTCACTAAACTCTTGTTAGAAGATTCTGCAATTCCATTACCTTGGGGGTAATAGGCTGTGGAATGCCCCAATGTTATCTGATATCTGTGATAGAATTCAACCATCTTCTTTGATCCAAATGCTGCTGCATTATCAGTGATGATCTTGGTAGGACAGCCAAATCTGGAGAGAATGTTAATCTCCATGAATTTTATAATAACTGAATCATTGGCCTGCCTACAAGGTATGGCTTCTATCCACTTAGTGAAATAGTCTGTGGCAATGAGAATCCATCTATGCTGGGCAGAAGATGGTGGATGGATTTCTCCTATGAAGTCAAGTCCCCACTATTGAAATGGGGCTTCAACAGTGATTGGATGCAGAGGCAGGGGTAGTAGTTTTCTTTTGCCTTCAAAAAGTTGACTTTTATGACAGGCAATGATCATCTTGTGTATATTAGGAAAAAGAGTAGACCAATAGAAGCCAACCCTCAAAATTTTGTTGGCTGTTGTCTTCCAGTATAAATGACCTCCACACTCTCCTTCATGGAACTCGTGCTTAACCTTCTCTGCATCAAACTTAGGCAAACATTTAAGCAATAGACCACTTTCATTTTTCCAATAAAGACATTTATCTATAATGCAATAGTTTACAGCTTTTAACTTTAGGAATCTTGCCTTTGTCTTTGTCAAACCAGGAGGTGTATTCAAATTAAGCAAAACATAAATAATATCAGCATACCAAGGAGAATTCATAAAATGGTCTTCAACCATAGGAGTTGGAAATCCTTCTTGGTCATCCAAAGCATCAATCATATTAATATCAAGAACTTCAAAATTGGTTTCAACCATTAATCTAGCTAGACCTTGGCCTTTGATCAGCTTAGTGGGTTTTATCTCTAAATTGTATTCAAGGATAACAACAATCCACTTACCTCTCTTACCATTTGGGTCCTGTGTTAGAATGTCTTTAACAACTGAGTTTGGGACAAAGGAAATGATGTGTGAGTGAAGGATGTACACTCTGAAGTATTTCAAAGCTTTAACCAAAGAAAAAGCTTGCTTCTCCATAATGTTATACTTCAAAGGGGCATCCCTCAATGCCTTACTAAAGAATGCAATAGGCTGCTCTTGTCCTTGTGGATTTTTCTGTAGAAGGACAACAACTATGGTATGTTCTGATGCAAATGAAAAAATATAAAAATCCTTTGAAAAATCAGGACTTATAAGAACCGGTGTTTTGGTTAATGCTTGTTTCACCAGCTCGAAGGACTTCTTTGCTTCCAAGGTCCATTTTACCCCTTGCTCCTTCTTCAACATGTTTGTGATATTCCTAAGGAGTTCAGCCAAGTTAGGGATGAACCTTCTCAAAAATTTAATATTTCCAATGAAATATTGCAACTCCTTGATGTTCCGAGGATGAGAGATTTGCAATATGGCCTCAATCCTCTTTGGATCTATCTTAATACCCTCTTCTGAAATGACGTGCCCAAGAAGTTTACCTTCTTGGAGACCAAGTAGTGTCTTCTTAGGTTTTAAAGATATCCCAAATTTTCTGCATTTCTCGAAAACTTTTCTTAAGTGTTCTAAGTGCTCTTCATCTGTTTTTGAAAACACAGTGACATCATTAAGGTATATGATGATGAAGTAGCCCAGTTCTTCCGAGAAAGCTATGTCCATGGCTCTTTGAAAAGTTTCTCCAGCATTCATTAGACTAAAAGCCATTTTCACATACATGAAAGTTCCCCAAGGTGTAGTAAAGGTTGTATTTAATTGATCAGCAGGGTGAACTAAAATCTGATTGTACCCTGAGTAGCCATCAAGCAAAGAAATTCTTCTAGACCCAACTACCCTTTGTAAAATATGATCCATCTTAGGTAAAGGGTAGTTGTCTTTTAACGAAGCTTTGTTTAAGTCTCTAAAGTCTATACAAAGCCAGATCTCTCCACTTTTCTTCCTAACTGACACCAGATTAGACACCCACTCAGAATATCTAATAGGGACAATAATACCAACATCATACATTTTCATGATTTCCTTCTGAACCAAAGGCAACTGAACAGGGTTTATTCTGCATAGTTTCTGTTTGAATGGTTTTTGGTTTTCTTTGAGAGGGATTTTGTGCTGTATTATTTCAGTGTCATAGGATTTAAGATCTTCGTAACTCCACGCAAAAACATCAGAAAAATCTTTAAACAACTCTATGTATCTGAGTTTAATGTGAGCTGGTAAAGTCTTGGACAATTTAATCATCATGGGTTTAAGTTCACTGCCTATATTGCACTCTTCCACTTCAGTCTCTACAGGTTCCAGTTTTGTCTTTTTGGTCACATTGTTAAAATCAAACAACTCTTCTAAAGGTACCATACCCTTTGGAAAACTTTCACCATTGGATTGCAGAGTTTCTAACTCTGCATTCAATTCTGTTTTGTTTTTCAGTTTGCTTGAAAACAGGTTTAAATCGGAAAGTTCAGGAGATGGTTCTTCTTCACCAAGAAAATTTTCTTCATTGCAGTCTGTATCATAGTCTGAGTCTGAACTGTGTAGTTCGAATTCATTTCTGAATTGCATGAAGTCTTCTACTTGTTTGTATCCATCAAACACCTGCCAATACTTTTCATTATCAGGCACGACTGGTCTAAATTTCATCTGAGTTGTGCAGTATTTATTTTCATATGGCGTTAAACATGTCCTAGCTGCAAAGGCTAAATTGTGGGCCGCAATATTTCTTTTTCTCGGGACAAAAATCAGTTGGGACTCCTCGAAAGTTTTTAAAAGTTCCATGAAATCATTTCGGTAGGCCCTAAGTCTGGGATGATTTGCGTTATACTCCCCATTGACTTGCCTAATGACTAACTCTGAATCCCCATGTACATTGATTCTTTTGGCTCCTAAATTTTTCAACAAATGTAAGCCCAAAAGCAGGGATTCGTATTCGGCTATGTTGTTTAAACACTGAAAGTTTAATTTACAGGAAACGCATTCTGTGTGGTTGTTTTCAGTGTTGCAAATCCAGACACCTGCACCAGCGTTAGTTCTAGTGCATGACCCGTCAAAATACATACTCCATAGAGGATTGTTTTTGATTTCGTCTATTTGGTTACCGTCCTCTTCAATTACTGTGCTTTCTAATTGTTCATGATTAGCGGCCCTTAATTGAATTTGTTTTGAATCTTCAGGTTTTTCATTAAGTGGAGGAACGTTTTCTTGAGTGTTAAGGTTTAAAAGCAAAGGAGGCATGAATTGTATTTCAAGACCCATATTTGGTTCACTGTTGTTTAACGGTTCAGCAAACTGTTTTGACAGTTCTGTGGTGTTTACCTCCTCCTCTCTATCGGCTGTTAACTCTGTTAAAGTTACTTTTTCATCCAATGTTTCTTCGTTGAAAAGGATAAATGAATCAAGGCCTGTGTTTACAGAGTATAAAGGGGAGTTTTGCAGTCTATCTGGACTTGTAACTGTGTATTGCATATGAGACTCCTTGTAAAGTCTTCTAGTCTGATTGAAAACAGGGACAGTCGCATAGGTCATGTCCATTTGCATAGTCCCTTGTAACTTATCCCCCCATGATCTTGATAACAACATTCCATATTTCGGGGGGACATCAGCCACCACAATATCCATGACCAAGCATTTGGCTGGAATCTGGGCTAAGTTAACACATAGGTCTTTGATTAATCCTAAACATTTTACTCTGCTGGAATCAAAAGAGTACAGGTCCTTGTAAGGTCTGGTGATTTCTAGACCCAGGCCCTCCATTACAGCTTTAGGCATTAAATTATGAGAAGCCCCGGAATCATGCATAACATTGTGCAAAATTTTGTCATGAACGTTTAAACTCACATAAAAGGGAGGAACAGGTCCCTCTTGATAAATACCTTCAATCTTTGGACCAAAAATAAGCTCGGGCTGGTCATCATTAAGATTGATTGTATCCTCATTTTCCTCTATATTTGAAGCCTTCAAAATTTGGGTCCTATATACATGCTGGGCAGCTAACTCATTCAAGGGAGCAGAGATTTTGATTTTGGAAATTTCCTGCTCCAGGCTGAAAGGGATTTGACCTTTTCAAGCGCTGGTCTCAGCCTTATTAACTGTCACTTTATCAGCAATATCAGCTTTTTGATTTGTTCTATTTACATTTGAAAAGATGGTTTTAACAGGAGTACTAGCTGAAGTGTTAGTACTGCTAAGGTCTGCACTCTGTTTTGTAACGTTTTGAGTGCCTTCTTATTTATCATTACCAGAATTTACAGCCACTGTTTTGTCCTTTTGTTTGACAATTTTAGGCTTGGTCGTAGTGTTGTTTTGTGAAGATTTGTCAGAGGTTTTGTTGTTGGGAGTTTGTTGACTGGTTTTGCTTCTAAGGTCATATTCTTTTTGAGATTCTATGATGACATTTTCCATGTCTTGATAATAATTTTCATCATTATCTCTTCTGTCATCATAAGGTGTGTATAGACCTTGTTTTCTATCATAATGAATCTAAAAGATCTCATTATCTACCCCCAGCATGTTGATATCATCCTCCTCTGTTATTTCATCTGTTTCCTCAACCTCACTTACATAGTTTTGATGAAAGGGCGGAGTGATCTGCTGATCATCTTCCCTGGGTCTGTTTGGAGGTTGATTCCTTCTAAAATTTTGGTTTTGGTTTTGGTTTCTATTTTGAGGAGCAGTCTGGTTTTGACTGGCTTTTTCTCTCTTAATTATGCTCATCTCTTTCATCATCTCTTCCATCATTCTCTCCATCTTTGAGTTGGAAGTAGAGGGTGTAGATTCCTCTCTAAAGGACACTCTCTTTTCATTTTTCATTCTTGCTCTCTTTTCCATTAAGTTGACTTCCACAGAAAGAGCACCCTTTTGCAACTCTTCAAGAGTTGCAGGATCTCTTTCCCTCAGCTGATAGGCCATCTTAGGGTCAAATCCTTCAGGAAACTTATTTAAAGCTGCGCCTTGTGGAGGTTTTAGTTCTGGGGAAAGTGCATTATACAAAGTGTTAAATCTAGTGCAATAAGCTTGCACACTTTCCCCAGTGTTTCTATGGAGGTTCTTGTAGTCAGAAAGGACTTGGAGAGGGTTTTTCTTTACTTCCCATTTGTTTAATAATGTTTGATGGAAGGCTTGGAGATCATTAATACTATGGGAGGTTAAACCTTTGAACCATTTTCTTACTTCTCCCCCTAAGCTCTAAGCAAATAATCTAAGCTTGACAGAATCATCATCAATTTCATTTTTGTCAAAGTAGTCATTCATCTTATCCACATGTTGCGATGCAGTTGTAACATTACTAGCATCATACAATGGAATTTTGGACTGATAGTCCTGTGGGAGATTGACTAATGGTAAAGGAAGGACTAAGGGAGCACACCATGCTGCCATGATATGTGGTGTAGGTGGATTCACAAGGGGTGGATTAACAAAAGGGAAAGTGGGCTGAAGTGGAGTGGTTTGAACAGTGGATGAAGGATGAAGGGATGTGGATGGAACAACAATATATTTATGAGTTGATTTTGGATGAGAGACACCTAAATTGTGAATGAAATGCAAATCAGGAGGTGTTGTTTCTCTACTACCAGGATGTTCACTTGTCTCCGGGGATGAAAGTGAAGACTCAGAGTCTAGCTGGATTATATCATCAAATGACCTAGTTCTAAATGGATTTACTAAGTCAGCTTGTGATTGTTGTAGAGCTGTAAGATTTTCAGGAACTGAATTAGCTCTCAAGGGTGATCTGAAAACAGTTGATAATTTAATCCTAGGAGACTTCCTAAGGATAATTTCTGGGTCACCAACTATTTCAGGTGGATGAGGGTCTGGGTAGGCTCTATTATGAATCTTTCTAGAAGCCACTATGCTGTGTTTTTTAGACCCAAATAAACAAGAAAAGTTCAACCAGATATGACAGCCTTTGAGAGGTTAACTAGTTCTGTTTCACAAATTCAAATCCTACAGTCCTCTAACTGAGTTTGAATGATATTATGATGAAAAAGGTTCTTCCCAGTGGAGTCTTAAGGTCTGTTAAGGAATGTGGAGTCGCCAAGTGGAAGTTTTTAGCTCTTTTCAGAGGTAAAAGGTTTTATGGTCCACCACCATGTTTATTGGATACCAATCTGAAATATTTTTAGGTTTTTCTGAGTTATTTTTCAATTGTGTGGTTTCTAAGAATATCCTAACTCTGTTTCAAAACCTAGCTACGGTCATGAGACAAAGACAATCTACTCTTATGGCTAAGCCAATTGATTTTTCAAGGTTAGATAAAGTTTTATGAGAATCCCAGGGTTTGCCTAGTTTGTCACTGATTCAACAAGTTTTATCACGATTACCATTGTTTGGTAGTGCTTGAAAAGGCTGCTTTTTACTCTCAAAGTTTTATTTATTTTAAGGGAAGTCTTCCCCAGCGGAGTCGCCAGAAATGTTAGGAATCTGTAATCAGCAAGATTGGCAAAGTCCGATCACAAAAACAACATCGTTTCAACCACTTTGGGATTCTATGATCTAGCCCTCCTGAATCTGGAGAGGGATCTCTCCAATAAGTGCAAAGATGGATTTGTCTTTGAAGTTTGGGGTAATGATATTAGGCTAGTTATAAAGGCCAACGGTTTAATTTGTTTTTTGGATGGTTGAGAATGATTACTGTTTGAGGTGGAAAGTCCTAACTGCAAAGAGTTTCAAAGGTGTGAAGTTGCAAGTGAATGGAACAGCTTTGTCTAAAAAGATAGATATAACGCTGGTTTTTAGTCCATTGGGCTATGGAGTCATATCAGAGCTTTAATTGAACAACAACATCAAGAGTGATCCAAGGGGAAGTCATCTATATCACAATATTATTGAGATTAAAATGATGGAATGGAAACAATAAAGTGTTGGAGGGGAGGAAACTGATAATAATTTCACAAGGGATTTATAGTCAGTCCAAACAAGAAAAACCTCTTATGTAACTATTTAAACCAACCAAGAACACTAACCATAAACTTCTTGGGCAAGTTTGTATTAAAGCAGCTTAATTGACAAACAATCCAGTAATCCACATAATTACCTTTAGAAAGTATGAAGACACATAAGAGAAACAAAATGTAACCTAAGATCAAGTAAGGTACTTTTAAACCTAATCTGCTTTCGGCCAACACCAAGGGAAACCTTCAGAATCTGCCTTTGGAGAATAGGAACTAGAAACAGGGCAAACCATCACTTTTCTAGTCTAACTTTAATAAGAAAATGATGAAAATAACTTTCAAGAATAATGTTTAAAGCAAACAGTAGGACGAGGGAACGCCAACATTCCTAAATGCTTAAACTATATTGAATCATTCTTAAATAAACAGATTGGAGGAAAACATTGAGATAAAGCTTATCAGTGAGAGAAGGGTACTAGTAAACAGTAAATCCTAACTCTATAAATGTTGTTCTTTATCAGAGAATAGTGAACAATATGGCATACATAGGAGGAAAAACAATAACAAAGGAAGGGGCACTTCACCAGTGATATAGACCAGGATCCCAAGAAAAAGCTTTTTATTGATATCAAACCAGTTACAGTCTTCAAGTCTAATGTTTCAGTTCAGCAGTCATCTTCTCATCTCAGCCTAACTTATCTATCACAAGCAGAGCTCCAAGGGCCAGTGAACACTATTTACAATCAGAAGTTTAAGCTCAAATGTATTTCAAAGTTCTGAAACCAAGAGCTTCTCGTCTTCTACAGAAGTATTTATAGAAGAATGAGGAGGTGAGATCTCAATAAAATATCTCCCAAGGTAATTAATACAGTCTTAATGGCTTCTCAGCCTTTGAGGGGCTCGATGAAGAAGTTTACAGATGTTCTGTCTGTATTAAATTTTAAAATTTTTTAAGATTAAGCTTGGTGGGAGCTTTGGTTGAATTTTGAGGCTCTGTGTCATGTTGGAGTAACTCTGCAGATATTTTTTGCATTAAGTTCCTTGCAAAAGTAACTCTTTGGCTACGTTGAGGCGAATATCTGATTTTTCTCAATAACTTCAGCCTCTGTTTGAATGCTTGTGGCTACAGGTGGCACTTGTGGTAGCTGAGAGGAATTAATTTGCCTCAGATGTGGCGATGGAGGCCTTTCTGTCTATAGATAATTTATGATTTCCTTTAACTCTGATTTAATTTGGAGGATTAGGCTTTTGATAATCAATCTTAGCCGTAATCCCCAAATTTGTCTTCAATCTTCTGTTCTGCTGTGTTCTGTCTTCGATACTGATACTCTTTTAATTTTGATTTAATAACACAGTGTCTTGTTGATGTACAGGCCGCGCAGGGCTCTTCAAGGCATCAATGCCCATGAAGCATTGACGAAACGTGGAGTAGAGCCCCGTGAATGGTTCCCTTTTATGAATTGAAGGTACGAGAATCGTCATTCCCGGCCTTCAGCCTTTATATATAATGGAAAACCCATCAAACACCTGCAAAATACAGAAAATATTATAAAATCCTGCGTATTTGGCGAAAAAATGCTTCAAAGGGCGCGGGGAGGAGCGTAGTCATTGGATGGCAGCATCCAACGATGGAGATTAACCAAGAGAAGGTTAAAAGGAGAGCAGAGGGAAGTAATGAGTTAGATCCGTCGATCTGCAGAGATCGACGGTTGGGAGCGATCCAGGATGTATAATAGAAAAATAGCGAAAATACAAAGAAAACAGGTTAAAAAAACCCTTAGGCGGAGGGAAAATTGATTAAAAATCAAAATGGGTTTTGAGAGGAACACGAGCCGTCAAATGAGATCGAACGGACGATCCAGATGCAATCAGAGGCATTCAATTAGCGGGGAAAGAATTTGCACAACGCTGAAAACTTGTGATGCGAATAAGCATTGACCGTCGATCTGCAGATTAGATCGACGGCAGAAAGTGAATCGGGGATCGGCGATCGAAGCTTAATAATCGACGGGGAGAGAGGAAGGGTGTAACAAAAATTGCCGATGCGATGTTGCGCGGGCCGTTGATTTGAGGATCAAATCGACGGTAGGGAAAAAATCAGGAGATGTCAATCGGAGGTGGAGGAAAGTTTAACGCGCTTGGTGAAAATGTTGCGATGCGAATAAGCACTGATCGTCGATCTGCGGATTAGATCGACGACGAAAAGTGAATCGGGGATCAGCGATCAGGGGGAACAAACAAATGCACCCGATGAAACTTGCGATGTGATTGAGCGTGGGCCGTTTGATTGGCTTACAATCAACGTTCGGGATTGTTTCAACTTATGCGCAGGCGGAAACCCTTTAAAACATAGGAAGACCCAACATTTAATATAAAAGAAAGGTTTTATGGTATGGGCGGGATGTATATATATATGAAATGGTTTAGGTGCGGGACTGCGGGGCCTAGGTCTATATGAAATACAATACGCCCGGGGTGTATATAATAAAGGGCTAATCGCAATTGGAAGGTCGGGCCTTCGGGCTTTTCAATCCAACCATTTGATATTTTTGCGATGCGATTAGCGCCTTGGGATCTTTTAACATTTGGTCCCGGGGTGTAGGTTGTATGGAGTGAAAGGCGGAGGGGGGCGAAGTTTATATATATGTGACCCAATCGCATTAGAAAGTTTGATGTGGGTCTTTAGAATCAACCCATTGTGGATTTCTCTGATGCGATTGCCCGATCGGGTCTTTTTAATCTAACTATTTTTTATTTGAAAATCATTGTATGGGCGCGTTAGATCAAAACTTTGGATAAAAGTGTTTTTTGTATTTATAAAGGAAAAACAGATCGGGAATGGATTTTTTCAATGTTTTAAGCGTCGAAGGCGGGCCCACAGGTTATACGGAAAAATAACATGATCGGGGTTTATAAACACGAGACTTAATCGCATCGGAGTTTTTGTAATGGTAAAAAGACTTGCGCAGTTGGATGTTTGCGATGCGATAAGCGCTGTGAGGTTTTAGTGCTTGGTTCTAGCCCCAAAGCGTATGGTGGGGAACTGGTTAGGATTTAGCCCAAGGGGGCTTAAGTCCATAGTAATAAAAACTTGTTTTTATGAAATTTTTCATAGTTTTCAATGGATTTGGGGGTTTCGGTATAGTTTAAAAATGAGTTTTAAACTATGTAAAGAGGATTTTCATGAATGGGAGAAGGGGAGTCATGAAAAATAGAGGAATTTTATGGAGAAAAAGGGGAGAAAATGAAGGTTAGTTTTGAGTGGAGGAAAGGGGAAAATTATGATTTTGCAGCAGTATTTTCACTTATGGAAACAACAGAAAATTATGAGTATAAAATAGGAACAGTAGTGAATATTTGGACAGAGGCATGAGGCCTTCAAGAGTCTTCAAGAGCCAACACTTTTTAGTAATAAAATTTGTTCCTTGAAGGCTCAAAAAATTTTAGCCACCTTTTGCTATGACAAATTTTATAGGTCACTTACACATCTTAGGAAGGGGATATTTATTTTTTAGAGACACTTTATTCAAGTTTCTGAAATCAATACAAAGACGGATTTTTTTCGTTTTATTTCTCACCCAAACAAGATTTAACATCCAATCAGAAAATATAATGGGAAAAATGGTACCCTCTTTGAAACTTCTGTTTACCTCTTTCTCTATCGACGACAACAACCTTGGGTTGATTCTTCTCAACTTTTTTATAAAGGGCTTTTGGATAGGCTTGACCGAAATTGTATGCTAAATGATATTCTTGTCATATACTTTCAGATCTACATAGTCCCAAGAAAATACATCAGAAAATTAAGACAAAAATGCTATGTATTTGTATTTTATGGAGATAAGGACTTGGACAACTTGACCATCTTGGGCTTTTCTGTTGTTCAAATATTCTCATCTTCGACACCTTTCTCGGTAGGAAACGTGGTCGACTTTATAGCAACATCATCTTGATCAAAAAATTCTTCAAAAGGTACAATACCCCTTGGAATGTTGTTATCTTTCAGCTGTAATACATACCCCTGAGTAGCCTCGATCACTTGATCATATTTATCATATACCTCATCAATAAAGGAATTTTCAAATTCTGACATAAGATTCTGACTTCTTGGTAGAACTGACAATGTATATTCAGGAAACATTTTGAGAATTTCAAGTACATAATTTCTATATGATCTCATTCATGGATGCTTTTCCTAGTATTCCACTTTTACCTATTTGATTACAAGCTCGGAGTTGCCATAAACATAAATTCTTTTTGCGCCCAACGTTTTCAGAATTTCGAGGCCGGTGATCAATGCCTCGTACTCAGCGTCATTATTAGAACAATACAAATCCAACTTGTATGAACACAATATCACATTCTTTGGTATTTTACCTGATTGATGAATTGGACTACGAATCTAGTTTCTGATGCCTGCCCCATCTTTCCCTAAGGCACCGTCGAAATCCATGGTCCAAAGACCATTCTCATCATCCAAAATTTGGAATTATGAAGTTTGATTTATCTCCTCTTTTCGGGCCACTTATTCAATATGTTCTGAACCTTGTTATGCCTTCTCTAATAACTTCTCTAAAGAACTAGGATGATTGCCTTGTTTTTCATCCAAAACTGCTCTAACACTATTTGAAAATTCTGGAATTTCCTCAAATTCTATGAGTTGACTATCTAAATCATTAAAACCACTATCATTAAACAAAATAAATGACTTGGGATTAGTATGTACAACATTTATAGGATTATTTTTTTGTTTCTCTTTATTGGTGATCATATACTTCATTTTTATCTCCGAGTACAACTTCCTCAATTGTCCAAAAAACAAGATGGTGGCATAAGAGAAATCCAATTGCAAAGTACCTCTTAACTTTTCTCCCCATGACCTTGACAATAACATGCCAAACCGTGGAGGTATATCAGCTATTACCACATCCATTAAGACATTTTGAGCAGTATTTTTCTCAAGTAAAACCATCAAGTATTTTATAAGACCAAGAGAACATACTCTACCAAAATCAAAGGAGTAAAGATCATGGTAAGGATGGGTTATATACAAACCCAAATTTTCCATTATGGAATTTGGCATCAGGTTATGAGAAGCTCTGGATTCAAGCATGGAATTGTGGAGGATACACTGATGAATTCTCAAACTCAGATAAAACTGGGGAACTTCACTATCTTCTAGTTGACCATCTATGGCTGGAACAAAAATGAGCTCGGGTTGATCATATTCAACATTAACCATATCTGACAGAGGATCTACTTTCAACATTTTAGCTACAAGAGATTTGTATTAATTGTTTTTGACAAGCTCGGTTAAGGGGATAGATACTTTTAACTTTGAGATTTCATTTTCTAAGTTAAAAATATTGGATTACTTATCTACCTCTTTTACAATGGTGTCCCTCTTATCGGGCTAGTCCTTTGTTGCAACTTCCTTCTTTTGGCCTTATTTTTCTTTGCTTGGTGTACTGATAGATGCTTGATTGATCTTGATTTGATTTGCAGTTGTAGGCTCCTTTCCCTTGTTCTAACTAGCTTGGGGATTTTTCTTGGGCTGAGTATATTTTTGTTGGGATGTCCTCTTCTAGATAGGAGCGACAGGAACATATCTATTTCTCAATGAATAATGCCTCTGATGTGAGATGAGTGCATTAAGATAACCTCGTTGATAATCATCAAATTGAACCTCCAACTCATCATCATTTGCAAGTATGTAGTCTCCATATTTTGGCAAATCTGTTTTCTCAATGTATTCTTCATCCTCCATCAAGAATATAGGCTATCCATTTTCTGTGAAGAAATGATTTTCTTCCACAATCTCATCTTCTTCTTCAACCCCTTGAGCATAATTCTGCTACAAAGGAGTTCGGATCTGCTATTGTGCTGGCTGCTATGGAGCTCTTTGTTCCCTCTGTTTAATCCTAAAATGAGGCTGTTTCTTCTGACCTCGGAAATTAGGATTCCAAACCTGTGCTTCTAGTTGTATTTCAGTGATAGACATTATATCAACCATTCTTTCCACAGTCTTGATTAGAGTATCCAATTTGACCTCAGAGGATGTGGATGGTTCTTCCTTGATTTTTACCTTTCTTTCACCTTTAGTCTTCGACTTTTTTACTATCAAATTTTCTTCGAAACTAACTGCGTTTCTTTGCATATTCTCTAGTGTTGCAGGACTTCTCTCTCAAAGCTGGTATGCCATATCCGGATCAAAAGCATCCGAATAATGCAAGAGGGCCAAACCTAGAGGAGGTTTGATCTCATTTGGGTTCAGTTATACACTCGGTTGAAACGAGCAGTGAAATCCTAAACTGAATCATTTGGATTTCTCTTTAAGTTGTCATACCTGGAAATAATCTGAAGTGGATTATTTTTCACTTCCCATCTAGATATGAATGCATTAGTTAGCTGCTTCGGATTTCCTATGGAATTGGCAGTCAAAGAACTGAGCCATGTTCTTACATATTTGGAGAATATTTGGGAAATGATCCTAATTTTTGCATCATCGACATCAATCTCTTCTAAGTCAATGAAATCAATGACTTTGACTAAGTGTTGTTTGGCACTGATCTCAAAATTCTCATCAAAGAGAGGAAGTCTTTGACCATGGACTTGTGGTAAGGGTGCAAGTTGACCAAGTAAAATCAGAGGTGCAAACCATGAATCCTTCTAAGTGTGGTGCAGGAGTAACAATGGGAGGGGTAGATTGAGAATTTAATGAAGTAGAAGGGATGGAAGAGGCAACAATTGATTGAGATTGTGTCAGAATGAACAAAGACTCTTGCTGGTACTAGATTATATCTTTTTCAGATGTATATTGGAGTTGATTAGCTAATATTTCAAGTATATCAAATTGACTCCAAACTTTCCTATCAAAATCTGACTTAGATTTGGATTCTTCAAATAGTAAGCTATCTTCAAGTTTCAGGGAATCAAACACTACTTCAGACAATGATTTAACTTTAGATAATATCAATGGATCAAACACTATCTCAGACAATGAAGTTTCCAAATTTTATCTAAACACAGACTATTCAAACTTCAAATCGATTGGAATATCTTGAAGGGATAATACTTTTGCAAGAAATGATGAAGATATTACTAATGAAGATGGATCCGAATGAAACTCTGAGTGATGGGATCTCTGATTTCGACTGAGTTTCTCTGGATATTCAACTAGAGAAGCTGTATGAGGATCAAGATTCGATCTTGTGTATCTTCTCAAAGCCAGAATGTTCCTTGTTTTCACAACTTGGTTCTGTGCAATTTTTGAATCAACCTTCATGAAGGCTAGGTCCTATCACCCACAAGCCTAGAATTTGATGAAATATATAGTACACCCTGGGAAGATCTGTCACTTCATTCCCTGACAATGATTCCAATATGTAAGCACTTCACTGGATCTCGGAAGGCTGGAGAGGAGACCAAGCAAATGTAACCACATACCAACTTTGACCTAGTAGCTAGCCTTACTTGGCAAAGAGGGCTCTCTCAATGAGATCAAAACCAAATTGACTAGATCATGAAATATATTAGGCTAGGTATAATAGGATCTAGGGTTTTATTTTTATTTAATTTTTTTCTGGATGGAAATGGACCTTTGGAGATAGGCTTGAAACTCTGGTAGGATTATAAGAGAAAAATTTGTAGTGGGGATAAAAGGGCGAGGTAGGTAAGCTTAAATCACCTTTTGGGCTTTATCATTGTAGTGTAGGATGAAAAGAGAGATTAGGAATAGGCATAGGAGTACGAATTCATTCCTCAAGAAGGAAATAAACACAACATCATTATCTTATCAAAACAAGATATGTATTCTTCATGAATCCTGTTTAAAAAAATGGAAAGACAATGAGTGAAAGAAACAGATATGAAATGGAAAAATAAAGCATTCAATGGAGTGACTTAAAAAATAAAAACATAGCCATACAATCTCACCACATGAATCCCTAAATTTAAGCTGTAACTTTTCTCTGTATTCACTGTGTTACTTTGTCAAAATGAAATACACTAGCTCAATGTCCAATACTCCAACCCTTGGAAATGATTACAAACTATCTCATATAGGAAAATACAACATATGACAGCTCATCAAGTCAAAAATGCTATTCAAGGCTCATCATACATTCCTTTGACGAGTCTTCACCTAAATACTAGGATAGTTGAAACAATTTCCATATTTTTAGACAAAAATTAAGGAGAGCATATCTCAGTCATTAATTACAAATTTCCTCATAAAGAGAGGAAAAAACCAAGTAAGAAGCCTAAAATATACTAAATTGAATAAAAAATATCAAATCTGCTATCATTCAGTGCTAAAAAGGTTTCTAGACCAGACAGGTCGCGCGAGGAATAGAAGGGTCGAACCAACATGTACCAAAACAAGAATTTTTAGCAGAAGTGTCGTGCCACTTCAAGGATATTTTTGGTCAAATTTTAGGAGTCCATTTTGAATTCTAAAACCTGGTTCAAGTATCCCCACGTGTCTAATTTCCAATGAGCTATAAAAATCAAGAAAATAACCATGGAAAGGCCTCCAAAAACTGATTTTTCCAACCTTACTCAGAAGCACTGCGCATTTGCAAAATTTGTGGCAGAAGTATGAAAAAGGTGAGTTTTTTTTAGTTTTTCACCAAAACTAGAAGCTACCATCGAAAGCCAAGTTTAAATTTGGCATTTAATCATGAATATACACACATACATATCAAAAAAAGTTGATTTGGATGCCTTGGGAGAAAGGGTCGTGCCTCTGCGCGACGCTTCTATGTGCCAAATTTTACAAAATTTCAAAATTTTTCAAAATGCTCCAAAAATTTCAAAATTTGTTCCTTGTCTGCTATGGATGATAGGATAAACATCCAAGGATGTTTTTGCCACCAATTTCACTCCTTTAACCATTTTTATTGACTCCCTTTTCTTGTCTTGATCTTCTTGTAGTTTTCTTTTTAATTATTTGATTTTGATTCTTGCAACCTGATTCTCTGTTTGGTAGTGGGCAGCCCTTTGTTTATGTAAATTTTTATCGTTGTTGGCCTTGTAAAGGAGATTTTATAAGTGAAAATTCACTTTTTCAAGCCAAAAATCTCTATCTTCATTGATTTCCATGGCTATCCTTTCTTCAAATGTCAACTCTTCAAATGGTGGATTTTGTTCTTTTTCTTTCTGCAGTGCCTTTTTTAGACCAATGGTTCTTGGCCTCTTCCTCTTCACTTGATGTTCATGTTCATCATTTTCATCATGCTCAGCCACTTCTTTTCCTTTCTCATCATGTTTTCTTGCCTCAAACTGGATTTTCTCCAAAACCAACTTTTTTGCCTTCAACTGTTGGTTTTCTTGCTCTAGAAATGAAATGACAAAGTTTTATGTTGCCAAGTTGTAATGGAGCTCTTTGATCTAAGAATCCTTGTCTTTTATTACTCCTCTAGGTTCTCATTATCATCAGTAGCTTCCAAGTCTACTAGGTCAAAATCATGTTCTTCCTCATGCATAGATGTGTCATGTTGCATTGATGGTGATCCCTATTCTTGTGAAGTATGTTTGGCCCCTTCCTTAATTTGAGAAGCAAACACAAGCCTTCGACCTCTCTGATAGGTGTGAGTAACCTCAGGCCTAGGCCTCTTTGAAATCTCAACATGTTTGCTTGAAGAGACAACCTCTACCCGTCTAGATGATGATGATGATGATCTAGGAGAAACTATGGGACTAATGATAGGAGAAATTTTAAGTTTCTCCAAGAAAGTTTCCCAGGTGATTTTCTTTTCTAAAAGCTGATGCACAACCAAAACTTTAATCAAAATGTGGTGAAAAAAATTGGTTATATGAGCCTTTCCCGTGGTCTGAATGTTTTCAGTCACCTTCACTAAGCTTCTGAACAGAAAGTTGGACAAATTAAGTGTTTTTGTAGAAGTGAAGTACATTAGCAACATGACATGATACCTATATAATCTAGAAAATATCCCTTCAAATGTAAAATATTTCAGAATGAGCTTCATCAAAGGGGCATACTTGTCAAGGAGATGTCTGAAAGGAAAAACATGCTTAGGATCATCTCTGACATTAGTTTTAAGGAAATATTTATAGCCATTAAGGTCTAATTCCACGCCTTTGAACCAAGTGTCACCATGATTGGGAATGCCTGTGGCTGAAGAAATAATATCTACTGAAACACTAAAATTTATACCTACTATGACAACCTTGTCTATGTTGAAATTGTGGGAAAAAAGGCTTGTCAAAGGAACATGACATCCAACCTCTGTGATATTCTCACAAAAATTCATACAACCAATATTTATAAAATATATTTTAACAAATGGAGAAGCATTGATTTCACTCAGACTGTTTGGCTCAAATCTTGAATGATGTCCTCCCTTGTGCACTTTCTTTTTACTCTCTCTTTCACTCTCCATGAATTCTATTTGAAGGATAGACTCTAGCCAAGTTTAGGGTTTGGATAATAGGTCATAGCGGTTTTTAAAAGAGAGGAAATGCAGTGATGGTATGGAATTTTCCTCAAGGGTTTTTAGGAGACAAAGGGAAGTATGATGTTAATTTTGTAAATTTATTTCATGAGATTAAATGGTGTGGTGAGGAGTTTGTGAACTGTGTAATGGAAACTTAACAGAAGGCTAGGGTTTAATGAGTTTAATGGTAAATAGGTAGTGATTGATAGGAAGTGTGTAGGCTAGGGCTTTCATGGAGGATAGGTGATAATGTAGGTGAGTGAAAGCTAGGGTTATTCACTTTGAACAATGGAGAACAAAAAATTGGTATAACATTGTGCTGGAGAAAACCCTGAGAAGAAATCACATAATCATTGATGAAATTGTTGGAAAAGTTGTTTGGACAATCGCTTACTATTGTTTGGAATATTTATGGATCCTTGAACAATCTTCAAAAGCTAAAAAAACTCTTAATTTCGCCTTGAAACCATGAAGAATTTCTTCATTAAGAAACCCTGTCAATTCCACAGAAGGGTCGCAGAAGGGTCACACAGAAGGGTCATGCTTGGAAGATGGGTCACAACTCTCTAAAAATGTAGAAAAAACCTCCCTTTCTCACAAATTTAACTTTATGTTAGCTTGCACAGTGATTTCAAGGGCATCTAAAGGCATGTAAAAGTAAAAATGAGTTTAATTGAGCTCCTCCATAGGATTTTATGATTTTCTTTTGATGTCTTAGTATTTAATGAGGTATGATGGCCCACCTCACAAATTCATATTTTATTTTAGCCTTTTTAACTTTAGGACCCTTTTTGCAACTTTGGAACCTTAGAAACATTATTACATATAAAAAAATAAATTACATTAGAAATCAAATTTATTGAAGAAATTTGCCTATTACCACTCCTCCAATTGCCAGATTTTATGCATGAAATAAGAGTTTTGGTGACCTTTAAACCCTAATGACCTAATGGAGACACTAAATTGAATGAAATCATGCTGGAAATGACTTAAATGATGATGATACACTCAGCTGAGTGCTGACATGGACCAGCATGTGAAAATTTTGGAAGGAGTGGAAAATAGTCCTAAACCTAATACCTAGTGACCAAATTTTTTGCTTGAAGACCTAATGAAATGACACAAATTTGACTATGAGACCATAACAGGACATGATAAGAGCCCATTGATCACTAGTGATAGTATGTAAAGACTGACACTAATGATTTCCAATAAAGAGAAGTTGCAAAACATGGCCTCATATGCCAAAATATTAATTTATTTTATTAATTCTAAAACTACTCAATGGTTGAAGGATTTTAGGATTGAATACATGACTCGATGTGTGTTGGAGTTTAACAAGATGATCATCAAGATTTAATACAGGAAGACTATAGAGAAAAAGCTGAAGGAAGTCAAAGAAGCAATGTTAAGATTCAATGTGTTGTTTGATAAAAGAACCAGAGTTGGTTTGCCATCCTATGGGACCAACAAGGAAATATTCTCCCTTGGGATACATTTGAAACATTGCTAGTTGAGGCAAAGACTAAAATTAGAAACACACATTAAAAGACTACTATTCTGAAGGGAGCCACGATCCTGAATTTTCTGCATAAAGAC
This sequence comes from Pinus albicaulis, assembly GCA_034641835.2. Lineage (NCBI taxonomy): Eukaryota > Viridiplantae > Streptophyta > Pinopsida > Pinales > Pinaceae > Pinus > Pinus albicaulis. The sequence continues at coordinate 1,093,126,628 of CM076579.1, read as the reverse complement.
TTTTATTCATTATGGATGATGAAAACTTTGTTTTCAGAAAGACCCTCATATTCCGGGATCACAAATTTTATAATGGTGCATGTCAAGCTTGAAAATTGTCCCATTCCGAATGTAGGCCTATGGAGAAAATGCAAAGAACGGATGTCCCCAAAAGAAAATGATGCAGATACATGAACTTCTTCAATTCCATTATCTCAGGCCACTGCCACCTCATGTTCGAATGATTTTTTAAATTTACTTTACTTTGTTTCACTACAGTTTTTATTTTATTTTATAATTTTTATTGTAATTATCGAAAGGAAAAAATTTGGGAAGTTGACAGTTCCATAACTGTCCATTTTGTAATAATGTATTTAAGACTATTTCAAAGAAGAAATGAGGTTCCGGACTTTGGGCCTCAGAATTTTTTCCAATTTTGTACTTTGTCTTTATGAAATTAATAAATATATTGAAATAATTTTCCAGCAATTGATGAGTGTGTTGAGTTCCTCCTATTCCATCTTATGTATGTTTCTTCTGTTGGAGTAAATTAATGAAGCTACTGGTGTCTAATTTACATCTGTGAGTGTCTTGGGAACTGATCTCCTAACAACTAGAGATTGTATCCCAAAGAACAATAGACACACAGATCAAGAATACTCACCAATAGAGGATACAACTATATAGAGTTTTCAAAGCAAGCCAATTCCTTCACGAGGGAAATTGGTTAGGCCAGGGACCAGGTTCAACGAAAATTTCCTCACCTCATGGAGGCTCTGCACGCAATGGGGACCATTTATTCCTAAGGAGGGAGGATTGATCCAAGTGGATATTGGTGTCCAACCACCTATTCCACCTAGAAACCAAACTAGTTTCATCTATTTCCTTGATTATAGCATTATTTACTGTTGTTAGCATTTTTTCAGTCCTTGAACTTCCAGAGTTGTTTTGACCCCCTAAACAATGTTTTTTTAGGTCTAAAGCAAGCCCATATCAATAGGAAAGGCCTTGCAAAAAATCATGTAGTACTTATAGAGATATTTCCAACAAGGTATCATGTGCACCAAACAGAGATCATATAACTAAGTTATAGCCCCATGAAGTTGGCTGCACAACTAACCCCAACAGGGCCCACAAACTCTTAGCATTCCATCTCCCGGGGTTAGGGTTTTCCCCTATTGTTCAATAACAAAAAGGCCCTTGAGCCTCATTGTAACACAGTTCAGAGGCATGTAACCTTTGTTGTAGGAAAATATGTCCGGCCAACAGTAGGGGATCTCCCCGGTAGAAAGTCCCAATTAGACTTTGAACCGTTTGGTGTAGGGATCCCGTCCGGGGTGTGGGTCCGGCTACCACTCAAATGACTATCTCTTCGGTTTCAAGCAACTTGATTGAAACTGCAAACATACACTTATTAACACGATATAAAATACATGACTGATGAATAAAACCGATATATGGCAGTGTGTGTAGCAAGATAATAGACCGAATGCATAAACTCAGGGAATGTTGTTAGCAACACATCTATGAGGCATGCATGCAAGATAATCTGATCGCCAAAGGAACAATCCTTTGTGGTCAGAAAATCCATTTACTTTCCGAAGGATATAACAAGATGCTAATGAAATAGTTCATTAACATTCATTATGAAGCAAATAATAACTTGAGCATCATCAACACAATCACAGATAACTATGGTGCATGAATAACACTATTAATAACACAGATTCATTAATCAAAAGATATTCTGAAACTGCACGCAGAATACACACAATGTTGTCACGGCTAAACACATCATCCAATCAAAGGGGTTTTAACATGTATTGTATTTCATATATCAAGAGTATGCTTCTTCGGCTACAATGCAATAGCTACGATGCAATAATGCCTTTCGTCCACAAAGATGCGACCCACACTTGAGGAAAATGTCACAAGGATGAGCAGAGAGATTATTTCTTTACAGAACCGGCTAAAAGCGGCAGAGCAAGAGAAATAAAGGCTAGAAAATGAGATGCTCCAGCTCCAGGGTAGGCCCGCTCAAGTGAATGAGGTCCCACTGGCGGTCAAGAAGGAATGTGATGTGTTGGAGATGACAATGAGGCAAGTATACCAGGAAATGTTCACCCTGAAACAAACAGTGGCCCCATTGGCAGAGGCACGGGAAGAAACCAAGCAGAAACACGAACAACTCAAGGAAGCCTCGACAGCCTTGGACAAAATGATGAATTGGACAGCCCAGTATCAGCAAGCTTCCGAACACGTGCCTCGAAAGGATTGGAGTCATACGCAAGAGGACAAAGTGCAAATTCGGATGAGTATGCAATCCAAAGACAAGCTGTCCAAAGATCTGGACAAAGTAGTGTCTGCGTATAATCACCTAATCAGTGGTATCGACTCCATGAACGCTCTTCATCACATTCCATCATTAGGGGCACTAAATGAAACTAAAGGTTGGGAACAGGTAGAGCAGGAAATTCAGTCTTTTCTGCAGCCAGTAAGACAAGCTGCCGCCGCACCGGAATTCGAAGCATCACAAGAGAACCCGAACCGGTTGCTTGTCACCCCAGTGCAAATCTACACCAAGCTTGCTTCTCTCTCAATGATGATCTCCCAGAAGAAGGAGACTCTGGTGCCGAATGCTCTAGAATGTATGCTTCGGATAAAAGAGGAAAGCCCTCTTGTCGCTCCTATAACGGCGGATTACCAAACTTGGAAAGACTTCATCAAAGGCAAGAAAGTCGACGCTCCAGGAACCTCGATTGCGCGACCACCTTCATAAGTTGCAAACGCCGGGTCGCAGGTCACATTTGCGACCAGGTCGCAGGTCGCATTTGCGACCAGGTCGCAGGTCGCAATTTGTACAAACAGGAAGTTGAACCGTCGGGAAGTTGAACCGTCGGAAGGCCATAAGTGCGGCTGTTGAATCTATAAATACCCCAGTGGGAAGCATTGTAAAGGGCTGGCTCTTTTGGGACTGAAAGGCATTATTGCATTGTAGCTGAAGAAGCATACTCTTGATATATGAAATACAATACATGTTAAAACCCCCTTGATTGGATGATGTGTTTAGCCGTGACAACATTGTGTGTATTCTGCATGTAGCTTCAGAATATCTTTTGATTAATGAATCTGTGTTATTAATGGTGTCATTCATGCACCATAGTTATCTGTGATTGTGTTGATGATGCTCAAGTTATTATTTACTTCATGATGAATGTTAATGAACTATTTTATTAGCATCTCGTTATATCCTTCGGAAATTTAAGGGATATTCTTACCACAAAGGATTGTTTCTTTGGCGGTCAGATTATCTTGCATGCATACCTTATAGATGTGTTGCTAACGAAATTTCCTGAGTTTATGCATGCCGTCTATTACCTTGCTATGCACAGTGTCATATATCGGTTTTATTCATCAGTCATGTATTCTATATCGTGTTAATAAGTGTATGTTTGCAGTTTCAATCAGGGTGCTCGAAACCGAAGAGATAGTCATTTAAGTGGTAGCCGGACCGACACTCTTGACGGATCCCTACTCCAAACGGTTCAAAGTCTAATTGGGACTTTCTACCGGGAGATCCCCACTGCTGGCCTTGACATACTTTTCCCGTCAAAGCCGCCACAAATCTCCTCATAAATAAGTTGCCATCACCCGAGCTAGTTTATTTCCATTATGTTTGCAAGCATCTTTCAGTTCTTTGATGTTAATGAAATGAAGATTTATTTCTGCTACATCTATGTGTTTATGTTTATATCTATATTCTGTTGCATTCTTGCATAATCCCAAATAATTTCACTTGGGTGATTTCCTTTCCCTTTGTTGTCCAGATTTATTAAAGCTTCACTTAAACACATACAATAGTTTGTAAATTGCTTATAGTATATTTATAAGTATTTGATTATGTCATATATTTTCCACAATTTAATTTACTTTTCAACATTTACTTAGGTTAGAGTAGAGTAGACAACTGAGCCTTTATTATGGAGAGTATATAGCCATACCAAATGAATAGGGGTCTAATTGGGACCCTAATCAAGCCAGTACACACTCATTGTGGGAGAAATTTTTTCTCCTATCAACAATTTGGTGCTAAAAGAAGGACCAACTAAATATATGACCCTTTGGAACTTTGCACTTTAAATTTTTTTCTTTTCTAATGTCTCCTTCCCAAGTCCATATTTTGATTTATGTCTTGGGACAAGTATCATGCACCACTCCATATAAGATAGTCAATATTATCTCAAATAATAAGTTTGATGGTGAGGGTAAAGTTTTTTCCCATGTGTACCAGTTTATTGTCAATTTTATTTCACATAACATGCTTCATGAAGGTGTCATGTGCATAATTTTCACTCTTAATTTTGAAGGTAGTGTAAATAAATGATGTGAAACATTGTCGACCACATCAATTCATTCATTAGAGCAATTTGTAGATGAGTTTATTTCTGATTTTGAAAATTTTAGTTATGTTAAATTATGTGAAGAAGTTAATGATGTTAGGATGAAATATAATGAATCATTGGAATAATTGTCAATTATATTTATGAAACTTTATTGTGGATTTTCTTTATAGGATTTTCCTTTTATTAGCAAATGGATTTACCTGTTCTCTATTTCCTTCTATTTTTCTCTTTTAATTCATACAATATATAATATGCATGAAATAGAAAACATGTAAATACAATCACTCACAAACCACAATTAACACCAAGATATCCTCTAAAAAACCATTTCAGGAGAAAACCCAGTTGGAAGGTGAGGCTACTCTCTTTTGTATGGATTAGAAATGATGCAAATAAAATGGAGAAGGAACTCTCCTTGGAGTTTCTTGAGACTTGTGGCTCGTGGGATGCTACTAAACATAAACACTCTCTATAAAAACTCAACTACTTTTTTCTACCATGAACAAAATGCAAGCAAATAGAATGGAACCTATTTTCCTCCTAGTGGCCCAATTATAACATAGCATGGTAGCCAATTATAGATTAAATTTAACCCATTCAACCTTAAACATAAGTTACAACCCAATCCTTCTAGTGTCCTCTTCATAGTCCTCATTGCCTCAAAATATAGCATACCTTCACAAAGAAAGGGCTAGACCTTGATATAACAATGGGGTGGATTGTAATGGTCACCTCAACAATCCACCTCGTGCTCTTTAGTGGAATTTCACCACACAAGAGGCTTCTGGGTTTTCACCTAAATGATATTCTAAGTCAACTAGCTAAAGATAACATAATTAAAGTCTATGTAACATACTTATTTAATGGAAAAGGGCACAATGTTCTATGTTAGGGGTAATGTCCCACATAGAAAGGCTTATAAAGGCACTTGACACCTAGGGTTTCAAGATGCAGTCCAACAAAGGAATGTTTAGGCATACAAGTACAAATAAAAGGTTTTGAAATGGTGAAATCAACAAGAAGAGATGAAAAACCTTCAAATCAAACCCTAAACTAAAGCCTTAGCCAAAACTAGGTTTTAATTAGGGCCCAAATTTCCTAGGGCACACGATGTCAACCCTTTTAGGGAAAGTTTCACCATAAAAAGATCTAGATTTTGAGTTCCAAAGATAATTCAAGGTGAAATCAAGTTACAAAAGCCTCAATGTCCTTTTCATGGAGGCCCTAGTTGAATTTGACCCTATGCCCTAGCCTTAAAGGGCTTAGAAAAATATATAATAAGGAAAATATAATGTTTTTTATGAGTTTTTACCACCACAAGGATTCCTAGTGTGTTTCCCTACTTTTGTGATGGAGTTTTTAGGGAAAAATTTAAGAGAAATCAAATCTATGGATGGAGTAATGGGGAAAACCCTAGTTTTCACTTAAAAAACCCTAGCTATATTTTTATGAGGGAAGAAATTAAGTAAAGGAAATCTATCTAGGAGGATCTTTATTGTATTCAAGGAAAATAAATTTAACATTAAAAATCAAACAATATTTTCCAATAAAAATATGTATTTAGACATGGAACAATAGAAAAACCCTATCATACATTCATCACATGAAAAACCATTACAAATTTGCAATTACACTTACAAATTTTCCAATAAATTTCCTTCTTTTAATCCCAAAAAGACATCTCAAAGACAAAAAATAGACTCCTATAACAATAGCTCCAAAAATATCACATCTCCACAAGTATCAAGTTACAACAGGGCTAAGTCAAACTCTCTAAAGGAGGTTGAAATCCATAAGTGATGATGAAAAATAAGAACGCAGTGATCCTCCATCTATATGAGGTCTATTACATCTATTAATCCATATAAGAGCCTTATAACATGTTTTATTTTGAGTGAACACGAAGTGGGTTACTAGCCAATCCAATAGCTCAATAAAACAAAATAAGCTACATATTTCCCACATGCATGAGCTAAAAACCCTTTCCAAGAATGACATCATACATTTTTAGGGCTAATAAGGCTCCAAAGTGAAAAATATGGGTTAGATGCATTTATAACAACCATCATGATAAACCATAATTTGAGGAAGAAACCTTAAATCAAGCCTCAAAACATCTCCATGTGTTAAAATGCCAACTTTGGGTGCTCTGTGTCATCTCCATGGGTTCCATCAAGATGACATGGTGTAATCTCTCTCTACCTTGGGGCTCCATGAGGTAGTACAAGCCCCCCCTAATCATCCTAGGGATGATCATCATCATCTGGAATTCAAATCAATAAATTCACATCGAACAATGTTAAGGCCAGCTTGGGGGCATGTTGGCTCCGTTGGGTACATCATCATATCCAATGTTAAGCAAAGTGGGATCAACATTACATCATTTAAGGGAATTTTGGGGTGTCAATCAACTATCAAGATCATCAAAGTTCCTAACGCTTTTCTATGAAAGTGAAATGTTACATTTTCAAGGTCATGATTCTCTTTGGAAGTGAAATATAACCTAGGAATCATGTGGAGTAAGCATGGAATGAGTTTGGACTTTAGGACTCTGCTTCTTTGTGAAGAACCACCTAGAAAAACCATCTCAAACTCAAGTGAAAGCAACCACTTATTATAAACAATGACCGTAGAGGCATCATAGTGGACCATAATTAATTGTTAAGGTTATATTAAGACTTCAAATTGGGACCACCTTCAAATATCTAACTAGACCAAGTCTCGTAAAAGTGTTCCATACCTTGTTAGAGATGGCTAGATAATCAACCTTATTAGGTGATTTTTGATCATCTTTCCCGTTAATAAAAAGGTAAACCTCCTATGGCATGAATACATGTCCCTCCATATTTTAAAAGAGGTGGTACTCCTCTTTCAATGCACATTCAAATTTTCAGTATATACCAAGAAATTATATATATTCATATCATGCACTTGTGAGTGAATCAGGTGTGGTAACAAGAGCATATAACATAAATAAATATACAATTGATTAACCATATCCATTTCATTCAGCCTTTATGAGATAAGCATCATTGTAGTGAAGCAATAGATAAAGGAAAAAGAGTAATGGTCTAGATATTCATAGCTATAAAATAATTTCATTCATTGAAATCATAAAAGACATAGGAAAATATTAATGAGATTCATACTAAGTTAAAATAAGTCTCAAAATAAAAAATAAATCACTTTCCCAAAAGTAAGATCTTTGCTGGAGTCTAAAAAAAAAATATTAATAAAAAATAAAAAAATAAAAAAATAAAAAATAATAATAATATTACAAATTCAAAATTTTGGAAGAGTCACGTTGTTAAAAAAGCACTCTTCAAAATCATGATACTTAAAGTTGTCAAAGTAATTTCGTTTTTCCTGTAAGGGGACTAGGATTGGGCTCCCGTAGACTAGTAAATATTAAGATACCATCTTTGATGTTGAATAAGATGCTAATTTATACGGCTATAAGGATGTAATCAATTTATTTGTTTGAAAATTATTGAAGAATAACAATTTCTTGCAATGATTTCTTTAGCCGTTCTTTGATACATTTCTTCATCGGAGGAGCTGTTATGTCTTATTTGACACACATGTCGAATATTTTCTCCTTAATATCTTTGGATTTTTCCTGTAGCTTTATAGTTGTGGCTAATAGGTATTCATTATAATTAACAGTTTCTTTATTTGAGTTTCTCGGAAATTAGTTAAGTTATCGAATTTAGAATTCATTGATGTTTTAATAACTTCTGGCTCTTCTTTTAGTATATCCTCGATAAATTAGTTAAGTTATCGAATAGAGTCTCTTATCATACACGGGCCTTGGAAATCCTCGATAACTTGAATGGTATTAATAAATACACTACTCCTTTTATTATTGATATTTGAACAATCAACAACAACCTCTAAGATTTTCATTCCAGCAGACCAACCGACTTTGATTATCTTAAGTATTTTAGGCATGGGGAGATTTTCTTGTGTCCTCTAGAATTCGTTGAGTGAGTTGATTTTGTGCACTAAGGTTGAAAAATTATTATCATTAAATTCTTGATCAAGATACATTTTATTATACTAAATAAATGAATGAATTCTCTGTACCGAATTTCTTAAGTGTAGATCGAATTTTTTGTAGTTCCTCAATTATTTCCATTCTTTTATTGATATTAGTTCCAATATAAGACCAAATTCAAGTTAATATTTATGTTACGTTTCTTATTCAATGGTGGTGTTATGGGCATATTTGTCATAGCTTCATGTGCTTTGATAGCCAAAGCGGTCATAGATAGAGCCGTTGTATTGATAGCTTCTTCAAGCTAATTTATTCTCTTTTTCAACCTCATATTTTTTTCCTCTTGTTGCATAATAGAGTGTGGGTTAGAGCTTGACGAGTAGTTTGGTGTAGATTTAGGAGTACAATAGTTCCTACGTCAAAGATGTCCACTTTTATTCTTGAGTGATTAATTACCTTTTTATTTTGAATATTTACTCTTTCCACACTTAGCTTCTTATTACTCCAATCATAGCTTGCATCTTACATAGATGGTTATCAAAGGTGTCTAGTTCCTTTGCTATTTCTTCAATATTTCTCCGGGTTTCAGCCATGTGGGCTACAACCGAATTAGGTAGCATGGAACTTGTTTTAGCGAAATTTTGCAGAACCAAAAATGTGAAAGTTTTTCTCCAAGCTAACTCCAACAAGATACCAAAATTAAATATCTCCCAAAATTTTCATTACAATAGACCTTGAGCTATATCAAAAGTTATATTGACCTGTAAGATAAGTTTCTACAAAGATGGAATAAAATCTTTGTTCTAATATGTATTGCAAAAATATCATTGGAAACATAATTGATGTAGGGTTAATATGGGGAGTTGTCATTAATGTTTCCTTCATATTTATTTTAATAATTATTGAGGTTGTCCATGTTTATGTCCATAAATACAAAAAGGAAAATAATTCGCCTCCGCTACAATAAACATATAAAATGGATTTTTAGGAAACAAAGGAATTTTTTGGAAAGTTGAAGGTCTTTACACATTTTCATCATTCAAACCAATATAGATGAATTTTGAATATATATCTCAATATTCATTTATAATTGAATTTGATTTGAGAAGAAATTAACTTGGATAAGAGTAGTTAAATATCCTTCAGCTTAGTCGTCTAGTATGCACCATAAATATTTAATGGAACATATAGTGAATGGGAACCCAACTTTGAGACCAAGAAGCATGAAAAATAATTGAGATGAGAAACCTTTTAAAATTCAAGGTCATTGTTTAGGAAACACTGAACTGTGAAGAGTGATAAGGTTTATGGAATGTTGTCTTATTTCACCATTGTCTCTCGAACATTTGTTCATAGAAGAAAGTACTAATTTGAGTTTCTTCATCTCCTTGTTAAAATTTATCAAAGCTTCCCTTCGCCCAACCATCTGAACATCTTCTAGTGCCTTATGTTCTTAGATGAGCCTAGAAGTGTTGCAAGTATTTTGAAAAAATTATTGGAGTTCAAGGATCGGGGTGGGGATTTAATGGCTTTTCAATTAGCTTTTGATATGTTTGAGAATGAATATCACACTTTTCTTTTGAAATTTAGAGATCCTTTTTGAAGATCAACATATTGGTAGACATGATGAGGAGGATATTGTTGAATTTTTGTAGCTATGGTAAGTCTTCATAATTAATATATTTAATACTGATGTATTTGTAATAAATTTATAAAGCATGTTCTTCATGCTTGTATCAAAAGGAAAAGATTGTAAAACATGTTCTTCATGGTATTTTCAAAAGAAGAAAATTTGAATTTTAAAAAATATATTTTTTGGCTCCAAAAGATGCCAATGTTGCCTCCTCCTAGTCAAGTTGACCTATTCATGTATTCAAGTCATCCCCAAAATAATAAGCCCCCTTTTGGCCCAAAAAAAGATTATAAATATGTTCCATTTGACCTCCCTCCAAGTAAGGAATTTATATTTATATGAGGTCAGTGAAGGAAGAATCTAAGGCAATCAAAGATCCTAATTTGAGGCAAAGAAAAGAGCCTAATATGAGGAAGGTTATCTGAGGCAACAAGAAAGACGAGTATGAGGTTGAAGTTATGTAAATGAAGGAAGAAGTTATGTAATTGAAGGATGAATATCTATGAGAGCACCCTTTGAAAAAGGCCAAAATTCCGAGGAGGGAATCTCTATGGAAAGATCGATTTTTTTTGGAACAGAAGGTTGCAGGACCTAGTTTATGGAAGAAACTTGGGAAGCCAGGATTATTCCCTAGAAAATTAGACTAGATAGAAGTTCTAGGGAAGCCATTTGACTTGACTAGGATGGGGTTGGACTAGGGTTGAAGTAGCTATACGGTTGGTATGTTTGACCTTGTATTTGAATGACGTGTCTTTGTTGAAATTGACGATTTATCTAAGGAAAAGGTTGCTAGGTTGTCATCCCATGTGGGTTTTCCAATGGTAAATACTTGTGTTATTGTGTGGTTATATATTTATGATCCTTATGGTATTTTTGTTTTATTTTTGAGCTCCCATGTATAAATCATTTATGATGAAAAGGATACAAGAAAAATATTAACCCGATGTAAAATCATAAGAAGCAATTATCAATTTAGAGGATGCCCTAAATACTCAACATGGTATCAGAGCTATGATGAAAGAACAACCCTAGAAAGTTTAGTCATATTCGTTTCAAGCAAGCCATAGTTCAAGAAATATACTTCAAATGAAGTTGAGTTAGCACTAAAAAATTATTTCTCTATTCAGACTGATTTTAAAAAAGAAATATCACTAAAATACTATGTAATTGAAGACCTAACAACGGTTAGTGCAAGCTTCAAAAGGGAACATAAGAACTCTATTTGTTCCTTAGACAAAGAGAGGAATATTGAGCCTGCAAGAGCTTAATACAGAGGGCCAAAAAGGCCTCAGAATATATTGAATCAATCCAAATAATATCTATCAAAAGATGCGAAAAATCACATAGGTTGTCTAAGTCGGCCAAAGTAGACTGAAAATTTGTTTCAGAGATTGAGAGCCTCAGGGAAAAAAGAAAAAGTTTCATAAGTCTTGAAATAGGGTTGAAATGACTCCTAATATAACCTTAGAGAATACAAAATACCTAAAATGATGGAATACTCCACCTACAATTTTTGTTTTTGGTTTGAAATTTGTTCCTATGATTCAACCGGGTCATGGTTTTGAGCTTATCATGTATATAAGATGATGAATAATGAAATATATAAACATGATCATTCTAGAGATTCAAATATTTGTGACCAAGGCCGAGTCACACTTGAAGAGGTCAAAGTCTTAAATCCCTCATTCTGTTTTCAATAAGAAGAAAGGGTTGAGAGCTTCAAATAACTACTATAATAGTTTGTCCTAGTTTGAAAGAAAAACATGTAATCCATAAGTATGCCTTGTGGATACAAAGAAGTTTGATTGTAACGTAAAGATAAAAAATGATACCTCAGTCTGAAATACCTCATATAGAGCACGAGTGACTTTAGAAATGATATAGTGAATTGAAATGCTAGACAACATTTAATGACTAGGTTAAAGTTTGGATCATACCTCGCTTACAAGGGAAAAGTCTTGAATACTGAAATTGTGATGTTTTGGCTTAGAAAACAGGTCATATAAGCTAAAGGATTATACCTCTGTTTTCAAATCGCTCCACTGTGAAATATCTATGAAGAAAAACAAATGCTACAAAGTATGGAGTCATTTACAGGAGCCAAGTCCATTAAGGAGTCAAGATAGTGTCACTTTGGAGATAGCATCTAAAATATGCTTGAAAGGATTTATGTTTAAAGACATGCAAACAAGTCATAATTTGTGAGTTCTGGAATACATTATACATAAAATAAGATTTTGGGATGATGTCTCAATTTGAAGTATTTTCATGAACACTACGGCTACTAGAACTAATCATCAGTATTCTGGAAGATACAATATACATCATCTAAGGAGAAAGGACTAATCTAAAATTATATGATGAATATGAAGCTTGATCTATGTTGAAGATATGTGTCTACAAAGTAAAAGCTATGTAGTAATCACTGAAATTGATATCAATTGTTTTTCTCTTTGGCATATTTGTGAAAGCTCCAACTCGGGTTTCCTCATAAAATTCCATGTAATTATTTTACATAATATGTCAAAGGGATAAGTCAAAGGGAAACAAATTCCAGAGTTGATAGGTTGCTTTCTTGGGATGAGTAAGGTTTCCTAGTGTAGGAAAATATGAACTATTTTTCAACAACTACTAAAGGCTGGTTGGTGTATGTTCTTAATGAAAAAATTCCTGAATAAATGGGATATAAATATAAGTACATAGGAAACGTGCTTGAGAACCTAAACAAAGGTAGAAAGGATAGGAAAATTATGAAGACTGGACATCCTTGCAAGGCATGAAGGACGAGGGAGTAAATCCCTGCGCAACAAGAAAGTAGGGGATAGAAGGATGCCATCATTCAATCATTTAAGGATTCAATCCCTCATTCACTTAGGGAGGAGTGGTTTGGATCAGGCATCACTCCATAGAGAGCGAAAGAGAAGAGAAGAAAAGTGAAAGGGATTTTTTCTCAGGTTCCCTAGAGGCTGTGGGTTGAGATACTAGTCTCTCGATCCCTATAACAACTTGGGTTCCCTGGAGACTGTGGGTTGAGATAGAATCCATGGGGCCCTGTAAAAAATTGGGTTCCTTGGAGGCTATGGGATGAGATAGAAATATCTGGAGCCCTGTGAAAACTTGGGTTCCCTGGAGGCTGTGGGTTGCGATAAAATATTTGGAGCCCTATAACAACTTGGGTTCCCTAGAGGCTGTGGGTTGAGATAGTAGTCTCTAGAGCCTTGGATAGTTTGGGAAAAGAACAATCCTTGAGATAATATATGTGGAAGTTATTTTGAATATATCCTAGTTTATGCCTCTGGTTTTTTAGTGGATTTTGGACTTCCTGGGAAGGAGGTGAATCCCTCATACTACTCTTGAGGGTGGAGGTGGTAAACCTCTTGATTCCCCGTGTTGAAGAAGGTTGTATAAAAAAAGTAGTCATTAAAGGAATTTTTAGCCTAAAATTTCCCATGAAAGTTTCACGTAATTTCCATGTCCTAATATGTAAACCAATCAAAATCCTTTAAATTTAATAAGAGGTACATGTAAATATTTTGGAGGGAAAAGAAGAAAAACTAATTTTTTTTAATTGTATTTTTGGCTTATCTCCTTATAGATTTACTCAAATTTTAAGTGTAGAAACTCATTGGATGCATAATTACATTCCATAACCAACGAGTACCCATATTGCATACTTCTGATAAGACCCACATTGATACAAATTGAAGATACATTAAAAAAGCGTGTTTAATACACTTTTTAATGTATCTTCAATTTTTATCCATGTGGGTCTTCTTAAAAGTATGCATGATGGGTACTTGTCGGAAGCGTAATTTAATTCCGCATCCAATGAGTGTCTACACTTGAAATTTGAATAAACCTATAAGGAGATATGCTAAAAATAAAATTAAAAAAATATATTTTTTCTTTTCCCTCCAAAATTCATAACTCTTATTTTATTACTTTAACTAGTATTTTTCTTTTCCTTAGGAGACCATTTTTAGGCTGAAATTTCCTCTAATGGGGATTTAGGAAGGAGGTCCTTTGGAGTCCCTGTTTCAGTTGGCAGTGGTGTTTTAATCCCTTAAGCAAGCCCCCCAGTCCTTGGAATCTGGCTCGGGGTGATAGCTGCAATTGATCTTTGCTGCAATTGTCTATGGTTGGGTGGAGAGTCCTTGTCCTAGAATCATTTGCCCTGGAAATCACAAGATAAGTGCTCTTATTTATCTATGATTTCCATGAATATATGTTTTGTGTCTTTGTATTGAAATGGTGTTTTTAAATGAACTAAATGTTTGTTGCATTTCTAATTTGACATGGTATTGTACAGACAATTTAAGATTGCATTCAGTCCTTATGATTGTGAGTGGTATAGTGTGAAGTGTCTATGTTTAATAAACAATATCATGTTTCATTCTTGGGTTGAAATGATGTGCTTCTAATATACATGAGTGTAATTTTGTATGAATGCATGACAACATATATTGTAAAGCCTTGAAGGTAGTAAAAATATCTATATAGATCTGAACAAAAGGATCATGATCGAGATTAACATAAGAAACCTATTTACTAAATAATAATGGTTACATTGGGGTAGCTTATTGGAAAAGGTTTGCATATACATGAATAGATAAACAAATATACTGCTTGCTAGCCTGTGAATTTTTTTATGAGGCACATGTTGATGTTGAGGATGAATTTCTCTTCTAGCAATAATAATGTGTCATTGTAAATTTTTGAAGATGTTCTATGCTTGATGCAACTTTACTTTTATCCCCAATGTCAGTCAACAATCACATAAACAATAAAGTAAAGTGCTGATAGAACATACCAGTAGATCGACAGAAGACAAGCCAGAAAAATATAAGTGTGTTGGTGCATGTTGCAGTAGGTCCAACGATCTTTGAAATGCGACAAGATGATGGAGACTTAGTGAAATGAAGTCGCCTTCACTAAGTGGGCCCGCAGGCAAATTCTGGCGCAAAGTCTATTTTTAGACTATGTCTATTTTTAGACATACGGAGCATGATTCAGAGATTCCAGTTGGAGATTCTTGAAGCATGCGACATGTTAGTCAAATAGATGAGACTCATATTTTTAGGTCCCAGGCTATTTTTAGACTGCCTCTCCTAAAAATATGGAAGTCAAATATTATTTACCCTTAATAATATTTTGACTATAAACAACAGTTTACTCTCTTGGAGCACTTCAGTTCGAGTCATGGAGGTGGCTCATGCAACTGACAAAGGAATCACGTGGTTCCTAGGGTTTGATGGCATCTTTCATGGTTGACTTCAGTTGGACTTCAGTGGCAGAAGTTTTGGAGGAGTTAACGGGACAGATAGTGGAGTTGTGTTCTGTTTATTTTAGTTGAACTAGTTGAGATTAGTTTAACTGGCTAATCAATTAGTTATGAGTGGAGTGAATTAAATATTATTTAATTTTAATTAGTAACTCATTAGTCAACTCAAGAACACATCAGTTCACTACAGTGCATGATCAGTTCAGTGGAGACCAGTGAAAGAGGTAGATGAAAGGGTGAGTATAGCTATCAGTTGGAGGATCGGTTGTGCATGAGATTTGCACCACACTTGGAGGAATTGTCCATGACAATTGCGCAGTCAAGCCAAGGAGATTCGAACCTTGGATCTCTACATAACCAGGCCATTATTTCACAATAGAGGCAAGACAATTAGCGGGGAGTTTTGAACCAGTAACCTGTTCAAAACTAAGCTAGATTGTGTGTGACTTTATGAGAAAGTACTGAGTACTTGTGAGGAGTATTGTACTTGTTTTGTTACATGAATTCTCCATTATAATATACACAATAGCTACGGGGTTTTCAGCTATAGGCTTTCCCCATACATACTGAGTTAATGTGTGATTGATTTGATGTGAGATTGCTTCTATTATTTCCGCATGTGACAATTAATTGTAGATGAGATTATGTGTTATGCATGCAATTCGAAATTGATGTGTAATCGGGTTAATATCCATTGAATAAGTGATTTATTCAGCTAATTTCTACATGGTATCAGAGCAAGATTAATTGTGGAGATCTATTACGGTGATTGCAAACTTATTTCCTCGGACAGAGTCTGCATACGGGCCAGGAAGCCTCCGGATTCATCTTTCTTCGGAAAGTGAAAGGTCTGGTAAAAGCCCCTTGCAGTCAATATCTGATTTGGAAATAATTTGTTCTCAAGTGTAGATCAGAAGCGATAGAGCTTGGAGTTTGGAATTCGAATTTTGCAGCAGCTTTGTTTTCTTGGTGCCGGTGTTGAAAATGTCTTTCAACGGTTTGCGACTCGAATATGCTCTTGAAGGCAGTTCGAATTATGTTGCACGGAAGGATCGCATGGAGGCAGTATTAGAAGATAATGGTCTGAAGGAGTTCGTAGATACGGATGTCCAAAAGCCCACTGATCCTGCTGAAGTCGAAGTATGGCAAAAGAAGATGGCGAAATGTCGAAGGATCTTGTTGGAGGGCGTCAAGGATCATATTGTATCCAGCCTGCATGGAAAGGCTTCTCCATTTCTAATGTGGAAAGCTTTGACGGATCTATTCCAGAGTAAGAGTGACCAAAGGAAGCTGGCGCTCAAAGATAAGCTCGGGAACATCAAGATGGAGAAGGGCGACAGTATTGCCAAATACCTCACGAAGTTCACTCAGTGCATAGATGAGCTGGGAAGTGTGGGGGTGACTGTCGAAGACGAGGACATGGTCGACCTGGCTCTCCTTGGTCTTCCGAAGGCTTGGCACTCATATCAAGATAGTGTCAATGGTCGGAAGAAGCTGCCGGGATGGGAGCGCCTTTGGGCGGATCTCATGCAGGAGGAGATAAGGAGGACTACTCGAGATGGATCTTCATCAAAGGGAGCTGATGAAGAAAATTGCGCTTTGGTGTCCAAAGAAAAGAAGGGGAAGGGTAAGAAAACCTCTCATTCTGGTGCAAAGGGCAAGAAGCAGGATATGGCGAAAGTGAAGTGTTTTCACTACCATGATCACGGACATTATGCTACCAATTGTCCAAAGAAGAAGAAGAACAAGCAAGCGGGAAGATCTGCAGATGGAGAAGCTTTGGCTTCACGGTTCGAGCTTGACTTTTCACTGATTGCATGCTTGGTTTCAAGTGTGATGGGATCGGTGTGGTTCTTGGACAGCGGTGCGTCATTTCATATGACGGGAGATCGGGAGTTGTTCTCGGATCTGGAGGACAAGGATTTGGGTATGCACATCGAGATGGGCGATGACGGTAGATACAGTGCGACTGGTATCGGTACCGTATCCTTTCAGAGGGAGTCTGGTAAACCCTTTGTATTAAAGGATGTCATGCATGTACCTGGATTGAAGAAGAACCTGATTTCAGTAGCGATGTTGGAGGATAAGGGATATGATGTGGTCTTCAGTGAAGGAAAAGCCTTCCTGCGCAGTAAGACTACTGGAGAGACCCGGAAGATAGGGGTTCGAACTCAGAACCTTTATCAGTTGCAGGTAGATGACTGCGCAGCTATGGCATGCAAGGCGGGAGAAGTGGTGAGCCGGGATGATGAGGGCGAACTATGGCACAGGAGATTGGGCCATCTTCACCATGGATCTTTGAAGATTCTGCAGCAGATTTCTACTGGACTTCCTAAGGGCACCCTTGCGCAGTCAGATCAGTGCAAGGGGTGTACTTTAGGGAAGTATGTGAAAGCCACCTTTCACGAGAAGGATAATCGCGCCACGACGATCCTTGAGAGAGTTCACACAGACGTGTGTGGTCCTTTCTCAGTTGCTTCGACAGCAAAGCACAGGTATTATGTGATCTTTGTTGATGATTTCTCTCGAAAGTGCTGGATCTTCTTCATGCAGAAGAAGAGCGATACATTCATGAAGTTCTGTGAGTTTAAAGCACTGGTCGAGAAGGAGTCGGGGAAGAAGGTGATTGCTCTAAGGAGTGATAACGGTGGTGAATTCATCTCGGCTGAATTCAAGGGGTTCTGCAGCGCAGAAGGGATTCGGAGAGAGCTCATCGCACCCCATAACCCACAGCAGAACGGGGTGGCTGAGCGGAAGAACAGAACGATCGTGGGTGCTGCACGGGCGATGTTGCATGATCGGGGCCTACCCCTTCACTTGTGGGCTGAGGCATGCAATACAGCAGTGTATGTGCAGAACCGTTGTCCTCACAAGGTTCTTGGCATGAGTACACCGGAGGAGGCTTTCGCGAAAGCGTACTGTAGAAATTTTAGTTCTCCCGTCCCCCTTGCATGGCAGATGAAAGGTGAGTCCCTTGTGGTTGAAATGTGGCGAGGTACCACCGGCCCTCCCTGCCTGGGTGTATGTGCGAAACGTATGGCATTGTACGAGGGGATATAAAATTTCGGAGGAGAAAGCCATGCAGTGTTCGCTTGAGAGGGAGCTACACTTGCATGCAGATGAGGAGCTGTTAGTTCCTAAGGAGGAGCTTCCGGATGTGGATCAACCACAAGAGGAGGTTCAGAAGGTGGAAGAAACCACCCAGGCAGCGCCAACCATCAGAGGGCGCATGCGCACTACAGAAGCTGAGCGACTGGCTCGGGATGCAGAGAAGGTTGTAGGACCACCTACGGCACAGCGCAGACAGAGACAGTCACCGGATCGGTACACTGGATACATGGCTCTTATGAGTCAATGTGTTGTGACAGAGCCATCCTCTTTTGAGGAAGCTGTGGAGGAATCCGCATGGGTTGATGCCATGATCGAAGAATATGATTCGATCATCAGGAACAGTGCATGGGAGATTGTCCCAAGACCGGTTGGGAAATCAGTTGTAGGTTCGCGATGGATCTACAAAGTGAAGCAGGCGGGTGACGGGAGTGTGGAGAAGTACAAGGCGAGATTTGTCGCCCGTGGCTTCTCACAGATCGAGGGGATTGACTATGAGGAGACTTTTGCACCTGTCGCAAGGTACTCTTCCATACGGACGATCCTTGCTCTCTCAGCGCAGATGGGGTGGCACATTCATCGGATGGATGTGAAGACTGCGTTCCTCAATGGAGTTATTGAGGAGGAGGTGTACATAGAGCAGCCTGAAGGTTTTGAGATCTTCAGCAGTGAGTCGCATGTGTGCCGACTCAAGAGAGCACTGTACGGGCTGAAGCAAGCACCTCGTGCTTGGTACACTCGGATAGACGGCTACTTCACCGGGCTTGGATTCTCCAAGAGTGAGGCGGATCCAAACCTGTACCAGATTGTGGTGGAGGGGAAGCTGTTGATCATCATACTGTATGTAGATGATCTGATTTTGATTGGCGATGAGCAGTTGATACTTTCATGCAAGGAGGATCTTGCACGAGAGTTTGAGATGAAGGACCTGGGCATCCTTCATTATTTCCGGGGATTGGAGATTTGGCGGCGCAGTGGAGGACTGTTTGTTTCTCAGGGCAAGTATGCCCGGGAGATTCTGGAGAGGTTCAACATGCAAGGCTGCAAGCCTGTTGACACTCCTCTTCCTGGTGGTTGGAGGAAGGAGGATGCTACTTCAGCGGAGGTAGTGGATGCCACTGTCTATCGACAGTTAGTGGGGTCGCTTATGTATCTGGTCAATACACGACCCGATATATGCTATGCAGTTAACCAGCTTTCGCAAGCTATGGTTAAGCCTACCAAGCTCTTTTGGAAGGCGAGCAAGCATGTATTGCGCTATATTAGAGGCACATCGGGATATGGTCTATGGTACAGACAGGAGGATGGAGCGAAGCTTTCTGGCTTCACTGATGCAGATTGGGCAGGGAGCCCAACGGACCGGAAGAGCACATCCGGAGGAGTTTTCAGCATTGGGTCGACAGTAGTTTCCTGGTACAGCAGGAAGCAGAGATCTGTGGCACTCAGTTCAGCAGAGGCCGAGTACATGGCAGCTAGCTTGGCTGCATGCGAGGCTATTTGGATGAGGAAGATCCTCGTTGGATTGTTCGAGTTGCATTTGGAGCCTACAGTGATCTACTGTGATAACCAGAGTTGCATTAAACTCTCGGCTAATCCAGTATTTCATGATAGGTCCAAACACATCGACATCAGGTACCATCATATCAGAGATTGTGTTCGGCGGAGAATCATGATGCTTTCATATGTTCCCACGGAGGATCAGGATGCCGACATCCTGACGAAGGCGCTCACCAGGAGCAAGTTCGAATTCCACAGAGGCAGGATAGGGGTTGCAGATAATCCATATCTTGCTGAGAGGGAGTGTTGAGAATGCGGCAAGATGATGGAGCTTAGTGAAATGAAGTCGCCTTCACTAAGTGGGCCCGCAGGCAAATTCTGGCGCAAAGTCTATTTTTAGACTATGTCTATTTTTAGACATACAGAGCATGGTTCGGGGATTCCAGTTTGAGATTCTTGGAGTATGCGACATGTTGGTAAAAATAGATGAGACTCATATTTTAGGTCTGGAGCTATTTTTTAAGTGGAGTCAGTGTTGCTCTCTTGGAGCACTTGGTTGGTCATGGAAGTGGCTCATGCATCTGACAGAGGAATCACGTGATTCCCAAGGGTTTGATGGCATCTTGTATGGTTGACTTCAGTTGGACTTCAGTGGCAGAAGTTTGGAGGAGTTAATGAGACAGCTAGTGGAGTTGTGTTCTGTTTATTTTAGTTGAACTAGTTGAGATTAGTTTAACTAGCTAATCAATTAGTTATGAGTGGAGTGAATTAAATATTATTTAATTCATTAATTAGTAACTCATTAGTCGACTCAAGAACACATCAGTTCACTACAGTGCATGATCAGTTCAGTGGAGACCAGTGAAAGAGGTAGATGAAAGGGTGAGTATAGCTATCAGTTGGAGGATCAGTTGTGCATGAGATTTTCACCACACTTGGAGGAATTGTCCATGACAATTGCGCAGTCAAGCCAAGGAGATTCGAACCTTGGATCTCTACATAACCAGGCCATGATTGCGCAATAGAGGCAAGGCAATCAGCAGTGAGTTTTGAACCAGTGACTTGTTCAAAACTGAGTTAGATTGTGTGTGACTTTATGAGAAAGTACTGAGTACTTGTGAGGAGTATTGCACTTGTTTGGTTACATGATTTCTCCATGATAATATACACAATAGCTGCGGGGTTTTCAGCTATAGGCTTTCCCCATACATACTGAGTTAACGTGTGATTGATTTGATGTGAGATTGCTTCTATTATTTCCGCATGTGACAATTAATTGTAGATGAGATTATGTGTTATGCATGCAATTCGAAATTGATGTGTAATTGGGTTAATCTCCATTGAATCATCCATATTTACGGCATCCATTTACGACATCATCCATATTTACGGCATCCAGGTTTACGGCATCATCCAGAATTTACAGCGTCATCCATATTTACGGCTTCCAAATTTACGACATCATCCATATTTACGGCATCATCCAGATTTACAGCATCATCCATATTTACGGCATCCAGATTTACGACATCCATTTATGGCATCATCTACATTTAGATCATGAGGATGTGTGTGATGAGATGATTGAAATGTCCTCCAACGTTGACTCTATTTATATCAATCACTGAGGGTGTGTGACACATTTGCTGGGGGTGTAAAACCTTAAGGCTGACCTGCACATATTTTGAAATTATTAAAAATAAATTCAAAATAAATGTTCTGCTCATCGGATCAAGATGATCTTTAGATCAATCTTGCACCTCTTCGAAAGAGGAACCCAATAAAAATATTGGTGTCTTCATCTGAGCATCACAACATGGAGTTTGGACCTAGTTGTCCAATTTTGACACTCCCTCTCAACTAGGGAGAACTCCATCCCCCTGTGCAATCAAACATCGTGCGTCATCCCGTCGTAACTTGCTTTGCTGGCCTCTTTATTTCAGAACAGAAGTGGGTCAGTCACAAAGACATCATTCCCGGCTGACAGATTTAGCCTAGAGGTCCAAAACCTCTATAGGACTCATAAAGAGTCTCATACCAACCCGAAGTCGGTTTATCTGACCCGAAGTCAGTAGGAGGTTTGAAACCTCACTTGGACTCAAGAGAGTCATATAGACTAACCCGAAGTTAGTCTCACTGACCTGAAGTCAGTTGGAGGTTCGAAACCTCACATGGACTCAAAGAGTCACATACCAACCCGAAGTTGGTTTATCTGACCCGAAGTCAATAGGAGGTCCAAAACCTCACTAGACTTGATTCCAGATCAAGTGGTTGGACACGTGTCATCCTAGATATAGAGTACGGAAATATCTGATGCGTCCATCAATCTTTGCTACTAGTCTCTAGCTTTTCCCACCTCATTGGCCAAATGAGAGGTACCTCCCATGAGTCCGGAACTCAAATGGATAGGATGCATACGGGGCACAGATCATGAGAGGCGAACCAACTCAATCATCATAACGGTGGGGCCCAAGCACACCAACAAGGTTCGGCAAGCCTAGTCCTGTGGTTGCTTATAGCTCCGAGAAGCTATCTCCAAAGCCCCCCATAGCTCCCAGAGCTCATCATCCAACAAGACCCTCAGAATAGGGTCATTCCACGATACCAAGATTCTCACGGAAGGTTAGGAACATGACCTTCCCCAAGGGCATTGTGAAAATATTCGCGACTTGTTCATCAGTTCCTATATGATCGAGCCTTACATCGCCTCGCTGTACCATATCCCAAATAAAGTGGTACCATCCATCAACATGCTTGGATCATTCGTGGAACACAGGATTCTATGACAAACAAATCCCCCTCTAGTTATCACAAAGGATAATGGTGGCATTTAGCACATGCTCGAACAACTCACTGAAGAGCTTTTGCAACCAAGTGACTTCACAACAAGCCATACATGTTACAATGTATTCGGCCTCAGCGGTGCTCAAGGCTACCGACTTCAGTTTCCTGCTCGAAGCAGAACTAAGTGTGAAGTAGCATCCAGATGTGCTCTTGCGATCCACCACACTGCCAGCCCAATCGGCATCAATATATCCATGGAGTGTCATACTCCCAGCAGTGTATCTCAGCCCATGGTCTATCGTGCCTCAGAGATATCTCAAGAGTTTCTTGGCACCAACCCAATGAATGTTATGATCAACCATGTGTTGACTCAAAGTGTTCACTGCACAACATACGTCCAGATGGGTGTTCACTAAGAACATCAGGGCACCTACGAGTTGAAGATACCCAGTAGGATTTGCTAGCATGGGCCCAGCAGCGCTGCCACTCAACTTCTTAAAGTTGAGCTCCATTGGTGTCGACACAGACTTACAGTCCATCATACTAAATCTTTTCATAAGCTTCACAATGTATTTTCCTTGAGAAAGGAAAATCTCGCCAGGTCTCTGCCAGACCTCCAGGCCTAGGAAGTAGTGCATTAGTCCTAGGTTCTTCATCTTGAACACAAAAACGAGCTCCCTCTTGCACTGTTGAATGAGAGGGACAACACCTATCAGGAAGAGGTCGTCCACATACAACACCAGAATGAGAGGCTTCTCTTTATCAACCTTGAAGTAAAGGTTCGGTTCAACATTACTACGAGTGAAGCCTGGCTTCATCAGGTAGCTTTCTATCCTCTCGTACCAAGCTTTGGGTGCTTGCTTCAACCCATAGAGGGCTTTCTTTAACCTGCAAACATGGGTGTCCCAATCATGGACTTCGAACCCCAAAGGTTGCTCCACATACACCTCTTCCTTTATCACACCATGCAGAAATGCAGTCTTCACATCCATCTGATGAAGACTCCATCCTTGCTTAGCAACAAGGGCTATGATAGATCGGATGGTGATATATCGGGCCACAGGTGCAAATATATCATCATAGTCTATGCCTTCCTTTTGAGAGAAGCCACGAGCAACGAATCTTGCCTTGAATTTTTCAACACTTCCATCAGATCCATGCTTGATCTTGTAGAGCCATTTTGAGGTGACAACAGCTTTGTCCTCCAGTCTTGGAACCACATCCCAGACATCATTCTTCATTATGGACTCATACTCTTCGTGCATAGCATCCTTCCAGACTTGATGCTTTACGGCTTCCTCAAAAGATCCAGGCTTAGATTGTACAATAGTACTCATGGCTGCTAGATACCCTTGGTATCTACTTTGCTTGCTTTCGTGAATGTCCCCCTTTGGGGCCATATGTCCCTCGGCATACTCGAGAGTGTCCCTGAGCCATGATGGTCTCTTCCCTATTGAAGGAGGTGGATCAGTCAGGTCCATTGGTCCTTCAGCATCAGGCATCGTCTCATCCTTCGGTTCTTCTTGATTTCCAGGCCTTGCTTCATGATCTTCCTCAGATCTCGGAAGATTGACTACTTTCCTCAGGGAAGCATCTTTGTCAAAGGTAACATCGTAGCATATCTCCACTTCCCTTTGACCAGGCACATATACTTTATAGGCCTTCGAAGTTTCACTGTAGCCCACAGACATTGTGGTCTCCCTCTTGATGCTAGCTCCTCTGCAAAATTTCTTGAACTCGTTCGTCTCATATAATAAGAACATCCTCCCAAGGATGTCACAAGCAGCATACCAGACAGATCAGAATGTATTAATTGCAAGACATCAGATGTCTTTGTGACACTTGAGGGGAAAGGTCCCCTTTATGCTTTGCTTTGGCACAACCCTGACATACACCTTCATGATTATTTGAGAACTCAGGCATCCCCGTCACCACCTTCCTTGCTTCGGGAAGGGCCTTGTAGTGAAGTTGTTCAAACCTCCGGTACCATAGTTTAGTCTGTCAGATAGTATCACATGTCATCGCTCCTAGTGGACTTCATCCAACCTGGTAGAGTGTACCAACTCTAAACCCAATCGTGATAGCTTTGTTGAAACTCTTCTTCCACATGCGCACCTTCCATCAATGAATGCCACATTGAAACCTTTGTCTTCCATGGCCGAAATAAACACAAGGTTCTTCTTCAAATTAGGTACATATAGTACATCTTGCAGGCGGAGGACTTGACCTTGAGAGAAGTGAAGGGTCATAGTCCCTGTCCCTTTCACGCGATATGTGGCATTATCTCCAAGGATAATTTGTAGATTAGTATCCTTCTCAACCATATCAGTAAGTGCTTCCTTGAACCCAATGATGTGCCTTGAGGCACCACTATCTATCAACTAGACATCCATAGTGTCGGGTGGAGATGCAACAGAGAGGGCAGATACAAGAATGAATTCATTTCTTTTATCATCAAAAACATTTGATTCCTCATACCTGGAATTTCTTGACCTTTTGAAGGGTTGCCCATTTCCGCCAGAGGGAGCCTTCCTTTTCTTGACCTTCTTGAAAGGGCATTCTCTAGCATAGTGACCTAGCTCAGAGATGTAGGCAACCAGACTCTTATGAATTGAGTCCCTGATCATCAGCTTTGCTTTGATTTCCCCCTTCTTGTACTTTGATTTGGCAGCAACAGTTGCAGTGGATGGAGGCTCTTGGATTTTACCCTGCACATAGTCCATGACATCTTGGTCTTCCAAATTAAGATCCAGTGTCATCTTCCAAGCATGGAAGTCATCATTCCCAATCAATTTTTCATCAGCCTTAAAGCCATTGTAGTTTGAGAAACCCATACTCTTCTTCGGTGATTGCTACAAACTAGGGATTTGTCTTCACCTCAGCTCCGATAACATGCAAATTTTGGAAGATGTTCTATGCTTGATGCAACTTTACTTTTATCCCCAATGTCAGTCAGCAATCACATAAACAAGAAAATAAAGTGTTGATAGAACATACTAGTAGATCGACAGAAGACAAGCCAGAAAAATATGTGTGTGTCGGTGCATTACAACGGTCAACGGGATGCTTCAACCAGCAAAGTCTCAATACGGTCAGCCAACCAAAAGTGTCACACACATAGCCCTTAAAGACAACTCATCAAAAATCAACATAATTCAA
This sequence comes from Pinus albicaulis, assembly GCA_034641835.2. Classification (NCBI taxonomy): domain Eukaryota; kingdom Viridiplantae; phylum Streptophyta; class Pinopsida; order Pinales; family Pinaceae; genus Pinus; species Pinus albicaulis. Next base: position 1,093,100,787 of record CM076579.1, on the reverse strand, counting down.
CAAAAGAATCCCACATCCAGATTTATGGCATCATCCATATTTATTGCATCCATTTACGGCATCATCCATTTCCGGCATCATCCATATTTACGGCATCCATTTCCGGCATCATCCAGATTTACGGCATCATCCATATTTACGGCATCCATTTCTAGATCATGAGGATGTGTGTGATGAGA